>JAOYRR010000409.1:0-282882 GCA_038994665.1 Podotricha telesiphe | reverse complement strand
ATCACAATGAAAAAATATCTAAATGATCTACGTTTTCGCGCAAAACACAATAATTAGTATACTATAGAGCTATCCTCTTTAAATTATAAGATTGCTCTATAATTATTATTTTCTGACTTTAAAGAGCTACCCCTTTTAATTCAGAAATATTTTGAATATTTTCTCGATCTAAAATTTCTATTATTTCTTTTTTGATATTTTGAACTAAACCTGGGCCCTTATAAATCAAAGCACTATAAATTTGTGTAAAATCTGCTCCATACATAATTTTTTCTATCACATCAGCACCCGTTTCAATTCCACCACATCCAATCAATGTTAATCGCCCTTTAGAAAGACGAGCCACTCTGGCCAACATTTCTGTGCTTTTTTTGAGAATTGGACGTCCTGATAATCCTCCAGGCTCATAACGAAAATCCCCTTGTAAATCATCAGGACGGGAAATCGTTGTGTTCGTTAAAATTAATCCTGTAATTCCTGCATCTATTGCCGTTTCGACAATAGCTTCGACTTCTTTATTCTCTAAATCTGGTGCCAACTTCACTAACAAAGGGGGATGAGCTGGATGTTGATCTTTAATAGCTGCCAAGATTTTTCGCAAACGTGAAGGATGCTGTAAATCCCTTAATCCTGGAGTATTGGGAGATGAAAGGTTTAAGACAATATAATCTGCATAATGAGAAACTATACCCACAAGATAGGGATAATCCTTTTCAGGATTTGCCCCAATCTTGTTAATCCCAATATTTACCCCGACAGGGATATGAACTTTTGTTTTAAATGGTCCATGAATATTACGGATACGTGCTAACCTTTCGATAACACGATTAATTCCATCATTATTAAATCCCATACGGTTAATAATTGCGCCATCTTCAATCAAACGGAACAACCGAGGCTTAGGATTACCCTCTTGTGGACGAGGTGTCACCGTTCCAACTTCAACAGCACCAAAACCAAGCCTGGATAATGGAGAAATTACCATTGCATTTTTATCAAATCCTGCTGCCAATCCTACAGGGTTGGGAAAAGATAACCCCATAGCGTCAATTTTTAACCTTGGATCATCCTGCCAAGGTTTACGCCCCCCACAAAGTCCCAATAACAAGCTAGAAATTGCTAAATTATGTCCTGTTTCAGGGCTAAAACATCTAAATCCCTTGAATATCCATGGATAACAAAATGAAATCACCTCTTGTTCAAGTTTAGATACTCTATCTCCGATTTTTGACTTCATTATTCAATTCCCAATTATTCAATATCTCAAAATAAAAACAGATCCCATCACAGAATCTGTTTTTTCATCTTACCTTGAACTCTGTCAATTAAAAGGCGCTTAACCTAAATTCTCAAAAGAATTTTAAAAATAACCAAAATAAACAACCTGATAATATAATAGACATCGGTAAAGTTAATACCCAAGCCATGGCCATATTCCGAATGGTCTTCCACTGAATACCATTCCCTCGGCCTACAGAAGTTCCCGCAATAGCAGAAGTTACAACATGAGTTGTACTGATGGGCATATGGAACTCATTTCCCATTTGAATCATCGTCATCGCAACAGTTTCTGCCACTGCACCTTGACCATAACTCATTTCATGCTTACCAATTTTTTTACCAACCGTTACTACAATGCGTTTCCATCCCACCATAGTTCCAAGACCCAATGCAATCGCAACGACCACTTTGACCCAAGGGGGAATAAATTGAATAGCAGTAACAATATCACTCTCAAAATTCTCTATAATTTTTTCTTGTTCTTTAGGTAGATCAGCTTGCAAGTGCGTAAAATGAATTAAATTTTGATCAAGTAAATATAAATTATTTCTTAGATTTGTTTGGTTTTCTACAGGAACTTCTCTAAAAGTTGTTTTATTACCAACATCTACTTGAATGAGTTTCAACATTGTTCTCATTGCAGGAATAGTATCCGGTAGCAAATGATTTTTTTGAATTGTTTTTGTTAAAATAGCGCGACTATCTTCTAATGATAATACAGCATCGGAACCATAATTTGCCAAAATCTTATCTACGACAATTGCCTGATGCGTAAATTCTTCAACCTGTTTTGAAGATACTGCATTATTTAAAGCATATGCTGTGGGAACTGTTCCGATCAAAATCAGCATAATCAGCCCCATTCCCTTTTGTCCATCATTAGAGCCATGGCTGAAGCTGACACCCGTACAGGTTAAAATTAATAACAAACGCATAGGCCAAGGTGGGGCTTTCCCATCTTTAGGAGCTTGATATAAGGTTGGAATAGGTAATAAAACCCGCATTAAGTTCATACATAATAATGCAATAACAAACCCTGCCAAGGGGCTAAAGATCAACGCTTTAAAAACTTGTAACGCTTGCCCCCAATCTACTCCACTAGCAACGCTATCCCCCATTAATAATTGATTCATTAATCCAACCCCTAGGATTGAACCAATCAATGTATGGGATGAAGAGTTCGGAATACCAAAAAACCACGTTAATAAATTCCAGATGACTGCTGCTAATAATAAAGCAAAAATCATTGAGAATCCTGCTTCACTTCCTACTTTTAATACCAGTTCAATAGGAAGTAAGGAAATAATTGTATAAGCAACAGCACCACTAGATAATAAAACCCCAATGAAATTCCATATACCTGACCAAATCACTGCAAAAGTGGGAGGCAATGAATTACTATAAATTACTGTTGCAACAGCATTAGCTGTATCATGAAAACCATTTACAAATTCAAAACCAAGTGCAATAATTAACGCCAAGCCTAACAATAAAAAAGCCAAAGACGATGAGTGTGTGGAACCAATGAGATCCTCACGCACATGTAGTATGGTATAAATAATTGCGCCCAATAAAACAGATAAAAAAGCAATCGTATTAAGCAGCGATCGATTACGAGGGGTCATATTTTAAACTTTTTTGTATGAAAAGTAAAAATTGTTTCTAAGAAAATCATTTTATAAATGCTTTATAATTTTAAAAAAAACAAAAGAAAAATAAGGGTATGTAACAGATAATCACTTTTAGTAAATAAACGACGAACCTGTATATAGGATCTCATCTGGGAAATATCCTCGACCTTATTAAACAATAGCAATGAGTTTTATCATCTTGGTTTGACTTTACAAAAGGGAACTCGCTCATCACAAGAGGGCAAGCATGAGAAAAATAAAAAACTTATATAGCGTTATAAAAAATAACAGTTTTTATGACAACGCCTTATAATACCCCCCATACTATAGTTTTCTGATTTCCACAATTAAACAAGTTCTCAATCAAAACAAAACAAGATATGAAACAGACAATTATATATATTTTTAATATTTCCCTTTTAATGATAGTACTATATTCATATTTATGAATTTGCCCCCCCTCCCTTTTCTTATTATTTTCCTATTACATTACGCATTGATAACTCACGACTTGTTATTGTCGGAGGTGGGCAACAGCGTTAGAAAAACTGATTACTTCTGGATAAAAAATGCTCCACATAGAAATTCTTCTTGCACAAGAATTATGTCCCGAGCTCCAGCAACTAGAGCACAAGGATCGTAAAATTTATGGAAATATTAAAGATAAAGAACATTTTAAACACCATATTCGTAAGTGGGTGCACGCTTAATTTTTGCTGCTACCGAAAGGACGATCAAACATACAATTCTTATATCTCCGAATGCGGCACAAGAGTGTAATGTTCCAGTATGTGCCGTGTTGATAATGGACACCGTTCTTGTCTTCGAATTAAACCTAGTCATTGTAGAGTTAAATCAAAGATCTGCATTGCGTTTCAACCAGAATCTGTGCCACTGTCCTCGACGGTACCTCAACTAAGCTATTTAGGTACATAACAATAATAAAATAAAATGCTGTATAAATTTCCAGTTGAAAATGTTATTCATTGCAATAACACTTTAAAAGATATTAAAATATCTGAATAATATGTAAAATTTTATATTCTTTCTTTTTAAATCTAAATTGTACTTTACCTTTTTTGGTTTAAAATACAGATAATACAATTAAATTTAGAAAAGGTATTAATACATCAGAAAGGTATTTATACATCAGAAAAAGGTAACTAATTGGGCGCAAGTCTTTTGAAGAGTTTGGCGAAAAAAAAATAAACGAGTATCGTTCAAATTTCCATTAATCAAATGCTCTGTTGATTTTTAATGGAAATGATTATTTAATGAAAAAAATACAGTTTCAAGTTACTTGGCTATTTAATACTTTTCTTGGGATTTCTGTTTGAATTGAAACAGAAATAATATTTTATTCTCTTAGTTACTTTGCTGTTATAAAAGTTATATTTGTAGTACAATGAAGTATGTAAGACCGAATAGTGTGTAAGTTTATATAATAAATGTACATGTGTATTACATACATTTTTATAGGATTGATATAGGTGAGAATTTGTTATTTTCATCCATCTTTCGTGTTTAACTTCATAGATTGAGTGAACCTAACGTATAATCACTTTATTCTCTAGTTTATTTTCAAACAAAACCATATCCGGTGGAGTACCGCAACTTAACACCGCCTAGTCACAAGATCAGTGGAAAAAGAAATATTTAAGATTCATATTCATTACTATTTTAAATATAATGTTTAATTTTTTTTCCGATTCACGCTTTTTCCCGCATAGCAGGGTTTCAGAGAGAATCTAGTGGTAAGACTCGGCTACTCAACACGTATGATTCCACTTTCGAGCGGAAAATCGAAAACGGTACTTCGTTCTCTACTTTCCACTTCTTTTTTTATATAAAATATAAACTTTTTAAATAACAAATTTTGTTATAAATTGCATTTTTTATTCTTTACTACTTACATATATATATGTATATATATATAAATACTCCAACTAACCTCACTGTTGTGAGATTAAGCCTCTATTTTTATATATAGATCTCATAATTAAAAATCAATATGTTTCTGTTACGAAATGTATAAATACATGAATAAGATTTTGTATGTGCCCATACTATATATAATAACATGTCATGCCTCTAAAATTGTTGGAAGGTGGAGCACGCAGAACCTATTACTTGCTACTCTCCCTGCTTCGTAAAATATGCTTTTAGATAATTTAAACAATAGGTACATCGTTTGTCGAGAAAACAAAAATATTTTCCATAACATTATTCCCTCTATTACTAATTGAATACACTACCATTGCGTGTATTTAACTATATAACTACGCCACGATGGCGTCAAGCTAATTTTTACGTCAAAAAATAATCAAATTCAATGTTTTCAGTGTGATTTCCCCACAAGTAGGTTTTTAGGAGCAGAGGGCGTCTCCCTGAAGCCGTCAGTTCGACGCCGGCCATCGAGCGAGCCCGACGCGTCTCTATCTAACAATACATATATACGACATACGGACAATAACACTATAATTATCAGTGATACAACATTTTCACATAATTCAGTGTATTAAGACGCAATGTGTTAAATCAAAATAGGATCACTAATTTTGTTTTTGCATCTTAAGTCCTAGAGATTGATTTATATAGGATATGTATTAGTGTAGAGGTGTTGGTTTGCAAATTTTCTTACAGCTTCGGTAATATTTAAGTAATTATACTATGAAATCACTAATATTATGTAAAATAAGACTTAGACGTCCAAATTATTATATTACACGTCTCTAATTAAAGCAAAATTTCGTTACATTCAAAAAATTAACTGACTACATATTTTGTGATTTAGTCCATATTAGATCTATTTACAATATAATTACAAGTATCGTAATTAATTAATTTGCTCTGTAAAGTCACTGATAGAATTATGAATTATTTGTTAACTATTCAAAAGCTCTGTAGAAAGCTCAGTTACAAAATGTATACAACGATCTTCAATACTAAAAGTGTTAATATTGTAAAATGTACCGAGCAATATACAACACAAAATCAATAACATAATAAGCTTTCTACAAATATAGAATTATTGTAATGAACTTTTTCCATTCTTTAGGCGGTTTTCACGAGTGAAGTGGATCATTTTTATTTGATACTCTACGATTATTTAAATTATATCTTTTTTTGTCTTACAAAGTGTATTTTCATGCAAAAATAGAGTGTAATCTACTTAATATAAATGTAAAACCATAAATAATAGGGAGAAGATTTATTTTATAGTATATTAGGGTATTTTTAATAACTATATACAATTAGTCGACAATCTTGTAATATCCACGGTATTCTTGTATAATTGTAGCACAGAGAATCAATAATGACAGGTTACTCCGTTCTCTACTCTTTACTCAATTAAAAACATATTTTCAAAATATACTTCACCACTACTTACATACTTGCTTTAATTTAATTAAAAAATACATAACTTTTGTTAGAAAACATTCTCTATTTTACGTAAAGCTGGTTAATAATAATGGTAACGTTATACAGACATAACGTTATACAGGTGTTTGCTAATGTTTAAATATGAATTCACGGCCACAATCCATCAATCAATAATGTTCAGACAGTTGCTTACTTTAAAATATGTTTATATCAAAAATTTGTTGTTTTCCAACATGATTTAGTTCTTACTCACATATTGGTTGAGTGGTTTGTAATACTCTATATAATATATCAATATATAATATCTTAACGCCGCTGTGACATAGTTAAAATAAACGTGGTCAGTTTCAATCCAAATCTAATCACTCGTTTTATTAATTGCATGATTGGCAGAACTTCTAAAATAGTTACTTAATTCGAGGAGAACCGAGGTCTCCGAGGAAGTGACCGAATTCTCTTAGGTTATTTGATAAATGTTTCATTATACTTTTACACTTAAATTTCATGTATATATAGACAAATAATAATAATTATATTAATATAATATTCATAATATTAGCGGCAATAAATTTATTTAGGAATCCATATACTATAAGGTGATATTTGAGTTTTCAATATCTCATTCAGAACAATGTAAAACAAACGCCCGTCTAGATATTTTAAATACTAAAATCTATTTTTAATGTCCCTTCACTATATCTGAATGCGCGAGATGTCGATAAATTTGATTTAATGAATAATTAAGACGGTACAGAGAAACTGTTACATTTTAGTTTACAGTGTAAAGATTTGTTTGGTTTCATTGTGGTGTCATAGCAGTATAAACGTGTTATTCAAATCTTTCTCTATACAAATAAATGTTGATTTAAGTGCTTAACCTAATACAATAACAGATATCAATATATACTAAAAGCGATTTTACAATAATGTATATGTGAAATAAAAAATGACCTTAAATTGAACCCTGTGAGATTCTTATCAATCATGGCCTCATCAAACGGTAAAGAAAGTGTCAAAATGACTGCTTCTATAGACAGTTTGAAGTTTTCAAGCAAAAATACTTCGAAACATGCTTCTTCTGAGTCCGTTTTGTCAAAGAAAGACAAAGAATGTCTGCAGATGCAAGAATGCAAGAAAAAGTTACTTGCGATGGAACCACAAATAATAATTCGAGATGAAAATGTGGTGTTGAGATCTCCACCTCAGAAGAAGATTGTGATGCCACCAACTATCAACCCTGAGGTACGGTTTTTTTATATAGCAAAACTTAAGTATATTTTTAGCTGGATTTGATGGTACCGGCGCTTTTTAGTTAACATTGTGACATGTTGAACATCGAATGTGAACGTATAGTCTACTTAATGTACTTCCTTGCCTTATCATACTATATCCTTATTTTCTATCTTCTGCGGTTTGTCCCTTAAACGTTCTCGTCCTGTTTTCTTTTATTCTTGCAGAAAATACATGAAGTCCTCTTAGAGCTCTCCTACATGTAATATTTCAGATTTTCAGCATTTTATGACTGTAAGTAGTATTGCTGTTAGTACGTTGATTGCCAGTCTACCACTCACGAGTAGAGTCTGTGGCGTAGCGCTAGTTGATTTCCACCATTCAAAACGCAATTTCTGAGATACGGGTGGAGATTCGAGAATAATCTGATTTCCAGAACAGACCAGTTGGGAAATTTATCAATATCTTGACACTAGGTTCTCTCTGCCTACACTGCTTTGCGGAAAAAAGCGTGAAAACAAATTTAAGTTTGTTTAGGGCGTTGCGGACTCTATCATAAATTAAATTATATGCAGTATAAATATATTAATAACGCATTCAAATAAAATAAAGGTGTTAAAACAAATACTCAGTTGTTACAAGAATGAAAAATAACTTAGCTCCTACAGGAATACGTAGCTTTACGTATAAAAACCATCTATATGCTAATGTGGAAAATTATTTCTTTATTTGAATCCTTCTAGTGTTATGTACGTAATGTATTGTTACTGTTATTTTTTTTCATTGGAAGTTTTCTTTGTATAGAAACTTTCTTTTTATTCTTCTTATTCTTCATGCAGCGCCTCTTCAACTAGTAAATAAACTATCTGCTAAGTGATAATCTGGACACTTCCTTTTGTTTGCTTCACGCATTTTCCACATATAACAGGATCGGCAAAACCTAGAGTTAAAACACTCCATTCTCTACGTTTCACCCACACCCACTCCACTCATAATTTAACATATTATGAGTGGAGTGGCGGAACTTAACGCCCGATTCCTCTTTCTAGATAAGGGGACTGAAAATAATTTCATCTAACCTGCAACCTTCGTGTGCCTTATTAGACAGCGCCACAATAGTCCAATAATTAAATTAAAACTAAAAGATATATATAAAAAGCTGTTTCACTTGTTTCTGAGGGTAGTCAGACAGAACTTTGTGATAATTCACTGCGACAATTCCAATTATGTGCCTTCTTGTGTTCACTTTGTGCTTCATCTTTATAGACCTGAGAAATTTATTTTAATTTGATTTTAATTAAATCTAACCCACAATAATATTATTGTCAAACAATATCACGATCGTGTAATAATGTAATAACTTAATTATATATGTATGGTTGTAATTATAAATAATGTAACGTTCCACTGAATGAAATCCTAATTATTAAATGTAAACACAAAATAAAATTGATAAATTTCCCAATACAACGGCATTATGCTGTCAATTTAAATGATCAAAAAAAGTTTGTACCGACAATACTCTATTCAATTTATTTTTACTCTACTCATATTTACAAATGGAACGACACGTTTGACCGAAACCTTTTTAATTATAACTAACCATTTCAATTATTATAATATTTTTTCTTCGCAACTTCAAGATTTTTCCCACATAGCAGGTTACACAGACAGTTCCTAGTGTCAAGACACTTCGCTCTCTACTTTCGATACGAATTCGAGAAATTGCATGTTTAATGGCGGTGTGGAGACAATGAAAACTATTTAAATATAATCATTCCCTCTAGCGGGAATCGATTCCACAACCAATCGCGTTTATAGTCAGACGCTGTCTCTCTGCACCACGATGGCCTCTACATATATAAACAATAACGTAAAAACCTTGTCAACATCATATACCAATTTTATATAAATAAAGCCAGCAACGTTTCATTTAATTTATCAAATGGATTTCCACTCTTTTGTTGAATTGAATTTTATTTTGGCTTTGGTTTTTCTGGTTACGACATCATTCTAGTGGACATCTAATCCCGTATTAGAAATTCGACATCTGTCAAAGTACTTAAGCCACATCCTGTTACCTTAATTTCGATTTTGTAAATTAGTTAAGGCTTTTTTCAGCTGCATTATATATCGAGTAGAGTAGGCAAAAAAACCTCGAACAAGAAAAAGAAGTTCAAACACGTTTCTTCGCGGAATAGTTTCATTTAAAACGTTTAAAAATCGCAAAAACCAAGATCTTATTAAATGAAAACTAATATTTTTTATTTATTTTCTCTAAAACTTGATGACCTTAAAACAACTGGAAATTATAGACACATGTGGAATATCCATTTAAGAGGAGAAAAAAAGTGAACCTTGGTCTATTCAATGAGGAGTCTAACAATCCTCTCTACCACAATGATCTAAATTAAATATGTATATTTTCCCCTACAAATTCTACACAGGGTTGTACCGTGACACCTGCGGTCAAGACGGCAAGTGAAATCGGATGTAACTCAAACAATACTGGTCCAAATCCGTTCTATTTGCTACGAGCTGTTGTGATTCCTTTATATTAGAATTGGAATTCTGCTAATAACTAATGTAAGAAAAATTTATAGTGGTTTTTTATTACATTATTAAAACTTGGAATATGGCAGTAGAATTTAGTAGATTGATAGTTTATGCCTGCTCGTTTGGTGGAGTATTTTTAAAGTGTTATTCACACACTTATGAAATTGAAAACCGTTACCGGTAACCGGTTAGAGCGCTTTGGCGGTTACAAGGCTCGGGTTCGAAACCCGCCGCGATCAAATCTTATACGTTTTCTAAAAATGTTTTTTGCTTAAATGTTCTTAAATACAATAAAGAGAGATCAACGTCTCGCAGTGAGGCAGTGCGGGGTCTAATTATAAACGTGATGTTTCGGAATTGATTACCCATTCGGGGCAATGTTTTTATTTACATTATTTTTATTTCTCTGCTCCGGTAAGATTAAGCGCGATATTTAGTTCCGCCACTCAATACACGTTAAGTTTACTTTGTCTATCCAGCTATGAGGAAAAATCGTGTCGAAGCTTTATTTTTTTGCTTTACCCGGGCTCTTGACCCCGTTTCCTACACCCTGACCATTCAAGAGACATTACTTGCATGGTATGGGAACACGGTAAATTTTTTCTAATCAAAATATCTTTATTTATAAATATGTATACCTAATAATATTTCTTCTTAATCAACGTTGAAACGTTTCAACGACGCCACTAAGATATCTAAAACATAATTCCCTATTGGGATTCAAATGGACAAAGTCTTTACATACGTCATAATAACTTAAATCAATAGAATTGGCATATTTCTTCCCGTTTTGTTTATCTACTCAATTTCACTTTCTTATGAAGTGGTCTTTCTTTTAAAGATAGAGAGGCGTTACGTATTTCGAATGAAGTGAGTTCGAATCCTTCGTATAACCTTACTAGACAAGCAACATCTATATATTAGGAAAATATTTTTTTCTGCAACGTATCGTACAGTTAGGTTGTAGGTTCAATTTCATATATTACAGTAGTCTGTGGTCATCAAATGATTTAAATCACAACTATTATTATCAATCTACAGTAGACTATTTTCTTATCAGATAGTTTCATTTTCACTATATTGTTTTACAATAGTGAACCTGGTAAACCTACAACCTCAAGTAAGATGTGAACCTGCTACTATCGTGTGCTGTCAAAAGTATCGTATCCAATATATCCCTAGACAAAATTCTATTAGGGCATGATTTGTTTACCCTCCACCGCCTGACATTGAATATACATTCCGTTAATGAATCTTTTGGCATACCGATAGATATACTATAGTAGATATAGTAGTACAGCGTAGTAAATAATTGAAAGATGATAGGTGATATTGCGGCAGCTTCACTGGCTTTACTTATTTAGGTTTTATAGTTTTACAGTAAAATAATTTAAATATAATCATTTCTCTGACTGGGAATCAAACCCATAACCAATCACATTTGACCTTCAAACGTGTAAGGTAATAAAATATCAGTTACTTTAAAAAATAGCTTGCCATAAAGTCGAAGGTTTATCTACCATTTTATTTGTATCATATAGATTTTTTCAGTGTAAAACTCTTGCCAAGAACACCTACGGAGTTTGCCAAAATGAAGGTTACTTTAACTGCATTTTAGGAATAAACTTCAGCTTGTAAATAAATATAGTGATCTATCATTACTTTTGTAATAACAATGTTATATATATATATATATATATATATATATATATATATATAAAAAAAAAAAAAAAAAAAAAAAAAAAAAAAAAAAAAAAAAAAAAAAAAAAAAAAAAAAAAAAAAAAAAAAAAAAAAAAAAAAAAAAAAAAAAAAAAAAATCATCATACAAATGCTCAAATATAATGAGTTGTAGGTTCCATTCCCACTCGGAGGAATGATTATATTTTAATTATTTTATTTTTTCCACTCTGGTGAACACGAGAAAGCGCGGCGTTGAGTTCCACCACTCAACACGCAATGTCTTTTTTTAGGCGGAAAGTCGAGATGGTCTAGTTGGTCACCATGTTCCCTTTGTATGTGAGAAAGAACGTCAAGCTGAAAAATAATATTATCCTTTTTGTAATACTTGTATAGTGACATGCGCATTGCTAGGGCAACGCGTTTTGACGTATCAAAGACTACTAGCTATAAATTTAATAGATTTTTGACCATTGGTAATGAGTATTATTCATGTGTAATCGACAAGTTGTATTAATTGTTTCCAGTGTCTAAACTGTTCGAAACGTACTTGAATTTTTGAGTAAAGTAGCTTTGTTGGATCATTATAATAATTGAAAACATGAATGTATGATAATAGTATTTAATATTGCCCTATTATGGAAATACTGTCCTAATAATAAAGTCTTTTTAATCATATAGTAAATTCGATTTTATTGTTACCGCGTACGTTGGATTAGTAGTCGATAATAGAAAAATCACTTGAGGCGATCGGGTTGATTTATTTTTCTTTTTACTTATTTAATTAACATTTTAAGATTGAAAAGTTTTATAATGTTGAAAGCATAAGCATATTAAATAAATTATTTTAATAATAATATCTGTAGAACCCCGATAATATTTAATATACATAAATAATTTAACTAAGCAAAGTGAATAACTTTGAAGAATAAAAAAAAATAGAAAAGTCAATGCAAACAAAAACTATAATCTCAAAGATAGATGAAAAGTTAAAACTTATTAAACAAGAATTAAAATTAGAAAACCAAGGATTAAAAAGAAAATAGCTTATAATATTATTCTTTCTGGACTTGAAGAAAAAGAACACTCACAGTTACGGATGGAAGTAATGATAGAAAATATAAAAATGAATTTAAATATTTCCCTTGGGTTCAAAGTTTCAAGATTTTCATTTAACAGGATAGTGAGAGAGAACCTAGTGCCTCGACACTCCATTCTCTACTCCCACTCGTGGTAATATTTAAATTATTTTCATGTTCACGCTCTAGTAACAAAAAGCGCGCTTAAGAAAAAACCCACTCAACACGCAGTGCCATGAATTTGGGCGAAAAATGGAGAACGGACTATCTTGACACTAGATTCTCTCTACCCTGCTACCCTATTCAAAGGGAAAAGCCGTGAAGCTGCCTTCCTTAGACTAATCTGAAAATTTGATTGACTAATCTGAACCATATTTTTCTTACATAGAACTATAATAATATAAAAGTAACATAAAACTACTCGTATATTCAATTTATAAGCAGACGCTGAGGGTGCTTAGTGAATGCTCTCTGGCATACCGTAAGCTATTGTCAAGTTAGCTTTGGAAGTTAGTTTGGTATGAGTATAGAATATTGTTTAGTATTTCGTGTAATTACTTATTTAATTACATAACATTGGGACAGCGTTTGATTGTAAACGTAATTGGTTGTGGGTTCAATCGCCATTCGGTGGAGTGGTGTGATGAGGCAAAGCGCGGCGGTAATTTCCACCACTCATCACAAGATCTTGAATTCCGGCGGAAAGTAGAGGGAAAAGTGTCATGACAGTATGATCTCTCGAAGAAATTTTTTTTTTTATTGTACTTATTGAGGATTTTAGTTTAGTGGATTTTGAAACTGAGTTTTAACGTCTTCGTTTTAGTAATTTACTTTCGTTCTCATCGAGTCACGTTGAAGTTATTATACAATTTTTTTTTCATTGTTAATAACTCTGCAGGCAGATGATGTACCGAATTTAACAATCCAAAGAACATTACAGTAAATTACGTATATATATAGTTTTTTTCACATACATAGGTTATGGTGATATCTATAGTAGAGTGATTCTTATTTATTTATTCTTCTTATATTGATAAAAAGGTGTTAATTAAAGTCTGAATGTTTATTATAATTCTAAGAAATGCAGATTCAAATTTCAATACCACTATAAGTTATACATGTAATTTAGAGATGATCTATAATGTCCGAATAAGATTAATATAAAAATAAACATAGCTATATGGCCCCATCTAATATTATCATGTATAACCGCAATTTAGCAACTTCCAAAGTTGTCCATTGTAACAGTTTCATTGTACGTCATTAGGAAAGGGTCTTAGGCCATTATCGATCGGGAGTAAGTACAGGCACAGTATATCTATTAATAAATTATTATATATCCATACTAATGAATTAATATTATAAATGCGAAAGTGGCTCTGTCTGTCTGTGGCGTCATCAAGGCCAAAGCGCTAAACCGATTGTGATGAAATTTTATAAAGAGATATTTGGATGAACAAAGGCTACTTTATTCTCCAATTATTTTTTAGTTTTTCCAGGATTTTCATTGTATTACGAAAAGGTCGCCGTAAATACGAAACAGCTATAGTTCACAAAGGCGGAGCCGCGAGCGTGTCGCTGGTAATATTTTATAGTAGTCGATGGTACGCTACCTACCTCGCTTTGAAATTTGCCCAGAAATTACACTTATTGAGGCATCGTGGCTCATTGGAAGCGTGGCTGTAATCGCTATTGGTTATTAGCTCGATTCCTATTCGGGGGAATGATTATATTTCATTTCTTTGCTTCATGACAAAATAATCGAGCGGAAAGTGGAGAACGGAGTGTCTTTCCTTTCGTTTTTCCTTCCTTCCTTTCTTTACTATAAAGTAATTATGCCTCTACATATATACTCCATATACCATTACATTTTATAAGTAAAGAAGACATGCACAAAAAAATTACGTTACTATTAAAAATATATATAAAACACATATCACACCACCGTAATATCCTATAAAAATATAATATAATACAATCCTCGACCTCATTTCCTTTGCAAAAATGCCGTACGCCATACGGACATACATATTAAATTAGTATTGACGTGTCTTGAAGCCATTAAGCTATAGATTACGAGAGCGGAAAAACTGCACATGTCTATATGAAAACCTGCACATGTAAATATGTTCTGTAAAGCCAAAAATTGGTATCCTTGCCTAATTTTATCTTCAGCTTAATGTTTTTTTCCCGCATGGCAGTACATTAGTCAGAGAGAACCTAATGTCAAAACACTCCGTCCTCCACTTTCCTCCCGAATTCGGCAGCGATTACAATCAGGCACTGTCATAGTGCGCTACGACGTTGCCTTTTTTAAAACTAGGCAAAACCGTGGTATCTTCAGTTACTGATTAATCAATAGTATACTCGCAATTCAAACAATAATCGGCATTTAATGATACGAATCCCGAAACATAGGCTTATAAAGTAATCGAGATAATCTTATAATTTGGTTATAAACAACGGCCGGTATAATTGATCCCAGAATTTAGGAGTTAGAAATTTGCTATACTAACTTTAGTGTTTGGTTTTACATGTAATATTTTTTTTATTATAGACTGTCGTAGCGCAGTGTGGGCCGCTTGTGACTGTTATCGCGATTGTTTGTTGGTATCGATCGATAAAACTGCAAAAATCAATGTATAAACCTGCAAAAATCGGGCATATTATTATTTTGTTCTGCTTGTCTAAGTAAACGATACCTGTTTCCCTAAATAAATATAGTATTGTTATAGTTAAATATAGTCTTAGTTACTTTCATATTATTATCGTTCTATGTAAGGAAGACGTGGTTCAGATTAGTAAATCAAATTTACAGGTTAGTCTAAAAAAAGCAGCTTCTCGGTTTTCCCTTTGAACAGGGTAGTTAGAGCGATTCTAGTGTCATGATACTCCGTTCTCCATTTTTCGCCCAAATTCGTGACATTGCGTGTTGAGCGGGTTTTTTCTTAAGCACGCTTTCTTACTAGTGCGTAAACCTGAAAATAATTTAAATATTCCTATGAGTGGGAGTAGTGAATGGAGAGTCAAGACACTAGGTTCTTTCTCACTATCCTGCTAAGCGGGAAAAGGTGTATAACTGAACGACCAGTTCGAACATTTTAAATATAGTTATAAGTTATCCCTACTGTCAGAAGTCCTCGTGACTGCCTCTAAATGTTTATTTGATAAAGCCTTCATGATATATGAACCAATAACTATTGGGTTCCTTGTACATACCAAATGTACCACGATAAAGAGCATAGATAAAGGTTATTAAGCTTCAACTCACTATGTCACATAAAAGATTTACAACTAGCATATAAACCGCGTCGTCGTTAAAAAACTGAGAGCGTGTGACAATGTTACAAAAGCTTTTGTCCTTTATGTTAAGTGTTTAAAATGTAGAAACCAAATCATCGGTGTTAATGGTTTATGTTCGGCTTACTTATTATTTTTTATTGCTTGAACTGTATTTTTGACGAGTAATTTAAATTTATTAAATAAGGTAAAGGTTTAACCTATATTATACCATTATATATTATTACTATAATAAATTGATTAAAGAAAATTGTTGATATGCTTCTTTATGCGCATAATTATCATAAATCGGTTTTCTACATAAATCTCGTAGCACCATCACACACGTTTTAATTATTTTTAACATTTTAAAGTGTTAATCACACACTTAGGAAATTGAAAAACATATTTAGAAAAACGTATAGAAATTTGGAACGAAGCGGGCTTCGAACCTGCGCCTCTTGGATACCGTCCAAGCGCTATGACCGCTAAGCTATGCGTTCTACATCCAGCTATGTTAGCATCTCTGTAGAGAAATTTTTGCAAATTTCTGCTAGCCAAAGATTATTCTACGATCAATTGTTTGGCAAGAGAGAATGCTATTTATTAAATATTTATTTATTTAACAATTTTTATCATATTCTTTTCTAAGTACGTTTTAATTACCTTCACAATTAATACGTGCTATAGAGCTATACTTTGGGGAAAGGAGGGGATTCATATAACAGTATCTAACTCCCTTTCATCTTTGCCAAATTTCTGGAAACTTGTTTATATTTACCCGTGTCCACAGCGTCTCGTTTGTCGTTAGATTTATTACCAAGATAAAATCTTTAATAGTTGAAGAGCTATGTACGTATATATATACATACCTACGTATTGTAAAATTCTTATTAATATTTTTATCTCAAATACGTACACATTTTTATTGTAGATTTATAGGGGGAGTCTTAGTTCAGACTGCTAAATCTCCATTCCAATTTAAGGTTTTGATATATTGATATATGATATCTATCTATAACAATTAGTTGGTTGTGGTGGATGCGAACTGCAGAGGGCCGGGATGGTTGGCGCGGTCTAAGGGAGGGCTACGTTCAGCAGTGGACGCCGACGGGTTAAAGATATATATATTTATAATTGAGGAGACAAATTATTAATTATTTTTTATGAATATGTTTACAGAGACGCAGTGGGACAGTGTCTGGTTGTAAATATGATGTGTATGTGTTCAATTTCCACTCCAGCAATGATTATATTTATCTCATTCATTCCTCCGTTCTAAAACTCCGCAGCATTGAGTTCCGTCACTCAACACGCAACGTCTCCTCTTTAAAAGCAAAATGGAAAATGGAGTGGAAGAGGTCTTGACTAAGTTATTCCTGCCCATCTGAAAAATAACCTTTTTTAAATAGAATTTCGAGTATATAATTTAGCTTTTATAATATTCCAAAAATAATCTTTGTAGTATGGATTTCATTTTAAACGGTGTCGTAATGACAGCGCAGATATTTCTAAGTCACGACATGTTACTTACGATTCAATATATCACACTATGTACTTTTCTCATAAATCAAAAATTCGTTATATTTCTGTAGTAAGCTGAAAGTCGACCCGATTATGTATCTATATGAAAATGGTCGTAGGATATTTTCGGTATAACAAATAATGGACTCTGGTTTTGTCCGCACAATAATATACTTCACTATCGATAGCTTGTGGCTCCGCCCGCAGGAATTATAGTTGTTTCATATTTTCTACTGCCTTTTCGTAATTCAACAAAATTCCTAGAAAAACTAAAAGAAAAAGAAGAGAAAAGTATTTCTAAATAAAATTGCATCACAATCGATTCAGCGGTTTGGCCGTGTTTACGTCATAGATAGACAGACAGAGTTACCTTCGCAAAACATTACACTATGTATTGGTTTCGTACTTTATGAAACTTACTTTAGTAAATTGATAACTTTCTGATGTATTATTATGACAGGTGTTGGTATTCTTCATACTCTATCATCCGCATAGTTTTAAATTACGTAAATAGGTGTTGCGAAAGCTTTTTTCTTTTCTGTTTATCCTGCATAACAGGATAGACAGAGAAAACTACAGACTTTTGATTTTGGAATTTATCATTTTCATATTATTGTTTATTGTGTTACTTATTTTGGCACTCATATATTGTATATTATTTTGTTATATTAAAATGGAGTGGGGTGGGAAAGAGATCTGAATCACTGTAAATTAATTACATAAAATAGTGGTTAAAAGTAGTGGCCGACTATGGTATAATCATTCGTGTGCATCGAATAGGAATGGAACCCACAATCAATTCTACCTTCATTTTAGAAGCACATACAAAGTTTCAACAAAATCAGTATTAAACTAGGTACGCTTAAATATCTATAGATTTTGGCATTGGGTTCAAAATGCTAATACAGTATAAGTCCATCTTAAATAACGCGTCTACCGTAAGCGCGGTGTTTGTAGGTTTGATCTCCACTTGGAAGAATGATTAATTTTAATTTATTTTCATTTTCCCACTCTGGTAGACCAAAACGCGACGTTGAACTCCGCCAGTCAACACGCAATGTTTGGATTCGGGTGGAAACTGAATAACGAAGTGTTATTACACTAGCTTCTCTCTAACCTGCTATACGGAATAAAGCGTGGAGGTAAAAAAATGTGTTGACCCCAATGTTCAGGTAATTTATCGATATAAATAAAATTGAAGTGTCTGTTTGTAATAATAAAATAAACGCTTTTTACTGAGCGCATATATACGAGTATGTATACACACGGTACATATACCAAAATAACATTTTTTACAATATTTGCCTGTCTGTCAGCTTATTCCAGGTAGGGAACGACTGGACCAATTTTGACGGGACTTTCACTGGCAGATAGCTGATATAATAAAGAGTAGGTTAGGCTACTTTTATTTTTGAATTCCACACGGACGAAGTAGTGGCTAGTTTTTCATAATATTTAAAGTGCACACCCACTACTATCATATGATCATGTTACATAACAGTATGGTGACATACAAAAATGTAACTAGATTTCATCGTATCAGCAATCTTCATTCGCCTACTTTGTCTACTTTGATGGCATATTCGCGTGTCTGCCCTTAAAACTAAGTTTAGATATATCGTAAAGATAGCGTTGTAAATATAAAAACATGGAAAAAATATAAATTAGCAATATATTAAAACACCACCGTGGCATAGTGGGACAGCGTCTGACTGTAAGCGGCATTGGTTGTGAATTCGATTCACACTCGGAGGAATGGTTATATTTAAATTATTTTCGTTTCTCCGTACTGATGCCTGATTTCAAGATCCGCCACTCGACAGGAAATATCGATTTCCGGCGGATAGTGTAGAACGGAGTGTCATAACGCTAGGTCTCTCTGACTACGCTGCTACGCGGGAAATAACGAAAAGCAGAAAAAAATTAAAAAACCTTCGTTGCGCAGTTGGAGGTTGTCAGTAATGAATACACTTTCAATTCTGCTTTAAGAGAAGTGAAAAGAAATACAAAGCGACGTATTAATGGTGTACAAAAACACTATCGTATTATTATTATCTTTTTTTACTTTTAATACTTAACTTGTTATACGTAGTGATGAATCACGTAGTGTAGCGTAGTGTTTGTTAGTGAAATTAGGCGAAGAGTGAACCATAGAGTAACTTCACACTAGACTAAAATGCTATGAGGGAACCAAAAATAAAAAATATATGCATTTTCCAGACTTTACCACATAGACACAGCAATAGAGACTAGTTAAAAGTTAGGGAAAAGTAAAATATTTTAAGTGTGCAGATACGTCACTCAAACTCGACGACAGATTGTCTTGTTACTAAACTCTTAACTTTAAAACATACGCCAACCAAAAGTATTCTTGTAGCAAAAGAAATTAATCTTTATATTTTTTGTCTGCTTCACACTTTATCCTAAATTCTAAACTCCGATAGTCAAAGAGAATCTAGTGTCAAGACACTCTGTGTTCCACTTTCCACCCGAAATTTCCCCGTGTATTGAGGGGCGGATCTCAATACTGCTCTTGGTCCGACCACATCGCAGACACGATTTTTTTTAAATATGAGCACAATCAGTTAAATAATTTTAATTTAATAAAAATAGAAAAAAATATACAAAATATAAAAACATGTCTACCATTTATTATGTCACTATTTATACAGTCTTAACAATTATATTCAACACTACCTGTGCTCGTGACTACGTCCGCGTGGAATTCTACAATAAAAGAACGATACTCCTAATTACCAGTGAAGATTCTGTCAAAAAAATGGTATTTTGGTACACGCAATGTGTGTACATACATATACATTAACTAAATAGAAGTTATGTTAATATTACAAACAGACATTCTAATTTTATTTATTTGTATACATATTAATTATACTAGTAAGCCAGCCGTTTCATCGACGCGGTAATCAGGTAACGTATTTAACGGAGATATGTATTTGCTACCTAACAGTCTTCGGTTTATCCTAACAGTTTATCAATCTAGTCAGAGAGAACCTAATGTAATGTGCAGGCAGTGGTACATCCCGTGTCTGTAAACGCAATTAATTGTGGGTTCTATTCCCAATCAGAGAAATAATTACATTGTTTTTTTTCTTTTTTTTAGTTTCACGCTTTTTCCCGCATAACAGGGTAGTAAGATAAAATCCACTGTCAAGACACTCCGTTCTCCACTTTCCGTTTGTGTGTTGAGTGGCTGAGCTCAACGCCACGCTATAAATTAAAATATTATAAATATTATCATTCCACCGGGTGGGAAACGAACAGTCAGACGCTCTCCCTCTACGCCACAATGACTTTATATTTAAATATTTTTTCTTTCCTACTTCGGTAAGACAAAGCGCTGCGTTGAGTTCCGCCACATAACACGCTATGTCCCAAATTCACAAAATGGAAAATGGGGTGTCTTGACACTAGTTTCACTCTTAACTACCCTTCTTTGCAGGAAAAAGCGTCAAGTTAAAAAAAGCGGTCAATGGAGAATAAATAATCATCTATTTAAGATTCTGCACCTATATGTCTAATAAAACAGACGTAAAACACGTCCAGGTACAAAAAAGTACTAAAATACTTTAATAAACATGTAATTCGATAAACTGAAAACTCTAAACTAAATGTACGTAATAAAACGTGTTATCTTCAAAGTCGTAATAAACCAATAATGTTTATTTTTGCGGTGTGGGTTCGATTTTCGATTGTAAAATCGCAATCAAACTATCACAACGCAGCTGCGTGTGCGCCGCTTTTAAGCTTTGTAAAACAAGAGCAACTGTCGTAATGAGTTATATATCTAGGTTTAATGTATTACGTACCCTTTGAAAACTATAGTGAGCTAGTTTTTATTATATTTTGCTATTTTTGAGAGTTCCTTCTTAGTTCAGTTATTTTAGACATTTTTAAGGCCTAATTTAAAAAATTAACGTCAGGCTTTTTCCTGCATAGCACAGTAGGCATAAAGAACCTAGTGTCGAGGCACTCCGTCACTCAAGAAAATAAAATCATTTATCGACCGAATATAATATATAAAATGTCTTTTGAATTATTCTATAAGATTAACTATTTATCAATTTTGGTCTAGGGACTCTCTCCTTATATAATATTCTACTAATTAATATGATGATTGTGAATTATGATTATAATTGAAGACAAAGTACCACCTCTCTACCATAGAATAGATGAAAACTAAAGATCCAAGCAAAAAGTAAAAAAATCACGAAAAATGGAAATACATGAAGAAAAATATCACAAATACCCATTACGTGAACACTTAGTTTCTGTCATCCTATATTAACCTCGTAACAATAAGATTTAGTATGAAAGAAAAATTACTATACCATTAGATGTTCTTAATCATAGCTTGATGAGACTTAAGATGTATTATTTTGCCAAGATATCCTTCTCTAAGATAGGTTAGTATTATAAATATGTATATCCATAGTGGCTCTATGCTATGTTATGTTATGATTATGACTTCACCTATGTTTATTTTTAAAATAATGTTTCTTTGGTGTTAATAGACTAAGCAGGCTAAGTGAATAGAGAGTAATGCTTTAAAACTAGATTATCTCTGCACTAAAATGGTAATGAGGTAGGCAGAAAACATATGTATAAGAAGCATATCCCTTAGATTCGAATTTCCACTTACTTTTTGACTCTCTACATCGTAAATCTACAACTCTACATCGTACTGTAAACCCATGAAAATATCTGCGCTACAAATTTAAATTTTAACTCCCATCCATCATATCTTCTTTGATATCGCCTTCACTTGCCTAAAGAGTAACTATGGGGTTTCTCTACATAAATAATAACAAATTAGTTTAAAAATGAAATCAATAAAAATACGCTTAAAATATTTTATTTCGTTATCTGGAGTTATGACAATAACATTGGGTTTAGAGTAAGAAAATATTGTATTTCATTGTATTGTATTTGCATGTAAACTTTCAAGCAAATCTAAAGTCAAGAAGGGGGTCAAAATATTTCAACAAGATTTGTTCACATTGTTACAAAAAATAAAAGAAGGTTTAGAATCTGCTACCTTTGTTGCAAGCATTTTAATTTAGTCACTACCTCTGTGCTACACGTTTATCTTCTTTGATATTTGGCTTGTCTATTTTCTTTTACTTAGAACTGCTACTATTGTACTATTGTATTTTTATTATCTTGCCTCAAAACGTTTTAAGTATATTATTTTAAAGTTATAGCTGGATTTAAGTTATTTATTTTACAACATGACCAACTGGCCATAGTCCTGTAGAATTTTAAATTATAACTATAATAACAAAACAGTGAATATACGCAACCATGTGCTTAACAAACATTATTGTTTAAAGTGACTTCAACTTTGCTAAGTCTGCTCTCGTCTTTATTTACCACGGCAATGGACCTACTAGTTTTAATAAATAAATAATTAAAAAGTTTTTAATTTGATCAATGATATCATATATCAATCAATACTATTTAGAATTGTAATCAATACCTACTCAACTTTAGGAAACATTGTGTGTTGAGTGACTGAGTTCAACGCCGCTACAAATGAAAATATTATAAATAAAATCAATCTGCCGAGTAGGAAACGAACAGTCAGACGTTCTCCCTCCCAATCAATACTATTTAGAATTGTAATCAATACCTACTCAACTTTACGGCAACACGATAACATTTTATGCTTAATTTATGTATATCGGCAACTAATAATAAATGTCCCGACCTAATAAGAGGTCTTACTTCGTTTGCGCACTAAACTAAGTTTAATTTATTTTTAACATTTTTAAAGTGTTAATGACAGACTTAGGAAATTCAAAAAACATATTCAAAATTTTTTAACGCAGTTCGTATCAAACCTCTAGGTAACCGTCCAAGCGTTCTGACCACTAAACCATGCGTTCTAAATCCAGCTGCGTCGAGGGTTTTGCCATAGGCGCCTGTTCGAATCCCACTGCGTTTAAAATTTTTATACGTTTTGTTAATACTCAAAGCTATGCGCCGCTTTGTATATAAATACTTTTCTACCTATGATTAAACTATCCAATACGTAATGCAGACTTGTAGTAAAAGTAAGTGGAGAGTGTTACCTTACTTGATCGACAAAATATTACAGTCATTTTTAATGTTCCGTTTTAAAAATAAGCATTCAATTCGCTGTGAATAAAACTTAAGCTTTGAAAGACAAGGAAAGACTTTAGGGATTGTTACTGAATACCTACCTTTTGTATAAATTCTTTAAGTTTTAAATACTATTATTTTTTACCTTTACTATAAAAATATGGTGGCATTTAGATTTTATAAATATTATATTAAAAATTATTTCTACAAATCCTATTAAATATATACAGCTTCACGCTTTTTTCCTTGTGGTAGAGAGTCAAGACACTTCATTCGCCTGAACTCGAGACATTGTGTTATAAGCGGCAGAACTCATAGTCGAGCTTTGCCTTAAGGACCATAGCGGAGAAATGAAAACATTTAAAATATAATCATTCCTAAGAGTAGGAATCGTACCCGCAACCAATTGCGTTTACATATATATAGACACGGCAAACGAGCGTTTGGGTCACCTGATGGTAAATGATCACCGCTACCGACGACCCCGTGTAAAACTAGAAGAGCCACAGGGTTACCGGCCTTTAAGGTGGAAAAAGACGCGTTTTTTAAAGGTACCCTTGTCGAATCTGCCTGCAAACACTGCCGGTGGTTGGCCATTCCACAGTTGAGTGGTACGTGGAAGGAAGTTCCTACAAAACCGCACAGTTGTAGAGTGGCACGTATCCAGATGGTGAGGATGGTATTTGAATCTACGGATCAAGTCAAACAGTCCCCCAGACAAATGAGGTCGAGAACGCACTGAAATATCATATGCTGTCCACTGCGCCACGATGGATTTTTACATATTTATTAATATTTTTTCTATTATAATATATCACTCAATTCTCTGCTCTCCATCTATTTTTAACATAATTTTTGTAGCGTCACTTGTTAGATACTAGATATTTGTTAGGTATTCTATCGTTCTATGTAAGATTATCTTACGACGCTATTTAATCCTATTTCATGCCGACAGACTTACTTGGAAATTTGGACAGTACAATAAAATATTAAATTGAAAACATTTACACTAACGTAACCGCTGAGCCAGCAGAATGGTATTCTATTCACATTCAGCACTTGGGAAAGTTGAGAGCTTGTAAATTCAATTATATGAAGTGACGTCGAATCCCGCGGGAAATCAACGCCTGTGGCTAACACTAATATTATAAATATCGATTTTCATACAAAGTTATGTTTACACAATATCCTTGCTAAATGAGCAGAAATAATAGAGTATTCGATACTAATCGAATCGCGACACATCACTTTTCGAATATCAAATGATATCTCCCCGTGCTTCTCTTACCCCTCATTTTCTATCAGTTTTTAATCACTCTTTCTCCGAACCGGTTAATCATTACTCTTATTGTATTATCCTCCCTTACGCCTGTCATTCTGTGTATCACTTTATTGCGGATTTGATCAGGTAAACCAATTCTGCATATCCAACGAAGACCAGTCTTTACAGAATCCATCTTTCTTTCATTCTTGAAAGTCAATTTTTTTTATTAAAATAAAAAAATACATGGTTAATTTTTTAACGTCATATAATTTTCCACCGGTGTACACAAGTTAATGCCCTAGATCTGAGAAGAACCAACTACTACTTTTTATTCAAGACTACTTTTTATTCAAATCAAGAATTTACATATAATTTATAGTGACAATGATACCTTTGAAATAGACTGGAGAGAGCATTTCATTCCCAAGGCGTGTTTTCATTTATAAAATCAATAATTAATCATATTACCTATAGCGTGGAAATTATGACACACAATCGTATTTTCACAACTATTTTAAATAGTGATATATTTTCTGGGATCCTTTTGTAAAAGTACACATTGTCCCATGAAAGAATAACGGATTCAATGTAATCAAGTTACAGGCGCGGTAAGTTTAAGCCTATTTCTAGTGTTAATATTATGTACATGTCACCTGTTTTGGTATTTTTTTTTATGGTTTTGGTATTACATTAACAAATATGTACCGAAAAGTAATAGTCAATACCTCTGCCGCCCTATCAATGCGAATAGAGTATCGTCAATTCTGCTCCTAGCAGCAATACACCTAACTACGTCCATTGCATACATTTGAACTCTATTATAGTAGTCAGGGAAAACCTAGTGTCAAGACTCTCCGTTCTCCACTTTTCCGCCCAAAATTGAACATTGCGTATGTAGCGGTGACACCACGCTTTGCCCTAGGTACCAGACCGGAGAAATGAAATGAAATAAAATAATCGTTCCTCCAAGTAAGATAATACATGATAATACATATTCAAATACTAAATAGTCGAATCTATGATCCTCATCAAATAGATCTCAGCCAGTGGTACAATGAATAAGAAAACTTTAAATGAAAACTAGCAACAATATTAAGTGGTTGCTTAATCGTTCATAATAAACGTGATTTACTTTTATGTACGCCGCAACTCTCAAAGTGCCTTATCCTCTAATTAAACTACGTAAATTATTAAACTTTGTGAAATAACAGAATTATACACTTGATTAAAATTTTAAAGTATTAAGTATACCAGAAAATAAATTTGTAAAATTATTTGTTTATAAAATAATATTGAACGAAGCGGGACTCGAACACGCATCTCGTGAATACCGTTAAATAGTAATGAAATAGGAGTTGAAAGATTGTACGAACCATCGTCATTTTTAAAGTTAGAGGCATGAAACTGGAAAGGTACAGATAAAAATGAGGAAATTAATTATTTCCAATTGGAAAAATTCTTTCCTAAAGGGGCGAAATAGGAATTTGAACTCTCTTGTCTGGAATTCCATCGTATTTGAAGTTGGAAATATAACATTTTTTTTGGGCTACTCTTTAAAAATTTGTAAATTTCTATTTCAACTTTTATGCAAATTCTACCTAAGGAATTGGAATAGTTCATATGTAAGCCAGTCATTTCTGAAGTTAGAAACATAAAAGTTTATTAAGAGTGCGTGGAAATTATGCGCTTAAATATATCTCGAACGTTCGCTCGACACATTTGAAGTTAGAAATTTTGTTTTTAGGCTTGTCATAATATATATTCCAGAGTTTCTAAATTCGTCAAGTTTTATTCAGCTCACGAAAGTCGAACCAAGAATGTGGTATACAATGGTATATAATGCGGTATACAGATCCTCAATTATTCGGGTACCTTATATTTTTTAAATGGGAGGTACCTTATTTTGAACCCTCTTTTCTAGCAGTAGCTACATTTTGTTTATGCTATGCTGCTAGGCGTAGAATATATTACTATAATAAATTATGCATAAAGTGACATCTATGAATAGCTTAGACAGTATCTAGATCAAATATAACAGAAATAGCTATATGATAGTCACTATTTATTACTAGAAGCCCAGTTAATGCGTAAAATACGCGTTGCCTTAACAACATATCTGTCATTATATACAAAAGTATATGACAAACATATATAGTGTGTGTAATAGTTATTTTATCAAATAAATCTATAATATTTCAATTTCAACTATGCCAAGATGCTTAATTCTCATATAAAGAGTTCCAACAATCAAATTGTGACTGTGCACAGTTAGATTTCATGTAATATATGTTTTATCCGGTTAAAATAGTTTCCGGTTAAATAGCCCAAATTTTTTTGGATGAACAAACGAGGATTTTTTTTTTTTTTTTTTTTCGATACTGATTTAATGCTGTTGATCAATTGATCTTTACAGCGACGCCGGGGGGGTGAGGGAAGAGGGTACTCTGTCCCTGCGAAATACAAGCACTCCGTGGCTGCTTGAACAGACGAGGAAAGCAAAAATGTTATATATATATTTTATTTTCAGACAGCAATCAGTTACATTTTTATTAAATATACAATAAATGTAACATACATGGAACATGTATGAAAAACAATATTATTTAGGGGAATTTATAAAGATAAAGCTAAATAGAACACAAAACAATGATTTTAAATTGTCTTTTCAGTTCGTCTGTTTATCTGTGCGTTTGTGCACGATAATCTCAGAAAGAGCTTAAATGCACTTTTGACAATTATATTTTAGTAAGCTCCCCTTAACATCAATTTCATGTCAACCAGTTAATAAATAAAAAAGTTACAACCATTTAAGTTATAAATATAAGCAAAGTTTGTGATTTAAGTAAGCACGCGTGCGTGCTTAGTTAGGCTTAGTTAGGCTACGCTAGTATATACATATAAACCTTTACTCAACTGTATTTCAAGCTACAATCACCGAGTGTATTCAGGGGTTGCCCAATAAAGGCGTACCGATATCAATTTCCCACTAATAATGAAATACTGTATGTATATAATTCACTTCAATAACTCGAAGTGCAGTCGGTCTTGGAACGATCTGATTAATGGACTTAGTGCGACATTGGTCGCTCTTGAACTGATAGTTCTAGTAGAGTAGAGCATAGTTATAGTAGAATATGACTATTCTACTATAACTATGCTACACTAATGACTCTATTCTAGTGCTCTTACAAGGTTATTTTAGTTAAAATCTTAAATGTTTTGATGTTATTCTTAATTCTAATAGAAATATATATAAAAAATATCTATAAAGTGCATCGTATTATAATGAAGATATTACAAAAGGACCTAGTAGAGCTTTAATCGTTTAAATATTTTCTATGACTGCCACTGTAGGCGCACTGAGACTGCGTGTCGTCGTAAGCACGATTAGTTGTCGGTTCGATGTCTATTTCTGCGCTATGGTAAAACAAAAGGCGGCGTTAAGCACCGCCACTTAACATACAATGTTTTTGTTTAGGTGAAAAGTGGAGAACCGAATATTGTGACACTAGGTTATCTCTTGAGCTGAAAAATAAACATTTTTTTGTTGCACATATTATTAACTTAATAACTTGATAGGAATAGGTTTGTATAGAATTATATTTATGGAGTTTTATTTTAATCCTGAAGAAAAGTATAGAAGTGAAAAATACAATTTAATTAGCTTAATTGTTGGCAACATGTCTCTACGTAAATGAATTAAAAAACTTCTTGTTTGTGGTTGAAAAGATTCTATGCTGTAAGAGTACATGAATGGCAGAAACATATCAAGCTACTTTCTTATAACCTTTCTGGAAGCGACTGATAGTTTATATACATTTATAAATAGCAAACTTCGTACCGCCTCAGAATTAATAATGTGTCAAAATTCAATAAAAACTAACAGAAATATTCTAGTTACTATTAGTATCTAGTTGCTATGTTCATGTGTCGAGGTAAAATCTTCCCTAATCGTTGAAAATAAATAACACATTTGTTCGTTCGCACCCAGACAATTTTCTTATAAACATAATTAATAATAATTAAAATATTAATTTAAAGGTCTAATGACCGGCCGAACTATTGAACGCATAAATTATAAAATTATATACAGTTAAATGCGGTCGAATTTGAGTAAAGTTAGGTATTTTAATATTCCATAGTCTATTATATATATAGCTATTTTCTTTGCTTGCATGGGGAAATAAAATTGGCTTTTACTATTTTCCATGCAATTTTATTTTATGTCTTTTGATCTTTTAAACTTTCCTTAAATTTCTACAAATGTTTTGAATCTAAATTAGCCAAATTGGCACAGTCATTTTCGTATTTTAGCGAGACTAACAAACGTCATTTGATTTTTATATATATAGACTAGTGGCACGCAGCTTTGCTTTAGTATTATCAGCGGCCTTTTCGTAAAACAATTAAATTTCTGGAAAAACTTCAGCCGTTCGGCCATTTTTACGTCACAGACAGACAAACAGCGTTACTTTCGAATTTATAATTATTATGGATTACTTCTATTTACCACATGTTGGCATTGAAACTGACCCAAAATTATAATGAATTTCTATAAAGTAGTATATTTTTTGTCTTTGAGTCTCCTACATCCACTCCCACATCAAACGATTGTAATTTTCCGCTTCACGCGTTTCTGCACCCAGAACCTAGTGACACTCCGTTCTCAGCATTCCAAGTCAAATTTTAATACAAATATAAGCATTATCTGAAGTAGGAATCGAACCCACAAACATCGCGTTTATTGAGACATATACTCCCTCCGTATCACCGCACGTGTATCTATATCTATACAGGCTCCGCTCATGCCACCTCTCCACTCTTCAGTCATAAACATAGGTAACGGAAATAAATAACTGGGATTGATTATTTATAGTATCGAGATTTTATCGATGTATTTTGTTGTATGTAAATTTAATATTACATTAATTAAATATTTCAACGCTGAATAATTTATCCACTTTCTATGGTTAATCCTGGGTGTCAACTATATGTTGATGTTGAAAATTACCTGTTCGGCAAATTACTCTTACAAACTGTGTATAGAACAGTTAAAAAAGTATTAATTTTTATGAAGCCATGTTAAGGTTAATGCGATTACTTAACTTTTGTGATCGCATTGAATGGCGGAACTCAACACCGCTCCTCATCCTACCATAGCGGATAAATGAAAGTTATTTCAATATAAACGTTCTCCGAACTAGAGATGAACACACTTATCACGTATACACTTCCTAATTACTATGAGATATATTCAAATAAAAACGTATGAGAAAAAGACATATATAATATATTATTTCCATATAAAAGACATATAGCTCGTTAAGCACTAGTTAATACCGCACTTTAAGTATAATAATGAAATACGACATTCTAACCTGATCATTTACGCTTGTTCGCAGTAAATCCTACTACAGTAACGTTAACGTAGCGTGAGTAGAATTAAGTGGCCTAGAAATATATAATAATAATAATAAATAACTCTTTTTATTATATAAAGTAATATTTGTCATATTATATGTTTTACCTTTATGCATTTTCAAATAAAACGGTTAGATAAAGATATCACTTAAAACCACTTTGATCAAAGTTATTTGAAATAACTGTATTGAAAATAAGAAGATACATGGGCCTTTTTTTTCACGTCATATAATTTACCACAGATTTACTGAAGTTAATGCTTCATACATGGAGACACTTCAGTCAAACTGGCTAAATAAACACAGCGGATTAATTATTTACATATTTATTAGTGACAATGATACATTTGAAATAGACAGAGGAGCAACTTATTCCCAAGGCGTGATATAATTAATAAAATCATTAATTAGATAATAAACTTTAACATAAAAACGTCTTTCACAATTTTTTAAGTTGTAATATAGAACATTTTCGGATGTTTTTTGGGAACCTATTGTAAAAGCATATACATTGTCCCATGAAAGAATTACGGATTCGATGCAATGGCGTAATAGGCGCGGTAAGTTTATTCTAGCTAAGCCTGTTTCTAGTATTAATATTATATACATTACCGATTTATCGATCCTTGGGGGAGGCCTATGTTCAGCAGTGGGCCACGAAAGGCTGAAACGACGACGACGACCTCATCGACTTTGGTAAAATCATTTTTCTTAACATGCATTATATTTTCAAAGATGTATTGAAGGAATTTAAATTTTTTGCTTTAAAGAATCTTTAGAGCCTAAGTTATAGATTGCGCGATTGGCTTGCTTCGGCAAATATTCAAATAATTGCAGCTGAATTACCCCAAAATATAATCCCATAGGACATAATATTATAGAAGTAGTTAAAGTAAACATGGCGAGTCGTTTCCACGTCAGTTAATAATCTAATCTAACCTCGAAAGCGGCTGAGCTAAGTCTATTCACCAATCCAAACCACACTGTTATTTGGAATAAATCGTGATACCAAGAAATATCAATAATAATAATATTACCGTAGTAATACAAAGAAATCCATCCGTGTGAAAATCCGTGTCCAATCTTCTATAGATACTTATTTTGTTGAAACCAAACGCTGCACTTTATTTTATTACATCGAGGAAACGAACATAATTTAAATGAAAATTTTCCCCTAAGTGGGGATCGAACCCACAACCATCAGGTATACAATCAGACGTTTCTCAAAAATGGAGTCCAAATAATAATTTATTGGAATATGAGAGATTGTATAGTATCACTAAACTTAAACTTTTGTATATATATATAAAATACGCTCTAGTCATTTGGTAATATTAATAAAATGTGACCTTCGCAGTAAATACTATTACAAACTTAGTATGAAATCAATTGTTTAACTTATTTATATATATTACATATTTATTTATAAATATTGTTTGTTTTACTTAGACTTGCAAAAGTATTGCTTTTTCTCATAGGTTGACTTGAAAAAATCTCTATCAGAAATAAGTTCACCTTTGCCAACAACATTGTTAATTTTGTATTATTTAATGTTAAAAAGTGCAATTAAGAATATGTATGGTAACATTTAGTACTCAATTATTGCTTTTATGATATAAATTTATATCTTTAATTTTTTTACACGTATATTAGTATGAAAACGAATAAATAAAGAGATAACTGCATTCTCCACAGCTGCATGTTATAGGTAACCATTTGGTAACCAACCAATGTAAATGCCAATTAATAAATTACATCTTTATAACTTTTAAAATAAAAAGATTATTTTTAAAACACCTTTTTTAAATGTTCTTCTTGTATATGAGACTGTTAACTAGGCAACTAAATTTAAGATACTTAAAAGACGTTCCGTTCTCTGCTTTTCTTTAGAATTGGAGATATTGCGGGTTGAGTGGCGGAATTTAACGCCGCGCTTATTCTCCCAGAGCGGGGAATAAAAATATTTGGAATATAATCATTTCCCCGAGTGGAGATCGAACCCACGACCATTACGTTGACAGTTCTACTGCACGACGATGGAATCTATTTTAATTTATTTGTGTATCTATCTAAATTTTAAGCCATATATTTTAATCGTAAATAAGGGTTTTTCTAATCTAATAAATAATTTTTTTTTTACAGGTAAGTCTCGTAATCAAGAACTTATTTTATTAATAAGTCGCCTGGTAAGTCACATGCTATTGGAAATACTTCTCAAATTTAGTTATCGTATTATAATTTGGATAGCAAGTATTGTTTTATTAAATATCAACATTTAAGAAAATAACAAAATATTTTTCGACAAAAATGAATTCGGACTCGAAGCCACGGTTCTTTGAAACGATCCTCTGACCTCTGACCACTAAAATATACGTTCTTGAGGCTTAACGAAATTACATGGTAAGTATGCATTTTTAAATATTTTCTAAAAAGTTTTTCTCTCTGAGTACCTTGCTATGTAGAAAAAAGCGTAAGACTGTAAAAAACTACTTTAGAAGCTAAAAGCTTGAAACTTATTTATCGTTCAAGAAGAAACTTTGAATAAAAGTAACTTAGAAGATTTTATGTACATACATACTTATCACAAAATTTAGGTCAAAATATAAGAATTTCACCAAATCTTGATGTTACTCATACTAAATTTAAATTTCTGCAAAGTGTTTTCCACTCAAATTATGTAAAAAAGTACACTTTGAAATCTCGCAACGTTTCTACTGAGTTCGGTGATAAAATATATTGCAATTTTCAACAAATTCAGAAGTGAGCAGTCGGGTGGGTGACTTGCAATATTCCGCTCTACCCAAAATACATGCTAAGCTTTTAGATATAATAAACGTCGTAGTGCAATGACAATTTTTTTAATAACTAATTCCAAATAAGCTTTTGGATGGTATTGAAAATTGAGAAAAATCGTTAGAAACTGTATTTTTTGCTAAGTAGTAAGCTTTGTATTTATTGCTAAGTTTATATAGCTCTGTTGTACCAAACCTCACAAATAAAGGCACAATTTTGGTCAATCGATGCGCCACTCTCTTGTAAATAACCGTAAATAATGTAAATTGAACAGATGCCGAAAATAAGCTGAGCTCCGTTGAGATACGATGAGTCGACTCGACTCGCTGTGTGTAAAATAGAGCTGATAACGTGTTTAATGTTTGTTTTTTTGAATATAACAAACTTTTGCTGATTAAACAAAACATTCCATTTCAAATTACCAATTTAATACAATATAATGATGAATACTTCCGTCTACTTATACAACCAGCGTTGTATATATATAGACTCACATCAGCCTTTCTGTGAAATAAGAATATGACTGACTGTAAACGCAGTGGTTTGAGGTTCAATTACTATTTTGACTTGATTATATTTAAATTATTATCACTTCTCTGCTAGTTTAAGGCAAAGTGCGGCATTGAGTCCTAACACTGATCCTGCCTGTGCGTATATACATAGTCAGTACTGACGGACAGTATTGAGTACCTATAGTTTCTTTGTTGTACCTAATATAGGGAATAAAAGTATTTATGCAGAATAAAAGTAAAAGTAAGTATCTACATTTAACATACAATGTCTTAAAGTGAAAAAATATATTTTTGACTGTATACTACCTGTAGTCCAAAACTACTAATAGATAGTAGATTTATAATAGACCAGCTTAACTAAAAGAAATATATTAAAGCAAAAGTGATTCAGCGTGAAGGGCGTTTTTTGATGACATATAAAAATCAAAGGTCATGAATATCGAAATTATAAGAGACCAGCACAAAATCGGAATACGGCACCTTTGAAAAGTTTTTTGTCTAATGAGTATTGTTATAATAAAAAAATATACGAACTAACGAACACGAAAATACGTAATTTCGATACACATTAGGAATTACATACCTATAGATAAACGTATATTATTTCGTAAAGAGCAAGTGTCCGTAGTGAACAAATAAAAAAACATACTGGAAAATTGATTCATTTAATTGACCAATCACTGTATGAATAATTCATGAACCCAAAATGACTAAAAAATCTGCATACCCAAGTATACTCATATAGTTTATAAGAACAACCATTCATACTTTATATTTTGTATATACAAAATATTTAATATTATGAAAAGCATCGTTTACAAAAAGCTGATATTTCTTGTACATATATATAAAAAACGCAAAATCTTCAAGCCACGTAAATAATATAAATCTTTCCATCGTGTCAAAGATTTATCCTCGTTTCTTTCTTGTTATTCTTTTATGTTTCTTATAAAATATTAACAAATGAAATGCAAATATTAAATAAAAATCTTCTTTTCACGAATATACCAAATGTGTACATTTATCAGAAAAGCTCTAATGCTCTCATTATGGAGGAACCTGAGAAATGATTTATGGTAAATATTATTTTAGATGGTGGCCATCGTGGCACAGTGATAGCGTTCGACTGTAAGCCCCATAGTTGTGGGTTAGATTCCCACTCGTAGAAAGATTATATTAAAATAATTTTAATTTCTTCGTCTCTCCGTCTGGTAAGACGAAGCGGCAGTTAAAATTTCCTTTTAAGGGACTGAATTTCGGTTTAAATTAAGGATGGTCTCCATATTTAAAAGTCAATAGCAAGACACTCAGCTTTCACCTCTAAGTCCCTACAAATATAAAGTAGAGTTTATAACTCTACTTTTATATACTTTTTCCCGTATCTGACATACTTCGGGAAATACATTAAAAAAGAATAAGTGATACTTTCTAAGTATTACGCCCTTATTACTAAGTCTAGTAACAAAATCTTTCATCCATTGAACAAAAGTTCGAAGTTGAAAATACTCATAATTCGCTATAGAAATTTTCTTTAAAATTTAGTCGCTCAAATTTTTATCTTGCCTAATAATGGGCCGGTCTCAGAGCTATTGTGGTGCCAACTTTTTTTGTGAAAAAGAAAATTTCATATTAGCCCAAGTTTTTTCAGCTTCAGCTCGTTTTGAAAACATAAATTTGTTTCCTTAATGACTAGTGCATGCCTTTGTAGGGGTATAAGAAGAGCCTGACTTTACACGCGACGGTTTTAGATTTGAAACATAGATATTTTAAATCTATTAATTTATATATATTAATATTACAATTAAAAGATTTAGATTAAGACGTTTCCCCACTTTAGCAAATGCCAATGCTAGATTACCGACATACTAGCCTAGTACTCTCTGCCTATTACCCATGATGCAGAAAATGCGTGATATTAACATTCACAATTCATTTCATTCAAACTCAGATCACATTGAGAAATCATTGTTTTCGACTGAATCACGATACACAGGTTATAAATAAACAATTCATATAAAGTAAGATACCAGTGAATTAATTAGTGCACTAATTATTGTGACGGAAAAACCTAGATGTTGTAAGGTTCAAATTCCAAAGAGAAGTAATTGTATTCAAAATATTTTGGTCCAAATTTGAATGAACAAAAACAGTGATTAGATTTAGTGATTTACAATGCGATTCTTATTACTTTTTTTATTACAAAACATGATATATATTATGTGACATATAAAAAATAATACCTAATATTATCGATCTGCTCGCTCTCGCATAATGCATCGCAAAGTGTTTGCGTCTGACTGCAAACGCAATTAGGTTCGATTCCCACTCGGGGGATTATATCTCAATTATTTTAATTTCTCCTCTCTGGTACCTAAGACTATCGCCACTCAACAAGCAACGTCCCGAATTCGGGCGGAAAGTGGAGAACTGTCTGTCAATGTGTGAAGTCTGCGGAAAAAAGCATGAAGCTGTAAAAAAAACTATACAAAGTGTAGAAAATTTCACATATTTTACATCTACATCAAAATCATATAAACTTATTCTTTTAGTATACATGCAAAACATTGTTTAAACATGCGAAGTTAAATAGGCTTATTAATTCATATAATCTACGCTTACATCAAGGAAGGGCTTTATCTTTGTTTAGGACGGAGGTTATTTGCGAAATTTATTTATCTAAGATAATGTAACATCTTAATATAACCACTTTGTTTGTTACTATGTAATAATATACACCCAGTCGCGTAGTTAGTAAATCTGTACACTTTAGATCTAGATTCAAATCTCGGTCACGGATTTTTTTTTGTGCTTTGGTAAGAATGCGGTTCGCATTGTCTTTAAAGTGTATGTATAAGTAGCACCTCATAGTACATTTTATACCCCTTGTTAACGAAAATCGATAACACCTTGTTGTACCAAACTATAAATTTTAATAGTTTCACCCCTTTTCCTTGCAGTAGGGAAAAACTAGTAACAAGACGTCTACGTTTTTCACTTTCCACTCAAATTGGAAACAATGCATGTTGGGCGGCAGAACTCGACTCTGAGCTTGTGTCCTATCAGAGTGACGAAATGAAAATTATTTAATAAAGTCCTTTTGCACCACGATCACCTCTAATAAAAATATAAATGAAAATATTATAATATTTATAATAATATTCCATTAGAAGAAAATCTGATTTGTCAAAGTCGCAGATGTTCTCTGAGAGCGTAAAGCAAAATAATTCGTCACTAAACTTTCTCCGTCCACTATGCAAAACAGTAAAGGAAACTGTGAATTAATCTCAAGTTCCAAGAGGCTGAGATGACAATTCAAAGTTCGTTCACACTATTGCGGTTGCCTCGACACTTTATACTACGACTACAAATGTTCTATAGCATGTTTGTTTTTTTTAGGTTGATGAAACAATCATTTTACAATAGACCATATTATTAATTCGTTGTTTTTTTATTATTTAAGGCTGTTATTTATACATTTAAAAAGATATGTTAGACGGCAATATGACGTGAATTTAAAGCCAGCTTAGTTAAAAAATTTACGGGATTTCAATATATTTATAAACTTAAATATAACCATACTTTACATATTCAAACAATAACAGAGAAACCAATCACTAAATATTTTTGAATTAACGTGTACTTGTTTACTTGGTAAAAAATGGATTTTTACCAAGTAAACAAGCATAATTAAAGTTTATATGGAAAAAGATGGAGTGCCAAAGCCAGTATTTTTTATAATAATGCGTTAGAAATACGTTAAATTAATAAAATAAATAATACGGATATGTTCCACATATCCGTTGCTAAGTCAACACGTATACTATGCGTCAATGGACCTATTAGTTAATATTAATAGGTAGATAAACACTCAAATACAATATTAAGCCTACTTGGATGAAGATGAGTGCGATTTATAATTTACTTGATGAAATAAAGTACTTCATTCCGTAAATCGGACTTCAAAAGGAAATAGGTCACTACGTGAATGAAAGTGATTTACATTGAATTTAATTTGTATATTTTATCAGGACTGTTGGTAAGCCTGAGGCTGTAAGTTGTTGTGTGCAAGTTTGATTTATATAAAAAAAAATTAAAACTGACGAAGAGACAAATAGATAAACAAAAAAAAATCATGGCCTCACTCATGACTTTTTTATCACTTGTAATTATTATTTTGTTAATATATTCAATATACAGACTTATTTTTATTACTCGGGTAGAAAGTGGAAACTTTTCCTACCATAATCCCTGTTTTCCGAGAAAAAGCGTAAAACTACAAAAGAAATATTAAACCAGATTATAAACTATCCATAATATGTATTTCATCAAAATCTGTAAAGCCGATTATACTCTATACGATTATAAAGTATACTCTGAATACTTACAAACAAACATTCACACTTACAGACGACATTAACGACACTTGTATCTATATATAAACGAAATTTGAACGTATAACAACTATAATAGACACTATTGCCTCAACTACTAACAGCACTGTAAGACTTTTACCCTCTCAAAGAGAAATAAGAGGTAATTTCAGCATCGCAAGAACCTTCATTAGTGCTACGTTACATTGTTCAAGATTGCTACTACAGCAATTCAATATACAGGCTGTTGTTAATATAAAATTTTGAGTAAAACATTAACTTAAATTTCACGCCATCATAGCAATAAAGCCAATATTAATTTAGCTGAGGGTTGTTGTATGTACGATTCCGCTTGAAGGAATTTTTAATAGTTAGAATTTTCTTCGATCGATCTGATAAGTCGAAGTGTGAGTGTGAAATGGAGAGCGGAGTGTTTTGTCACTATATTTATTTTATCTACTTCTAAATTGTTAAAATAAACAAATAAACTATTACATATTTTCTTTTTTAATTATATAAGTGAATTGAATTTTATTTACAAAATATGATTTAAAAATGTTATACTCGTAGCAGTTTTTAAGGAATTGCGAAGCGCAATCACTTCGAAAACGCAATCCCTTTTCCAACTAAGTCAAAATAGTGTTGTCATGACATCTATAAACTGTAATCAGAAAAAGATAATACCGCGGTTTTCAAGCTTGCCTCTACCGAAGAGTTTCCTTGCCAAAAGACTTCGGTTGCCAAAATGCACGAATAATGCTTCTTGCTCAATTTTGAAACTATATCATTCTAGTTTGCTGTCTGCTAATCTTGTTTTATATATGAAAATATAATGATCGGTTTAACATTTTTAAAGTCTTATTCAAACATTTAAGATATGAGAAACATTTTTAGAAAAACGTATGTACCCTACCTTGCGTAATTCAAACCTGTGCCTCTTGAGAACCGTCCAAACACTTTGGCCACTAAGTCATACGTTCTTTATCCGACTATGTCATAACTCTAATATGCTTATTGCAAACTTAATTGCACGGATTCGAATCCCGCTACGTTCAAATTTTTATAAGTTTTCTAAAAACGTTTTTATTATAATCGAGCTACCAATCATAGCTTAACAATTTTATAAAATTTAATTTATAGCTACTACTACCTGAGAGAAACAACTAATTAAACAACTAATTTTAAAAAATATATTATACACGTTAAAAATGTATTAGGCCCATCGAGGCGCAGTGGGACAGCGTCTGACTGTAATCCCGATTGGTTATGGGTTCAATTCCTACTCAGTGGAATGAGTGACTAGTGGACGAGACTAAGTGCGTTGTTCCCGTCCGCCACTCCACAAGCAATGTCTCTAATTCGGGCGGAGTGTCTTGACCCTAGGTTTAGGTTTAGGTAGTACCCTACTATGCCGGGAAACGCGTGAAGCTGAAAAATATATGATTTTAAAGAATAGAAAAAAACCTTCTTCATTCCTTTCTATACTTATAGTCTCAGGCTAAAAATTACTTCATCATCATATTATGTACATTAAAATTATCGTATTCTTATATTAAAATAATTTCATGTTTTTTATAATAATTTATAAAAAACATAATACTTTACTCAATAATTCCATAAGTTTGTTCAAAACCCGTTATAATATACGAGAGAAACAGGTCGACCAAGGAGTAATAAAATATAAACGTCTGCGCTGAGAAATAACAAACTTGAGGTAAAGTAGGCTTCTTTTTGCATATGAAAGTTTAAAAGGAAAGCTTGAAAGAAAATTGATTACCGCGAACAATGTATATCCGGAAAATATAAGCTCCAATGTGATATAAAAGTAACTTTCAATCTATATACGTATATAAAGTTTTTTAAACTATTTTCTAGTTTAGTCTTACGTTATTATTATATATTCTTACGTTATTATTTTAAGTAGGAGGGAGGGGTGCACAGATAGTGGCGAGTGTTAATGCCCATATTAAAGGGATCCCTTAAGCATACACTTAGGTTGCAAATTCCAGACATTTCTCCGAACTCCTCTATTATGAGAGAAAAGAAGTACGTGATATTTTACTAGGTTTTTTTTAAGGCGACCCTACAGTAGAGAAGTCTAAAAACAAAAAAATAAAATTTAAATATTTTCAAAATAATAGCTAAAAACATAGCTTTCTTTCTAGATTTATTTAAAACAATATTCAAAGTTTTAAGAAGTTGGTTAACAAAGCGTTTCGTAACTCGTAAGCGAAACCTTAGCTCTAAATTTAGCAAAATTGGTAGGAAATTCAAATAGTCCCAAAAGTTCGTTGTACCCATTAGTTATTTCCCAATATCTGATAAGGATACCCTTGTTGAAATTTTCTTGAGCCAGATCTTTTGTGAAAGTTTGCGAATTCATCAGATGTAAGGGTTTGTTAGCTTTTTTGTGAGAACAATATTGTAACAAGGAGAACTCGCGATTTTAATTTCGTGTGAATGAAATGTACTAAGAATGTAGAAGAATATAATAAATAATATTTTTATATTTTTCTGTTATTGCTTAAAGCTTCGATATGAGTAAACTCACATTAAATATTTTTTGATATTTGTGCAATTTTTTAACCAATAATAATAAATAAAATATAAAAACGTCAATCTTCTATACAGAGTGCCGATCCAATTAATACATTAATTGAAAACATAGTGCTAAGTATTACGCATAGATGCGATATAATTGAGAAAAAAGAGATTTCACTAAAAATTAAAAAGTTATTTTTTCGAACATTATAATAAATTAATCGTTTTAGAATCATATGCTATTTTTTACGTATGCATATTGAAAGCAAGCGAACTCTAAACCGTCAGAACGGCAACATCGCACACCATCTCATTGAAGAAATCTAGTGGTAATAGCGGCGATTGATATTAACGCAACACTCATTTAATTATTTAACTCTTTATTACACCAAGATAAATACAATATACAATAGTAACAATAGAAAATAGTTACAATTTTGGTGTTAAGGCGGCCTTATCACCACAGGCGATCTCTTCCAGGCAACCCTTGCCGAGAAAAGACAAGAAGATACAGAATTAGATCGGTGTACAAATGATAAACAAAAATGTTTGCTTAGTGAGATAAACTTACTTAAAATTTACATATTATATATTACATACAGATTTACATATATATCAACACAAATATAAATAAAAAAATAGCTTACACAGGCGATACCATATAATATATAAATATAAAATAAACTTACGTAAACGATGATTACGTAATACATACATATTAGTTTAATAGAGAGAGAATATAGATTTTAAGATGACGCTTGAATATATAAACGGAGTCAGACTCGCGTATTTCCCGTGGAGGAATGTTCCAGAGGATCGTAGCTTTGATAGTGAAGGAGTCACGATATGTTTGTGTGTATGACTCAGCGGCAATTACCAAAAAATGCCAAGGTAACAAAACTTTGACTTACCCCAGAATGGAAGAGGATAGTGAAAGGAGTGTAAGGATATGGAGATTACAACGATTTCTCATTAGAGCCATTTAAGCTGCTGCATCTTATGTTCGGTAATGTGGTCGAATTTTTTTAACGATTTTTTTAACGACAATATGAACCGAATGACCATATTTGGCACACGATCCAACTTATTAAGGAGATTTTGAGATAGATCACAATAGCACGCATCAGCGTAATCAAGAAAGGGAAGGAGAAGTGTTTGGGAAAGAGCTATTTTAGTTTTTATAAGAAGAAGTTTTTCCCATCTTATCAATCGACTAATGACGATGAAAATTTTTCTGCAAACGTCAGATATGTTTGGAAACCAGGATAAAGCGTTGTCCATAGTGCGACCAAAATTTATGCGTGTGATAAACTGTCTTACTGAACTCTAGTTTAGTACCACGAAACATTATGAGCGATAAGGATGACGATGTTATTCTTAATTGTAGTTGGCGACTGCCAAAGAGCTAACAGCATGAAGATTAGAGTTAAGCGCAGCTATAACATATGGAAATCATCAATAGATGCGGTTTCGTAGATTTGAAGATCGTCGGCATAAAGATGAAAGGGTAAAGTAAGAGAGTTCGAAAATGAAGATGGAGAACAGGAGAGGAGACAGAATATTACCTTGGGGACACCAAGACTAAGTTTAGAGGGGGAAGAATAATTATTATTGACTCGAATGCACTCAACGTATGGCCCCATGGGTAGGAGATGAAAACCAATCAATAGCAATGGACGAAACGTTAATATATATTTTATGATAGCAAGATACTTCTTGCTATCATGCTTTTGCTAGCTTGCTATCGCGTTAAAAGCATTAGACAAATCTAATAGAGCAATAATACTAGCTTGCTGATTGTCGATTCCGTACTTTATATCATCACAAATTTTAATTAGTGCTTGTTATGAAGAACGGGCAACATTTTTACAACAAAAAAATTGAATTTTATGTCAAAAACATATAATAACTACCAAAGGAATAGAAGTTGTCCAATTGACGACGAGAACTTAGAGCATTTCCCAATTCTATACTTTAAATTTATCAAGAAAACAAGATAACATAAATTAAATTAGCATTTTATTAGATAAGTTTATTACGTTTTTGCGAATGACAAATGGCAGATCGGCAATGTTTAATAGTAAGGAAAGGTACTAGATATTTACGTCATTAGTGTTTAATAATGACTACGTCACGCGTAACTCGGTATAGGTAAAAATCGTTAAGTGGAAATAATTATCCTGTGCCTTAACTTCTGATGAGATTTGTTTCACATTTTGTATACGCTCTAGAAATATTTTACCCTATACATAGTTATATCCTAAGGTACAGAACGTACACCCTCTGTATGTTATATAAAAATAAGAAACATAGTTGCGGGCAACAACTAGTATGCCATAAAGAATACAATAAAGGGAAAAGTCTTTCTGTACTCAAGAAGGAAAAAGTAAATATTTCAGGAGGGTATTATATTCTGTCTTTTGACCTTCGGGTGACAAAGGGGAATGCTGATATATATATCTAAAAAGGTTATTTTCTAATGAGATCCCAAATAATAAAGCTCAGTTCTACTCATACTTAACTAAACAAGCTTTTACGTTCATAAGAAAATTAAAATACAATATCCGAAACAGCTATTATATCAGTATATATTAGACTATCAGATTATTTAGTCTCTTAGCCTGAATGTAAGCGCGATGGCTGTGGGTTCGACTCCACTCCGATGAAAATTTTATTCGAATTATTTTCATTGTTCCGCTCTCATTAGAAGATAAAGGGCGGCGTTAAGGTCTGACACTCAAAGTACAAAAGTGGAGAACGGTGTATTTTGACACTAGGTTATATCTGCCTACCCAGAAGTTGCTATGCAGAAAAATCTATATTGTTTCAGCTGTCTATAACTAATGTCCATTAAGCCACAGTGGACAAAGAAACGTGACTCTAAATTTAAATTACCAACAGGTACGTGACAGACAAGTTGTGTGGTACATGTACGCTATAAAGTCACTAGACGAAAAATAAATAAAATTATATATAGGACACGTATCGTTAAACATTTCTAAGGACAGTTTCTGAAAGAAAATGTGATGTTTACGAGCTCGACCCGACTCGGAGAGAATTACTTTAATTATATTATTTGCATTATTAAATTATTTGCATTTCTCTGCTGTGGCAAGAAAAATACAACGGTAAGTGGATAACGGAGTGCCCTTTGACATTCTCGCTGCCTACCAGCATAGTGAAAAATGAAACAGAAAAAAAACTATGCTGCTGCTATGACGACACATTTAATCGAACATTATACTTAAGCATATAATATTTTCTAAATAATGATATTTAGAATAAAATAATACGTACGAAGCAGCCACGCCCTTTCTTCTGGGCTAACGATAAAAAACATGACAAGCCCTAATTTACTAAACAATATTTGTTCTAAAAAGACATATTTAGAAAATAACATATTTAGGAAACGTATAAAATATTTTCAATTTATGTAATGCTAAACATGTATGTATTCATTTTCTGTACAATTTTGTAATTAAATGAATTTAAATAGCCAGTGTTTCTGAGGAGTTTGCTGTATTTAGTCTAATAAGAGTACGTGAAACAATAAGTTTAGGAAACCTTGATAGACTATACTGTGGTTAAAAGTTATTATTTATAATAAATATATTTACTTGGACTAGAGGCGCAGTAGGACAACGTCTGACAGTAAACGATTGCTTGTGGGTTCGATTCCCACGCAAAGGAATTATTGTTTTAAAAATTATCTTCTCTCTGCCTGGTACCTTAAACAAACAGCATCGTCGAGCTCCGCCACTCAACACACAATGTCTCGGTATCTGGTGAAAAGTGGAGAACGGAGTTAAAATATTGTTCAACTGTAAAAATATTCTCATTCGTAAACAATTTTTTTCTGGTACTTCCCTTTGCGCGTACCTCTTAAGTAGTTGTATTGATTTCATTTCATCTGTCACCCTATTCTTTGAATTATCAGTGACTAATGCCTTCTTCTTATATGATACAAGGTTGCCTTGTATGCCATATAAGAGGTGCTGAAGGTAGAAGGCTTTCTACCTTCAGCCCTGATATAAAATCTTGAATTGGATAGGATTTCTTCAAATTCCTTCACCAAGCGAAAGTTGATCGCCTTTTTTCCTACGAACACTACGTGGACGGCCAGACCTTTTTCTGTCACAAGCAGAGGAGGTCTTATTGTACCTATCAATGGCCCGGTACACAAACATTTGTGGCTAATACTGAGCGTATGAAGTATTTTAAAAAGTGTAATTGACATTCATAGCCTTCTTAATGTAATGCAATCAGCAGTAATTCGGCTTTCTTTATCAGTCCACTCCATTTGAATATCACAAAATATTCCACAATATATTGGCGCGAAAATAAGTAAACATAATGAACAATCATATAAAAATGATAGATTGCAAATTCAAAACTAATATTTTGCTTATTTTTAATGATAACAGACTAAGTATAGAATGCTCCTAACAATATAAGAATTTTAAGGCAGTAGTTCGGTATTACAAAAATTATTTGCACATTGATTGTGTTTACACCGAGAGAGAACCTAGTGGCACGCAATTATCCACTTTCTGCCTGAATTCGAAAGAAATTAAAACTAGTGCGGAGAAATGAAAATAATTTAAATATAATTACATCTCCCCCGAGTGAGAATCTATACGACCAATAACCAATCGCGTTCACAGCCAACCGCTGTCCGACTGCGCCACGATCGTGATGTTAAAAAACATGTAATAAAATGTAGTTTTTTTATATAGCATGTTGGTTCTTGCATTTTTGTTAGATAGCATGAGATGTGAAAATGTTAATGTTTTCTATATTTCAAGTGGTTGCAGCACTATTTGTTTAATATATTTTTTTAATCATTAGAGTTAGTAAATCTTAAATTACCTGGAAAGTCTTAGGATTTAGTTTAGTGCAGGATTTTCCAGAAACAGATTATTATATAAAATTTCTTTTGAATTGTTTTGTTTATAATATCAGTTTGAACGTGTGTAGATATTTTGAAACATTTTGATAAGTTAAGACAAAATTAATCGTAATAAATTAAACTTTATATCATCATTTCAGAGCGGAAGCTATTGAAATTCCGTACATTCAACCAATAAGTTAGGAATATAGGGGTTGCAAGTTTGTATGAAAATCAGTCAATTTTAAAGTTACTAACATAATATTTTATTTCTTGGTCTCGATTAAAAATTTGTAAAAGCAATTTGTAAATTTGTTTAAATTTTACCACTAAGTTGGTAATGAGGTTGAACGTTTGTATGAAAGTTCATCATCTTCGTGTTAGAAATATGAAACTATTTTTGGGCTACTTGTGAATTTTATGAATAAAAAGCGTTTTCATTGTCACAAGGGGCAAAGCCGCGCACATATATTTGATAGAACAATACTATTGGAAACTAGTACGAGCTATATAATACTATTAAACTATAGAGCGACAGGCTTTAGCGACATATATTTTATTAAAGATCTATCCAAAGGACCGAATGCTATCGCTTTGATTACTGAACGTATCGCCTCACAGCGCTCGCCCGCTGTCGGAATTATTAATGAACGAGCAAGTTTTGCAAAACTACGATATTTATACTAGAAAAGTTATCTGGATTCACTTTAATAAAAAATAAAAACAAAAAGGCTGATTCAAGCTTTTTTCCACATGATACGGTCAATACACGGTGTATACCATAGCAGAGAGAACCTAGTGTTAAGATACATCGTTCTCCACTTTACACGCATAATTGAGACATTGTGTGCTAAGTTATAAAACATGACGGCGTGCTAGCTTACCAAAACGTGTAAATAGAAATAATTTAAATATAATAATTCAGTTTCACGCTTTTCCCGGCGAAGTTGGGTAAATACAGAGAGCGTAGATTAAAGACACTCCGTCCTGACATTTAGAAATTGGTTACAAATCACTCAGCGAATGAAGCTTAACATCTTTAAAACATATAAAGTAATGGCAATGGACTATGTAATTTATTCCTAAGTCCTTGCTATTAGACTACAAGGCACACGAGTCCAGTTAAAATAATTTAATAGGATAACATTTTTTGTATGAAATATGTAATACAAGATACTTTTGTTATTCTTTGTTTTCCAAGAATTTCCACTACATGCACACAAAAGAAGAGAAACTACCCTTACAGATCATCCCTTTAGATAAGCTATTATATTATAAACCCTATACCGATATTGAATTTCGATACCAATAGAAGTTTGTATTAGTTTAATTATCCTTATGTTTCTGAGTATACATATATTTATAGATGATATAAAATATACTATATACTCAGTCTGTGACGTCATCACGGCCAAACCGCTGAACCATATGTGATGAAATTTTATATAGAGACTTGAGAGTCTTGGGATGAACATCGGCTACATTTTACTTTAATTTTTTAGGTTTTTACAGGAAATTAATTGTTTAAATGATATGCGAGCGAAGCGTGAGCGGAGTTATAATAATGGTAAGCGCGAGCAATTTACCACTATTTTTCCTCCTAGCTGATATCAAACTCACAACTAATCTCATTTACATTCAAACGCTGTCCCACTGCGCCGCGACGATTAATAATTCATATATGATCAATATGGAAGTCCAATATTTAGCAATAAACATAGAAAAAATTGTGATAAGTTAATCCATTCAAAATCTCTTTGTCCTAAATACGTTGTTAGAGTAATGATAGCTGTATAATTTTTTCAATAACCCGTTCTGCTAAGAGAAAGCTCAACGTTGAATTCCACTCAACCCGCAATGTTTCGAGCGGGAAGTGGAGAATGGAATGTCTTGACACTAAATTCTCTCTATTCTACCATATAGGAAAAAGCGAAAGCTAAAAACCAAACTCTTCAAGTTTTTATAGAATGTATTTTATATGACTAAAATAATAATATGTGAATGAATGAGGTAAACAGGCGACGGTACTTTAATATATTACACACTCTCAACAGCTGTTATAAAATACATAATTTTACATAATTGTTCCATCAAACGAATTAACTGCTGTACATAAGTACTTGAAAAATTATATATTTGCTAAATGAAATTGTATTGTATGACGCTATGGACAAAAACCAAATACTTTTTTAGCGTTAAGTGATAAATTATATTAAAAGAAAATCAGTAGAAAAAACAGCTTGACGATTTTCTCACATTACAGGGTAGGCTTGGCTTTTGGGTAAAAACTTGTATTCAAATTTTAACACCATCGCGCCGCATTTAGTTTGTAAAAATAAAATCATAATCGTCGGATTTGGACCCATGTGCAAATTTTTAAGCAAAGCGGTCGGCCAGAAATCGGTCTCAATAGCATTAAGATTATTTTACATAGATAGATAGATATAAGTGAAGCTAACAAAAGCAATTGTAAAAAATGTAAAATCATGAACACTATAATATTTCACTGACGATCAAATATCTACATACATTTTCACTTAAGTATAATTTGTTTTAATAAAACTGATGAAGCTTTTGATTTAAATATTGTAAAGCTACTAGAATATAATTTATAAATGACATACAATTTCTGATACCAATAGCTTTTCCTCGTGAAATTCATCTGTGAATTTGGATAAAAGACCATACTCGTACTTCCACATTTAGAATTGGTTTCATATTGAATTGTATTTGGGCTTAAACTATACACAGCAGGATCCATACAATCTTGTGATATAACTTTTCAATACTAAATAATATATGGATTTTTTATCAACTTCTCACTTTTCCCACATAGTAGTATGAGAGAACTTAGTGTCAAGGCACTCTGTTCAGTTCTCCACTTTCCACCTGAATTCGGATATTTTTTTAAATCCTATTGTCAATGAAATCCCCACTAAAAATTATTTCATTTAATATCTATAAACATAAAAAGCTTCCCAACAGCTTATCGTCTTAATCTTTGCCAAATAACCGTATTCGTCTAGAAATTTCCAAAACTGTCAAATAGATCTTATCTTATGCACTTTAAACTGCTAGTTCCGTGAAAACAGTAAGTCTAATGGACGGAAAGCCAGTGATTAATAGATCTTAGTCACCTACCAAGCCAGCGCTAACTTTAATTTCTTTGTTTTTTGGTACAAAGTATCATTTATTTCTATTATATTATGAACTAGCGACCTGCTCGTGGCTTCGCCTGTGTAAACTAGACGACTAAACTTATTCACTTACTCGCCCGCCCGCGTTCTCACTTAAATCACAAACTGCTTGAGTTTATAATTTTAATAGTTGTAAGTTTTTTTTATTTATGCACCGATTGAAATGAAATAAACACTAAATGTTAAGGGAAGTTTACCAAAATACAATAGTCAAAACTCGGTTAAGCCGTTTCCGAGATTAGCATACACCATCGCACAGAGAAACAAAAAATAAAAATCTGTTCAATTCCCACTCCCACACAGGGGAATGATGTGACATGAGACAAAGCGTGGCGTTGAGTTCCACCACTCAACACGCAATGTTCCGAATTCGGGCGGAAAGTGGGTACCTGAGTGTCTCGATACTAGGTTCTCTTTGAGTATCCTGCTATACGGGAAATAGCGTAAAGCATAAAATACTACTATTTTTTTGAAAATCTATAAATGGTTTCGCCAATTTACAAGTAGCGTTTCATATCCGGTTCCATTAGGAAGCTAGTAGCGTGTGATTAATGATTGTGTTATAGCGCAAAACGAAGAAACTTTCAAACTTACTTACACTAGTATTACTGCATTTAGGTCATCGTGACACGGAGACAGTGTCTGACTGTACACGTGATAGTTATGGGTTCGATTTCCACTAAGGGGTATTATTATATTCATATTATTTCATTAAAGTGGAGAACGGAGTGTTTTGACATTAAATAAGCTCTGCTAAGCACGAATTCGCTCTGCCAAGCGCGATTCTAAAAAAAACGCGTAGTTGTTTTTTATTGCTGATTTATATTCTGAAATAAAATAAAATAATATAATGATATACTTCTAAGGTAACAAAAAAAATATTGTCTTATTGAAATTCCTATTTCGGCCTTTTTATACATAGGACATCGATATATAGATATTCCTCGACTGAGATTTCAACTCGCGACCATTTCATGCAACTAAAATGCCCGATGTTCAATGTGAACTATTATATTTACTAATCACTTACACACATCACATTTAACATCGGGCATTTTAGTTGCATGTACATCTAATATCCAGCACCATTTAAGGACCACCTTAATGTCCTGCTGGGCAATGTTTACACACCAGTGAAAACATTGCCCAGCCAGGTAAAACTATAGCTTTAAGCTCTTTTAAATGACATAACTTATTAACGCTATAAAAAATATACCAAAAAGAGTAACATTCATTAAACTTATGCAATTCCCGTTAAAAAAATCAAGAGTTCAAACCACCCAACTGGTTTCTGTCGGGCAGTAAACGAAGGTTGCTTACTCGGTCGTTATTTGCTTGCTTATATACTATTGACGTGGTCTTACTTGAATTACGAAATTTTTATCACTTTAGTTTTACGCATTTGCATTCCGTAATTGTAGAGAGAAAATGGTCAAATGGATCTGTTCTTCTTAAAGCCGGTACTTACAGCCTTTTGTTTAACGAGGCCATAAAATATTTTAAGTATTTTCTGAATTTTAAGTTGAAGTATATTAAGCATTGTTTCCAATTTGTGACCAATTCCCGAATTCACATTGTAGTGATACAATAAGTACTGCAATACAATAAGTGTTATCTACGTACAATGGGCAAGTTACCTTCAGGTCGCCTACTTCCACTTCCATATCGCTTTGTTTCATTCCTATAAGAAATGAAGTAAAATTTCTCCAATTTTACTCTTGATCACGTCGATAAATTACGGCAAGCGTCTGTCACTGTCAGTAATTTAGTGAGTCTTTCAAGTTGACATGCAAAATGTGGGACGCGAGAAAAGAACATATTTTAGTCACGTTAGCTCGTGTTAAAGTATATCGTTATTGCATTCAGTTGTAACTTAACATATATATTTATATATATTATTTGTTTTTTAACCATTAGCTTAAATACACTTTACAAATGATTCCTCAGAATTAAAGCTAAGTAATATTTACGCGAGTTAATTCTATTCTACTTATTCGTATTAATGACAATATAATATATAAAATATTTTCATTTCATACATCCATTAGTTATATTATACATAATTTACAACTAGGTTTAGGTGTAAGGGACTTGGTACCGAGGAAAGGGCATGACCGCTATGGCGGAGGACCTTTTATTTTAACACTCTTAATTAGCTTGATCTGTATCTCACAATTAAATTAAGAAAATCTTTCATTATCACATTTAAGTTTAAAAATGGACACACATGTATCCGGATGTGATAATAAATATGTACCTAGTTTTGTTTTTAAACCATTTTGTAAAATAAAAAATGAGGTTGTGGATATAAATATATATATATATATATATATATATATATAATTGATCTTCTGCCTAGACCTAGACGGCAATAATACGTGTATGAATTAAGTTTGAAAGAAAATAATGTTAGCGTTCCAGGCATACAATATACATGCCGCCAGGGTTCATGGAATACTGTAGTCCTCGTGGCCCTGGCCAGTGGCGGTGGAGGAGAAGCACCGTGGTGAGGTTTTAGTGGGTAAACGGACGGCCCATATCTGCCGGTCCGGAGTCCCACATAACCGCGTCCGAGTCCCCAATCGGGCGGATATCCGTAAAGGATTTCCTCACGTAAAAAAAAGGGCATACAATATACATACGTGTTTACACATATGGAAATTAATCCTTACTTTTGAATTACAGTTTTTCTTATATAGTAGGTCTTAGTGTCGAAACTAGATAATGTTTCAAAACGATGTGTATTATCCTTTATTCTAGTGAAATTCGAATCTACAATGTTTTGGAGTTAGCAATTAACGTATAACAAATTTTAAATCCCAACGAATGCTTAAATTCAGCAGGTGTTTGGCAGTTTTGTTCGTAATAAGATTTTTCTTTTGATGGCTAAAGATATTATAAAATAAAATGGGATATAAGTCGTTATCTATCTTTTAAAATCTTTTTGCAAAAGATTTCCTTTGAAACTGAAGTCATATTATTTTAACTATTACTTTAATATACCGGTTTTTTGTTATAATGGTTATTAACATCACTGGCTATTCAACGGTGGCCTTAGGTTAGGTAATCGAGAAGTAGGAGCTTATAGCAGTAAAAGCTATGGTTATTGGTTCAATCTCCATTTGAGGGAAATAATTATTATTTAAATTATATTATTTACTTTAGCCCGCTTGAGTTCCGCCGCGCAAGACGCAATGTCATAAACAAAAAACGAGTGTCTTGACACTTTTCTATCCTGCTATGTGAGCAGAAACTTGAAGTTGCCAGGATGATAAAATAATTTTTGAAGACTATAAATTCTCATCCAAAACACTGCGTTCATCCAATTTCCTTTCCTTAGACATATTTGGTAATATGTCACATTCAGTCTAACCAGCCTAAGGAATTAATATTCATAATCGAATAACGAACAAATCCTTATCAATTTCAGTCCGACACTCAGTCTTTTGAAATTTATCCAAAATGACTTTCAAGTTTTCACATTTAATTTATCTAAGCCTCGACGTCTCGAGTCTTTGTAATGAATGGAATAAGGGTGGCTCTCGAGGTATTTACGCTGAGGTTGCACTTTGAAGATACTGACTGTAGTACAGTGGTAGCACAGATTAATAATAACGCACATTTGGACAAGACTAATGAGCATGATAATTGTTTTCTTATCGTGATCTGGCACAGTAGAACAGCTTTTGACTGTAAACGTGATAGGTTATGGGTTTAATTACCACTCGGAGGAATTACTATATTTAAAAAAAAAACATTTCTCGATCGATCTAAATATCTCGTATTTGGGCAGAAAGTGGAGAACAGAACGGAGTATCGTGATACTAGGTTCTCTCTGACTACCCGGAACTATGCGGGAAAAGCGAGAAGTTCCTTTTATCTCTAAGAAATAACCTAATAGGTGCCACTAAGAGCCTGTCACTTTGATTCTAATAGAATGCTCTCTACACTTATTTTTTCGTAATTACGTGATTTGTAATCAAAAATGTGTAAGAAACTAACAGTTAATTTATTTTACCATTATCATAAGATTTTGTTTATTACCAATTTGTTATTTGGTAGCGTCGATATTTAAAATACACCCACATAATAAACTTCAGATTTACTTTTCATTAAATTATAATACGTTATAAAACAAAGCATATTTTATTGAAAAATAATCAAATCATCATTGTGCATAATATATTAATACTGTTATTGAAATATACTGTAATTAATACTTAATTAATACAGAATATCGTATTGATGCGATGTAATAAGATGAGGAATAATTCTATTTTTCTAGAAAGAATATTTTTACATATAACTTACTGCGACCGTTATTTGGTCCGCATGAAATTCTAAAATAAAAGTATCCTAAATTACTCTTTATTACATCAGCTATCTGACAGTGATAGTCTAGGCAAAATCGGTGCAGCCGTTCCAGAGATTAGCGTTCTACACCCGGCTACGTCCAGATTATTATACGCTTAACACAACTTATTTTTGTTTTTAGCATCTCCGTAGAGAGATTTTTACAAATTGGTGCTGCCCAAAGGTTATTCTTCGAACAATAATTTTAGCAAGAGATGTAGAACGCATAGCTTAGCGGTCAGAGCGGTTGGACGGTTTCCAAGAGGCGCGGGTTAAAATCCCGTTGCTTTCAAATTTACTTTTTCTAAAAATATGTTTTTTAATTTTCTAAGTGTATGAATAACACTTTTAAAAATGATAAAAACACATTACTATGTGTTTGTTATGCACTGTTGTAACAAGTGTCATATACGTTACTAGGCCACGCGTATTTTATGCGTCTTCTAACATCTTTTATTATTCATAAGGTCCATATATAAAACAGCATATGTATTTGTGGAATAAACCAACGAATGCTTGATGACAATAGTAGTATGCTATGGAAGCGAGGCCACTACTCCGGTTAATATCTTTCGAATTATTTAGGAAAATAAAGATGTTCTCATCTTATCCCATATAAATGAATAAAATAAAATTATTATTATTGTATAAAAAATAATACAATTACAGAAATTTTAACAATAATATATTAAGTAATAGTTGTGCCCGCGACTTCGTCGGCGTGAAATTCTAAGATAAAAGTAGTCTAAATCCTTATTACAACAACTACCTGCCATGATGAGGCCATCGTGGTGCAATCAATACCGTCTAACTGTAAACATTATTAGTCGTAAGTTCATTTTTTACTCGGGAGAATGATTCTATTTAGATTTATATTCGTTTCTCCGCTCTGGTAAGATAAACCGCGCAGTGTTGTGTAAGATAAACCGCCCGCATTTTAATATTTCAAGTGGACAATAGAGAACCAAGAGTCTTGGCACTAGGTCCTGGCTGCCTACACTCAAATTCGAATTCAAAATATCCTTTATTAAAAAAGACATTTGCAAGCACTTTTGAATCGTCGAAGGAACATAAAGCTACTCGCTCAATGGCTCAATGGCTCGGAAGGCAGTTTTGCTGTGAAGAGCCTGCGAGAAACTCAACAGTTGCTTTTTTTAATTACAAAAGTTATAATTTTATCATTTAATACAGGAGTAGTGGCTAACCTGCACCAAACCCAAATCATATTACTTCCACACATTTTGATCTTTTTTAATATTCTTCTGCCTACACTACTATTACTACGCTACTAACCTAACAAACATATAACTGTATAAACTAGCACAATAGGTGGGCTTATTGCAAAGTGAGCGATCTCTTCCAGACATTATATCTTTAGTATTTATAAGACAGCCGTGAAGTAACCACCATTTACATTCTGCCAGTCCATCTAGTGATCAGTAGTTTATATTTTTATTTAATTACTTTTTTTACAGCGTCACGTTTTTAACACATAGCAGGGTAGTCAATGAGAACCTAGCATCAAGACACCCTGTTCACCACTTTCCACCCAAATATTTTTAATATACCACATTCCTTCTTCGAGTTTAAATCGAACCCAAGACCAATTGCGTTTTCACTTTGACGATGGCACACTATGTCGTGTTGGATCAATTTAGTTGCACAATTACAATTATGGGCTTAAATTCTGTTCGTGCTATTTTATTTGTTTGCTCGGTGAATGAAGAGTGTATATGTTATTACGAGTACGAGGTACTACTACATACGTAAAAAATATATCAAATTACCTTATAATTAAGTGACTCGAAGGTTCGATTTTGGTTTCAGCCAGGGTTAGCCTAAAAATATAGTTTCGGCCAAAAATCCTTCGGCCGTGCTGAAACTTAGCACATCTGAATGTCGAACGTCTTTAACGGCTAAGCGTAATTACTTTAATGTGAGTGAACTGAACACGATCTCGATAAATTATATATATTAAGAGTATATATATATATATATATATAGCTACAATGACAATAAAATGTAATTAAATTTCACCTCATCCCTAGCGAGATAGTAAATATTGATAAACTATATATAGTATATTGTTACAAAAAATACATACCTATTATAATTAAATTACCAAATTTTCAATATAATCATTCCCCCGACTGGGAATCCAACCTGCAACCATCGCGTATGTACAGTCACGTACAGTCACATACTGTCCCACTGCGCAAATTGTGAATATGTCATAATAAATCTATATTTTAAGTACTTGCTCCATTGCGAAAAAAAATATACTAGAGTTGAACATATCATAAAAGAATACGATTTACGACCACAACTTTCAGTTTCAGTTTAGGCAACTGAGAAAAAGCCAACGGTTCGGTTTCAGTTAAAAATTTTTTGCGGTCGGACACTATTATAATATAATTTTAACCTGTATAAACTGAGCCTATATTAGATGCAAATAATAAATATCTTACTATAATATATTCAAGTTGGTAATCTGTAATGAGTACCTCAAAACAAATTTTCTTCCATTTTCCTTAATTTAATATAAAATTTAAATTCACATAGAGCTGTGAAAATTTTACTTGAGATTGCTTCAAATGAAAAGGACGACCTCCTCCAGACTGACCACTTGACTCAACTTAGTCTCTACAGTTAAATAAATAATTTATACTTGCGTGATTATGAATAAGTAATTTATTTGTAGATTTTTATATTTATTTTGAGACCATCGTGGCATAGTTAAATGTCTGATTGTAAATATGATGGTTGTAAGTTCACTTTTCGATTATTGCTTAGTTTATTTTATTGATAGTTTAAATTATTTTTATTACTTCTACAACGCGCTGTATATTTAAAGTAGGAGTGTAGAGAACGAAGTGACATATCTCTAACTAGGTCATCTTTCTTTCAATCATTGAGATTAAGAATTAATACAAAAATACTTAATTATACAACATAAAGGAGTGTAGAATAGCATATTATCAAACTCTATAAAAGTGACTTTAACAATAGTAGAGCTACCAAAAATACATCTATACATATTTACCTTCTTTTGTAAATATATTACAGAAACTCTCGTAAAAATTCGCATTTTTTTAGGAAAATATCAGGAAATCGGCTAAACGAAGATAAGCTTAAGCTGTTACCTGTATCTTATATTTACACGGACGGAAATGATGTAGGCTGTATATTTGGATGAATTTATTATAACATATTTTATAATGTTTTTCGAACGTTGAGAGCATCTGGATGTGCCTGTCTCTCTTTATCACTGATTAAAGCTCACAAACGTCAAGTTACAAGTTCGAATCAAAGTTGGAGTTATTTACATTTATAATATATGCATAAACACATAAATTAAAGCAACAACACTTTAGTACCAAATATGAGAATTTTTAAAACTCTAATGAAAAACTATATTCGAGAATTATAAAGATGCAATACGTTTTTCTTACAATTACTTAACAGTACGGATTCATGTTCAAAGGGAATTGTAATTTTATACAGGGGTTGTGGGGTGTCTGAGCTTGGCTAGAAATAGATTTAATTTGCTGCGATTATCATTACTTGCTTTGTTATTTTAAAATATATCAATACAAAATTGTATTTTGAACTGGCACCATACTTAAGATATCTGTCTACAAAAATCTATCCACTATAGTTATGCAGAGTTAAGCTGGTAAAATTTTCATAAAGTCTTTTCTCATATTATGGAAGCAATAACAGTAAAATCTCAATAGATTTTTTTCTCATCTCGTTGATCTCTACTGAGATGTAGACGAAGATTGTTACAGCTTTAATAATAGCTTCCGTCATTAAAACATGAGATGGATAATGAAATAAGAAATAAACGTATGACCTTTGTCAACAATCATACAATTATTTCTTCTTTTCATTATCCTTTCTACTGAATAGTAGACTGTTGACTTGTTGTATTGACATAAAGTTCAACTTTTAATCTTTTTGAAATTTCTCCATCTCCATCGTGCGGAATGCTTCTGAGGAAACCTAGCGGAATATAACTTAGGAACCCCCATCACTAGCTAATACCCTAGAGACATGCCCACTAAGTTATTCGCTACTCCTTAGTCTAATACAATTGAGTTAATAAATATATTTGAAGAAATATTAACTTTTTATACAATTGAATGCTAAAATAGGAATCGAACCTATAATCATTACATCTGACTGTAATAAGGAATACTGTAAGAGTATAAAAGACGTAGTTTAATGCTAATTTTGATTTACAAGTTTCAAACTAGCTAAAAAATATAAGAGAATGTCTTTGTTACGAGTGACTTACAGCCAACGCATAGTCAAAACTGCTGGGCATAGAAAACTGTAATTTTGCCTGCCTACATAGCCTGGAAAAAGTAGAGGCTATATAGCCTGGAAAAAGTAGAGGGTTTCATGAAATTCCTATGGAAATGGAGAAATAAGGTTTTATGTTCGATAGTCTCAAATGCGGGCTATAACTCGTTTTTTTATAAATTTTAAATTTTTTTTTTCTTGTTCCAGGAGCTAGCAGCAGCAACTCCAACCCAGAGGAACTGGCGAGGCATCCTCATCGCACTCCTGGTCATAGCAGCTGTGTTGGGGCTGATTGTCTTCAGTATAGCACTTCTCACCCCCGCAGGTGATGATGGAAGGGGTAGAGGGAGACGACCTACTCTCGCTGATGTACTTACTGACCATTATAAGCCTTTTAATGGAACTTGGTTGACAGGTATGGCTTTATCTTTATATAAATAATATCGTGACGCAGTGGGACAGCGTCTGACTGTAAACATAATGATCGTGGGTTCGATCCCTAATCAAGAAATGTCTCTATTTATTTATTTTTAACTTCTTCAATCTAGTGGGCACAGAGTGAAGTTGATTTCGTCAATCAACTCGTCACGTCTTGTCAGGCGCAATGTAGAAAATGGAGAGTTTTAACACTAGGGGAAAAGCATAAAGCTGATAATGATGAATAATCTATCACTCGTATATAATTTGATAATAAATATATAGTTTAAGAAGCTGTTAAACGTAGTGTGATAAACATATTGGAATTCTGAATATAAAAGACAGTAGATAATTAAGGTATATATTCAGATTTTCTTACGACAAAATTCTACGACATAAACATTTTAAATTATGTCTGAAAATCCTTGATAAACTAATTAAATTAGTGTATGCAAATGATATTTTCTGTGTTTCAATTAAGTACTGTTGTATGTTAAGCTGATTTACTCGGAGCCTAGTAACTCTTGAAGGACTTGAAAATGAGAACGCATCGGTTTTACATTTGTCGCGAAAAATAATCTGATGCATCTATAATTAAAAACATCTCCTATTTCGTGACATATACTCAATTGTTTATCAAATCTTGCCTTACCTTAAATATACATTTAACCTGATCACGCTAACATCTCATTTTTAAACCAATTTCTAGTAACATCTATCCGCCCTAACCCTAGTGTGAAAACAAACACCTCTATAAGAGTTACCCTTTTCCCTAATGAGATGAGAAAATCTACTCTAAGTAAAGAAAGATATCCATTACACGAACACATTTATAATCTTTTGAATTGAAACAAACAAATCATCAATCAGATTGTATTTTGAAATAGATATAAAGTAATGTTAAAGCTTTTTTTGATTATCACTCAAACTTGCATATAAGCAGAGGGAGATATGAGACATTGTTGGTTGGCGGAACTCAACGCCATACTGTGTTTAACCATACCGGGAAAATAAAAGCAATATAATGGTAATAATAGAATATATTTTTTTAGTTTATATGGAGGTCTATCTTGGTTCTGATAATAATCCCTTGAGTAAATAAATTACAAACAGCTTACTTGTTACGGGCGACGAATGTTTTTAAGATTCCCCTTAAAATAAAATGAATGATTTTCTTTTAAGAGAGCTCGGCGGTTTCGCTCGATTGAAATAATGGATTAGCCTTCGTTAGGCATTTGGAACGTGTTGCTGCCTTCTAAATTCATTGTACAGATTATTGAAAGTATGTTTTTTGTGTGCAAATACAATTATTTCTCTACGTCCGGTAGTTTTTAGTGTGCGTCTGTCAATCACTCAGTTGGGAACAGAAAAGTTTTATAAAAATACTAGTGAACAAAAGTTGTATAAAATACTGTTTCGTATTTTCGGCGGCCTCACCGTAAAACTATGAAATTCCTAAAAAATCAAGTATCTCTATATAAAGTTTCATCACAATTGGTTCAGCGGATACAAGTATGGATATATTCATTTCATCGGAAACATCATACATTTTCCACGTGTAGTCCGGTAGCAATGACAACTTTTGGTTAAGACAATGCGTTCTCTATTTTCTCTCAAAATTGCGTGTAATTGCCAGTCAAGTTATGGAATGTAACACTGCGCTCTGTCATCAATAGAGTGGGGACTAAAAATAATTTAGATAGAATCATTCCCCCCAGTAGGGATCAAACCCACGGCCATCGCGCTTACAGTCGATCTGATGCGACTGTACAAATGCGACACGAGAACCTTAATCTATACTAATATTATAAAGTTGAAGAGTTTGTTTGTTTGGTTGAACGCGCTAAGCTTAGAGACAATTGATTTGAACTCAAAAATTGTTTTTTTGTGTTGGATAGTCCATTTATCGAGGGAAGCTACAGGCTATATTAAATCACGGTACAATCAATAGGACCGGAGCAGTATTGAAAATTATTTAACTTTTGACAGTTTCCGTCGCTTACGCTGCTTAAACGGTTATAGTTCAATAAAAATCATGTATGACGGAATTTTTCCCCACTAAGAGTTCTAAAAAAAAGTCATCGAGCATCTCTATCGTTTAAGGTCGACCCAGTAAAACCTTTTTCATGGTAATGAAATTTGTTCTAAAATAATGTATTATTTGCGAAGGTGTTTTTATAAACATGAACATAATTGTTATTCTAACAAGTATGTTATTTATGAAAAGTAATTGATTTTAAACGATATTGCCTTTTACATTATATGGTATCATAGTTTTAAAATAACTCCGCAACAAAATTAAGATCAAGTATGTATAAGACGACGAGCGGGCGGGTCTTGAGGGGGGTTGCGGGTCGGCAGCTCTGCGAGGTCCTATGTCACAGGAAATAGCTATCGTTGCGTAGTTCACGCGGGGGAAACCGCAAGCGGCTCGGAAGTTAGAAATAAAATGATGAATTTAGAAAAGGACTATATCTGAAAGGAGGCATTTACATCATATTAAGACAGAGCGCTCCAAGGAAGGTTGAATGTGAACTATAATTCAGGGAATGTCATTAAAGCTGGAGAGAGGTCCAACGTCGCACGAAGTAGGTGCGTAGTTCACGAGGGCGAAGCCGCGAGCTGGTCAGAAGTTAGAAATAAAATGATTTCAATACCAACACGCTATATATAAACCCATTTTTGATTAGATCTTACAGAGGTAAAGTAAATATTTCGTGATACATTTCCGTTTTCCCAGTCTGGGTGGATAAAGCGCAGCGCTAAGTCGCGCCAATAAACACACAATATGAATATGATGCAAAAGTTTCAAGCGAATTGAATGCCCTACGTTAAACTTATTTTTTTCAACCTTCCTTTTTTTACAATTGAATATTTTTTCAACCTTCATCTTCTAGAAAGATAATAAATAAAGCATACGTCATACAAGTATATACATTTTCTTATCTCATAATTTCTAAAGGGTTACCAAATAAATTCAATTTTATCCCTCGGTGGTAAGTTGCGACAATAATTTTAGGTTCTTTTGATTTCTTTCGGAAAGGTTTGCGGTGTTTATATAAATTAGGGTCCCGTAGCGGATGAACCTTTTCCATGTAATGGGGTTAAATATTTTATGGTACATTTCACCAAGTTTCCTCTCGAGGTTATCCTCGCCATTTAGTTGGTATGTGCATATATGTATTATCATCATCATAAGATAAGATCGTCGTGGCGCAGTGTGACAGCGTCAGACTTTAATGGCGATTGTTTGTGAGTGTGGGTTCGATTTCCACTTGGAGGAATGATCATTTTAAAAGTTTTAAAGTGTTATTACATACTTAGGATATGGATAAAATTTTTAGAAAACATAACATACAAACCAAAAATTTCTATTAAATTATAAGCATTACGACGTAGCTGGATAGTACGTAGGGTTAGCGGGTTCCAAGAGGGGCGGGCTTGAGTCGCGCTACATTTAAATTTTATATACGTTTTCTAAAATTGTGCTTTCATACAGTTACTTAAATAATATTACAATTATTGCATTCACTAGCCACTTTCCCTCACCTTCACCTTTTCTGATCATGATCGTCTAATTTTCGTTTCCCTCACGAAACTCTAAAAAAGAATTACATATGCCAATAAAATTCTTTAAAGTTTCGAGGGAGAGGAAAATAGCTTCACCGAGAACTTGTTAAAACTTCATCGAGACTTTAGAACGTTATTTTTCAAGTAACTTTCTAAAGCTGTCAACAAAAATTACTTTATAGAAATGAAATTAGTATTGTTAAAAACTTTTATTATTTGAATGACACGAAACAAAATGGAATTCATCTTACGTAACATTTTTGTTTAATTGTAATGTGTGTGTAAACTGCAAACGTGTTGGTTTGGGTTCGATTCTCGCTCCCTTTATATTTCAAATATTTTTGTTTTGATTTGCCCAAACGAAATGCTAAGTTCTACAATCCAATACGCAATATATTTAATTAAATTTCATATTCGTAGAAAATGTGAAAAATCACGAAGCTAAGAAAATAAAAAACCAAACACTATCAAAACACCACTTATATTATACTCACATAATACCAATTTCATTTCATATTAAACACATTTATCAATCTGTCCAGACAATTGAGTTTAGTACTAGCCATCGTGAGATGATTTTAAATTTATAAATTAATTCTATCATTCGTATATAACTTAGGTATATAATTTAAAAACCTGTAAAAAGGGCTAAGAAGAAAATTTTCTTTTAATGCCATACTAATGTTTCTGTAATGTATAATACTAGCAACACATATACCTTTACTATTCGCTCTCACAACCCCTGATACATAATTTTAATTAATAAATCCGGCATGTTGGGACAAAGCACAAGAACTGCTTTGTCATTCACTGTATAACTCAAAGCTTCACTCGTCTTCTTCAAAGATTTACCTTTGTAGAAAGACATTCTTCTTGGGAAACTTCCTTGGGATTCTCGATGACGAATTTAGAAAAGGACTATATGTGAAAGGTATTTACATTATATTAAGATAGAGCGCTCCAAGGAAGGTTTATAATTCAGTGAATGTCGTTGAAGCTAGGGGAGAGGTCTATTCATACACGTATATGGATTGTGAAATAAAATTGGTATTATGTGAGTTTCAACTACTTAAGTTGATATTTTGGTAATACACATTTCTTTTATATTTTTTTAACTTCACACTTTTTCCCACATAGCAGGGTTTTCAGACAGAACTTAGTGTCAAGACACTCCGTTCTTCACTTTCCACCCGAATCCGAGATCCATCACAAATTAAATTAATTTTGATATAATCATTCCCCCGATTGGCAATAGAACTTACAACTTTCGCGTATACAGGCAGTCGCGGTCACATTGGGCCACGATGACCTCGTAGTACATTAGTAGAATAATATAAGTATTTTGTTTTGTAAATGGAAAAAGGGAGTACTTATTGCACTTTTTTTCCTTAATTCCATTTTTACACTTTACTTCTTCAATTTTGCTCTCTGTTCTTCGCTTTGTGCTTAAGCAAAGTAACAGTTTTTAAGTAGAGAAAGCCAATACTGCATTTTATCTATCGATAAGGGTTTAGTTTGAAAGAGGACTCGACCTCAAGTTTTTCGTTTACCACGGAGAATGTGACAACATCAGCTTCACGCTTTTACCCGTGTAAAAGGGTAGCCATGGAAAACCTAGAACACTTCGTTCTCAGCTTTTCGCCCAAATTCGAGGCATTGCGTAGTGATTGGCTTAACTAAAAACCGCGCATTGTCTTGACTTTATGACAATCTAGTCATTCTATTAATTACCATGTCGCTTCTTTGTTATAACAACGTGACATTTCAGAATCGTTTTCCCTCATTACTTGATACGTAAAATCACGGTGGTGAGTTTTTCCTTCTATGGTAATTTTTAAGGAACCGATTGGAAAACCCCGTTTTTTTGTAGAAAACGAAACCCAAGACTGCTGCCTCGTATATCAAGCAAAATGTAATCACTATTTTATCGAGATGTCACGGAATTAATTAAAGAGCAAGATATGATAATAATATAAATATCCTCCATACTAAGCAATTGTGATTAAATTTTATATAGAGATACTTGAGGGTCCTGGGATGAACAAAGGCTTTTATTTTTTTTCTCCTATTTTTTTAATTTTTCATCGAAACGAAACGGTTGTTTTTCGAAAACACCACCGAAAATACGAAATAGCAATAGTTTAAAAAAAGACATATTTAGAAAACGTGTAAACATTTAAACGCAGAGGGATTTGAACCCGCGTCTCTTGAAAACCGAACAAGAAATATAAGTTGTAATAAGTGTAATAGAATTTCGACGTAGCTCGATGTAGAACGCATGGCATAGCGGTCAGAGCACTTGAATAGTTTTATAATATAATCCAGATAAATATAAGATAAATATAATTCATAATCATCCCGTTTCCTATCGACGCTATCCCACTCTGCCATAATGACCGCAAAAAATTAAAACCTTAAAAAACTCAAGCTACTCAAAAACAAGGATAAAATAAATAGCGTTTATTTTAAAACAATTTCCAATACGTAGGGCACTTGGAGCTTACCTGCGTAAAGCTTTACCAAAGTGCATTTAAATATAAGTGTTGAAAACGTTATATTTGTATGTAAATTTAACTATCCACTTATAATTTTGACTTCAGTCATGAAAATGGATATGACTTATAATTTTATTTGCTACTAAAACCCAGTGGCAGTCTTAGATAGGGTTCTAAAAATCTTGTTAGTTCTTTTTTTCAATGTAATTCTTTCTCATTTTCATGGGACCTAGTGCCAGACATTACTTTGTCCGCTTTGCACCCGAATTCAAGTATTGCGTGATAGCATTCAACACCGCGCTTTATTTTTCCAATGCGTTTCCTAATTTATTTAATTAAATTTCCCCTAATGAGCATCGAACCCACAACCATCGCGCTTATAGTCAGATGCTATCTACTCTTATGAAGTAATTTAAGATTTAGTTATTAAATTATTAATAAAATAGAACGTAACAAATATAAAAATCTCGTGAAGAAGAAAAAAAAGCAATATATATAAAAACAAATTGTATGATATTTTTTTGCCACATAGTAGGGTAATCAAAGAGACCTATTGCTAAGACACTCCGCTCCGCTCCGCTCCGCTTTCGTTTCGTTTAGCTACATTTGAATAAATAGTTTTTTGACTATAACTGAAACTTATTACAATAACGGATGATATGCGTCATTCACTTTTTATTTGTTTTTATGTGGATGAAGACAATATCGTTATTTTATTATATAGGTTTTTTTCTTAGCTTCAAAGCTGGGTAGTCAGACATTTGTCAGTGTCAAGACATTTGATTTACAGCACGAGTCAGAGATATTACGTGTTGAGTGGTAGAACTCAACGCCACGCTTTGTCTTAGCAGAGTGACGAAATGGAAATAATTTAAATATAATCATTGCGATTTGCAATTGCGTTTACAGTCAACAACTGTGCTACTGCCCCACTATGGCCTTGAAACTTATATATCAATACACATATAAATATATCTACAAAAACAATTACTAACTGCGCCTCTACATAAACAGAAATAGAGAACGTAATGTTTAATCACTACATTTTCTTACCTTTACGAATTATGGGTGATGCGTGACTAAAGCAAACTTTAATTACACTTTTCCCTTTTCATCTATAATTACTCATGTTCACATTTCAGTTTTCCGAACCATCGCTCCTCCCCCACCTTTCCATCTCGTTGGACATTTTTATAATTAGTACCTTTGAGCTTTCATCTTATTTTCATACGAAAAGCTTTTAAAATGAAATTTACCAAACAGTGAATTCTTTTTAAAAGAATATTTATATTACTAAACACTCACAATAGTTTGATATATCAAGATTTTTTTTACAGCTTCATTCTATTTTCGTACTTAGTCGGAGAGAACGTGTCAAGGCACTCCATTCTCTACTTTTCTCCCGAATTCGAGACATTGCGTGTTGAGTGGCGAAACTCAACGCCGCACCTTATCATAGATACCGAGTGGAGAATTGAAAATATTTTTAATATAACTATTCCCCGAGTTGGAATCGAACCCATAGCCAATCGCATTCACAATCAGACGCCGTCACACTGCGCCACGATTTCATCTCTTTAAAGATATTTTCTTATAAATTATGGCATGTAATGTATGTACTATGACGAAACTGAAAGATTTATTATTTTGAAGCTGCACCAATATCATGATCAAACCCTAATATATACTGAACCATAAGTGTATATAGCTTTCAACAGAGAGCATTATTAAAATAAATATAGAGTACACTCAATAAGAATAAGCTTAATTAGATGTAACAAACTTGAAATCTTAATATCTATTGAAACTTAAAAAATTGTGGCAGTCTTCACAAAGGCCTTTGATAAAGAAACTAAGTCAACACTTACATTGTTAAAGATGACAAAAGGGAAAAGAATTGAGTCGTATCCAATAATACTTAAAACGTGTTTTAAAAGAAAAAAATTCTTATTTAATAACGATTTAAAGTCTCTCTTTTTACAATTAGAGCTGTTAGCTTCCCTTTATTTATTTTTTTATATATTGGATAGTGGCATCTATATATAATCTAATATTTATTCTATACTATAAATGAAATATTAAAAATAGAACGCATTTTAGCACACATCTTCGGAACTAGTAGACGGATTTGAATGAAAACATTTTGATTTTGGATTATACAAATTTAAAGTCTGGCCAGGATTTAGCTTATAATTGATTTTAATGACTGGAATACTTAATCAATTGTTAGCTAATCTAAAATAATCTAATTAATGTCGCTCCATTATGATTAATTAACTACTTCTTAACAATTATTATTATTATAATAAAAGTATTCGTTTGGGAAATGTCATCATCATGTCCACGCAAACGGAGTTGCGAACAGCTGCTAGTCTTATCTTGAATATTTTCTCCAGTTGGATTCAAATTCAAAACTGTCGTACAAACAGATAGGTTAGTTCAAAGTGACATAACGACGTCGCTTCATTTATGTGTGAGCACAAACTAGGCAACTAAGTCTGAATGGTTCACGTATGCATAGGATAGCTCAGTACAATATATTTTATAGCTTTACGGTGTATTCCTAGCCTATCCTATCTTACCCCTTGTTCACTAAACACAGCATATTAAATAAAACGTTATTATGTTATTAAACTTTTCTTTTATATTAACATACTAAAGTAAGTATATATATATAGATATATAATTTTCACGTAAGCATAACTTTTTGCCAAGGCCTCGACCCTGGTCTCTGGCACTCTGCCAATAAGACAATTCATTTAAAGTCCGCTATCGTTGGAAATGGACATTCGGTAGTCAAAGTGCATTGATAATATGAATATATTAGCAAAAGCTTTCTAAAGCTAGTAAGCTGGCTATGTAAAGTTTTTATATATTATTTAAACGATTATAGGGCAGCGTTGAGTTCCAACACTTAACTAGCAATGCCTCGATTTCGGGTGGAAAGTGGAGAACGGAGTGTCTTCAGTGTCTGCTATGCAGTATAAAGCGTGAAGCTTATAATTAAGGAAAGTTTAAGAATACAGCACATCCTTCACTCGTAAGGAACAAAAACTCTTAAACTAATCAATGTAGAGGAGAAAAAAGAAATCAATGTTAAAACACTCCGTTTTCCATTTTCCTTAAAACTTCAAGATATTGTATAGAGTTATTAAAATAACTTAAATTTAAGTCCATTAATTGGGAATCGAACCCATAATCATTGCGTGTACAAACACTGGCAATCCCACTGGCATCATAAAAATTAAAAGTTATTTAACTAATTTTGTTTGTTACGTACTATATGAAGTAAAGTTCAGCTGAATTTTAAATACAAATATTTTTAGTTCAACTTTAAATACACATAAAGTAAAGTATCCAATAAAAATATGTATAACAAAACAAACATAATATAATAAAATAATTCTATCCGCAACTTTTACAGTTTCAGACGGGTTTGTAATAATAAAAGTTAAAATACAGTTAAGGCTATTGTGGCGCAGTGCGACAGTGTATGACTGTCGAATCGCGATTGGTTGTGGGTTCAATTACCACTCTGTGGAATGATTATAATTTAACTATTATCATTTCTCGGCTCTGGTAACCAAGAAAAAATGCTGCACTAAGTTCCGCCACTCAACAATGTTTCGTATTCAGAAAGATAGCCTTGACACTAGGTCCTTTTTGACTATGCGGGAAAGAGCGTGAAGATAAAAAAAATTAACTTTTATTGATTTTTTATCATTACACGAAATACTTAAAAATGTTTCGTTACGAGTGACAGGTTACGTACAGGTAAATAAATAATAAAATAATCGTTATAAAATCAAACGCCATTTAATACGTATGAGGCAAGCGAAGACTAACTCGTCAGAGCAGCAACGTCGCACACCACCTCATTGAAGAAATCGAGTGGTGGGATTCAAAATCACAATCACAAATTTTAAACCTGTTCGATATATTTAGCTTGTTTTAAACATTTTTAAAAAGTGTAAATCACACACTTAGAAAATTGAAACACATATTTTTAGTTCGTTCAAACTTTTATACGTTTTCTTAATATACGTTTAACTAACTATTAACTTACTCACTAAGCAACTAACTATTAACTTACACACTAAAATACTAACTAAAAACTAAACTTTAAAAATTTGAACCGATAACCACAATGTAATAAACTCACCTGCCTATTATGCCCACGCTATCTTTTATCTAACAATTTCTTTCCAGCATAAAGTTTATTTATCTCTCCCATTGTTACTTTGCGTACAAACGAACGAGTCGAATAAGCAAACTTTAAGAAACTTGTCTTATTAGTAAGATAGCATCTCAGAATGTCTTAAAGAAGTATTTTTTAACATTGAATAGAAAAGTTTGAAATGTAATTAGCAACCTATATTATTATGCAAACGCAATTATTATGCAAATGATTACAAATTATTTTCATTGCTCCGCTCTGGTAAGAAGACAAAAGCGCCGCAACCTCCACTCGCAATGTCTTGATTTTGGGCAGAATACGAAGAACGGAGTTGCAGGGCACTAGATTCTCGCGTGAATTTAAAATAATAAATAAAACCTTAATAATACTTTCCATGGTTTGGTTAGACAAGCTTGGTAAGGGGATCCGCTACCCTACCCTACAGTGTTTTTATTAGGAGCGGAAAGTGACAAGCGAAGTGATCTCAAACTAGGTTCTCTCAGTCAACTTTTAAAGATACGTCAGATGCTTGAAGAGAAAAAAACAAAGAAACATAACATTTGCTTGTTTACTATTATTGTAATTGTTAACATTTTTTTTTAAAGTTTTATTCGTATACTTAGTAAATTGAAAAAGACATATTTAGAAAACGTATAAAAATGTATAGTTTGTTCACTTGAAAACCGTTCAAGCACTCTGATCGCTAAGCCACACATACGTTTTCTAAATATGTCTATTATTGTAATGTTTAATATTGCATCAAGGCGGAGTGCGAAAGTGTCCGATCCAACGAGATGGTGGTGGGTTCAGTCCTCGCTCGGGGGAAAGTTTATGACGAAACACGATATTGTTTTCAATCACTACACACATTGTCTTGTGTGTTTTGTGTCTCAAAGTGACAATAAGTTCTCTCTGACAACACTGCTTGTGGGAAGTAGTGTGAAGCTGAAAATAAAGTAATATTTTAAAGTGTTATTTTATACAAGATTATAAACGTCGAAATTCAGTTCACAAACTGAGGTTTCATAAAATTTATGAAAAAAATTTTTGCGTAGTAGGGCGTGCAAAAAGAATCCAGTGTCACGACACTCTCTTCCTCTGCTTTCTGCCAAAATTCGAGAAATTGCATGTTGAGTGGTGGAACTCAACGCCGCACTTTGTTTTGCCAGGGCAGGGAAAAGAAATTAACTTAAATAAAATCGCAATGAAATAGGATGGCAATTCAAAAAGCACTTATCATTCGAGATCCAAGCCACGATCTAATTATTTAAGTAACCTTAACCATATATATCAGCTAAGTCGATTTTGAAACTGTAATAGTATTTGTTCGCTTTTTCATTGAAAAAGGACAGTGCGCTTCAGGTTCATGTTTTTTACCGCATAGCAGGGGTCGGAAAAAACCTAGTGTTAAGTCACTCCGTTATCCTAATTTCCACTGAAATCGATACATAGCAGAAATGAAAATAATTTTAAATAATAAATAAATAAATAATCATTCCTCTGATTTGGAACGACGCTGTCTCACTGAGGCACGATGGCTTACACAGTGAAAAATTTTGGAAACATATAAAAATGATATCAATATCATAAATGTGTAATAAAATGTAAAAATATAGCATTCTCTCTTACCAACCGATTGTTCATAGAATAATCTTTGGGTAGTAGATATATGTAAAAAATCTTTTTACAGAGGTGCTAACAACAAAAAGAAGTTGTAATAAGCGTATGATACTCTCGACGTAGCCAGGTGTAGAACGCATGGCTTAGCGGTCACATTTGCACCACAAATATTCGCAAATAAAACATATTCAAAATTAGTGTATCAGAACAAATTCTTAAGCAAACTACAATAGATGCTGTTTGTAAAACATGTCCACTAAAATATATATCTTGGATATGGACAGGTAATACTGTAGTATATCTCAAGTCAGCATTGGATGCTGGAAACTTGAAAGAAAAATTTATCGCCTTTAAGATATTTTCTTGAGAGTAATGCTTTTAAATTGTCTTGCTCGTGACATTGATATCAGCTACTTTGGTGACATTTCAGATTATTTATTGCACTTCTTATCATTAGATAAATGATATCATTTGAGTAAAGCTATTAAGAGTGGTCTGAGTGATGTGATTACGAAGGCACTTAGTTCAAATCTCATTCAGGGGAATACAATATACGGAATGGAGGCCTCTTTGTGAGGCTATCGCGGTGCAGTGAGACAGCTTCTAACTGTGAACACAATAGATTGAGGGTTCGATTTCCACTGGGGCGATAATTATATTAAAAATATTTTTATTTATCCACTTTCGTGCATTAGCAAAGGGCTTTTTTCTTACCTTGTTTTTAACTCTCTCTCTCTTTTTTTTTTATTTCTGTAATCAAACGTGGAGAAATATTTAATTTATAACCAAACTCAATTTATGACTCTTAATTATTTCCAATTTTTGAGACTATCACAAAAGAGCACATAATATTGCACTTTGGTTAACTTATCGATATAATAAATATGATATAAACACGCGACGTCTCAAAATGGGTACCTAGACACTAAGTTCTTTTTGGGTAGGCAGACCTATCCTATCTACCTACTTACCCTGCAGGAAAAGCGTGGAACTAAATAAAATATATTTTCCTGTAGAAAAACGTCCTCTGCATCCTTTTAAGTGCTATGTGCTATAAATCTATTACAATTAGATTTAAGTCGACATAAATATTTAGATTGCTTGCGTTGTTCATTTTATATAAAATCTGTAATTAAAAAAAATTAAATCTAATAGGTCATTAGTTATGGATTTGATTCCTGTGATGAGTAATTCCAGTTTAACTCATAGTATAAACGGACATGGGTACCGATAAATTACTAAACAATATTATACTGTCATCAGACAGACCAGATGTCAAATAGTGAGTCAAAATAGTATTGTAAATTTAGTCTGAGTCAAAATAGTATTGTAAATTACATTGATAGACTATCTTAAAATGTTGTTAGATAGAGACAGGAGCTCGGACAGTGGAGGTAAGAGTAAATAAAGGAGCCCTTTAAGCGCACGATCAGGTGGCAAGTCCCAGGCACTGCTCCGATCTTTTCTCTCTGCAACTCGATGGCCAACACGAGGCATCCTTGGAATGCTAACAAGGTTCTTCTCTGAGGTAAAGCTAATAAAAGTATGTTAATAGTATGAGAGTCCATCGTAGCACAGTGGGACAGCATCTGACTGTAACTGCGACCTATTGTGGACTCGATGCCTACTCGGAGGAATTATCATATTTAAACATATTTGCATTTCTCCGCTTTGGTACCTAAGACAAAGCGCGGCGTTGAGTATACACGCCATAATCCGCCAATAGTGGCGTCATTACGCTCTATACTTTCCGGGTATAGACCCGGAAAGTATAGAGCGTAGTGACTTGACACTAGGTTCTATCTGACTACCCTGCTATGTGGGAACAAGCGATTTAACTTCATAATTTTTTAATTAATTTAAAGTCTCTCAGAAACTTAGTCTACTAAAAAATAATATATAATATTTTAAGCATAGACAACTTCTACAGTTTATACAAGTGAATACTAAGCCAACTGCCAAACTGCGATATTCCCGCAAATAGTTGAAAACTGGCTGTATTGGCGTAATGCCAGTGAAAGTAGGTCGCACTGACCTGCCCAGGCCCACCTCATATTGTCTTTTCCGAAAAAACTGAATTTTATTTGAATGCCTAGGCTTTATTATATGGGCTATGAAGTCTATTGTATTATATGGACTAAACTGTTTTTTTTTACTCATAGCAGGGTCGTCAGATGTCTCGATTAAGGGTGAAGTGTCTTGAAAGTAGCTGCACAGCTAGCACATATTCCACTCGTAGGAATATTTTTGATAAAATAAGCATTTCCGTGAGTTTGATTGAGTCTAGTGAGGCAGAAAGCTGTGGTAGATTTATTATATTTTTAATAAATACGTGTTTAAATACTTTCCGCTGTTAGTTCGCTTTACGAAGCACAAATTGCCCAATCGAGTCGAATGACAGATTCCTATGCTGTGATTTGTGGAATCAGAATGAAAAAGGGATAGTATTTTTAAAAATACAAACATATATTCAACTTATTTTGAAATTAGACTATTTTAACTGGATTGGTCGTATGGCAATCGTGGCGCAGAGAGATAGCATAACTTTAATCGCGCTTGGTTGTGAGTTCGAAGACCACTCTGTGGAATGAGCACAATTTATGCAATGTCTCAAATTCGGGCGGAAAGTGGGGAATAAAGTGTCTTGACACTAGGTTTTTGACAAGCGAAAAAAAGCACCAGAAAGCTGAAACAAAAAGTCGAGTCTAAAATATTTTTGTTGCCTTTTAATTAAACTAATGTAATATTACATTTAACATTACACTTATGTACTTATGTAAACATAAATCTCATAATTTCTTAGAAAATATCTAAAAATATTAGACGAAGCTTTGTCATATAAAAATACGAAAAAGATATTAAGAAAATGTTTTCGTAAATATATATAAAGTACTGTGCCACGTCAAAGCTCACATCAAACCCCTTATATAAAACTAGTCTTATTTAGTCTTCACATATATCCGTTAACATGTAAATAAGACGAAAAAAAAAGCAAGAAATATTTTAATTAAAAGTTAAAAACTTTTTAAAAACATTTTTTTTTAATTGTTCTCAACAAGATCTTTGATTTAAGATTAATATTGTAAGAGTGCATTAAAACCATTAGTCTTCCAATTAAGTGTTCTGCCATGTTGGGCTTAGAATGACGTCACACAGCTAGCCATTTATTGCCATCCAAAACAAACGGGCATGCAACATACATACATAGCTTAGAAGTTTTATAGTTAATAAGCTTCTAAAATATATTATCATTTTCAGATTGTTAATCAAACTCAAACCCATAGGTTTTGCTTAGACAGCTGGCAACGCAACGCACTACTTTCATAGTATAGTCTAATAAAAATATTATAATTATTATTACCCATTAACTATTAAACAAATAAAATCACCTTATAAAGACATAGTTCCTTCTAACTGAAGCTAAGCTCACGTTTCAAAGTTGGTTCGTAATTGGAAGGTGGTGTCAATCTGACTTGCTAATGATATTTAATATGTCTGTACTGACTGTATACACGATAGTTGCGGTGTCGATTTCCATTCGGAGGAATGATGTTACATGTGATGTTGGTTGTCAGGTTTGATCGGAAGTATCTAAAGAGATATTCCCTATCGATGTAAGACATCTGATTTATGTCTCCGATGAGAGTGATCTACTTCCGCTCCTTACAGCCAGGCCGCCATTACTAGTAAATAAATAAAAATAAAAAATAAAAAGCCTGTATAACCATTATATTATCTTAAAATTAATAACTTACTTATAATATTATTTATTAATATCTATATATTTATCTATGCATTATTGTAACGCTAAAATTTAAAAGTAATTTTAATATATTTGTTATATTAATTATATATGGTCCCTAGACTTGGTAGAGGCCTCCTCCAAAGATGCCAATTGCATTTTGCAGATGCCAGATGCAAATTTCTTTTAAGCTCAGGAATTCCTTTTCGTTATTTTGTCTTTCAAAGCCGATTGTTTTACCCAAATCGATGTACTTTTCAGCATATTCAAGTTCATTGCCGTTCACGATTATTCGCTTTGTATAGCTATTTGTCATAATTTTGGTTTTAGCGGGATATATTTCAAGTCCTATACTGGCACTAGTTGTTTGTAAAGTTTCAATTATGAGCCGTAGTTGGGAACTTGTCTCAGATAATATTATTATATTGTCGGCGAATCGAAAATGGCTTAGAAATGCTCCTTGTATATTAATTTCAAGATTGTTCCAGTTTAGGTTATTGAAGATGATTTCTAGTATGGATATAAAGGCGATATATTATAGGCGATAAAGAATTTAAAGCATTACTAACTCTAAGGTGTATATGTGATCCACCGTAGAGAACTCTTCTTGGATCCTGTTTGCACTACAGGTTGTCATGCTTCGATAACTGGGCTAATTCTTGAGTTTGTATGATGATGGAGAATAGCTTATACAAACTCGGTAGTAAACTTATAGGTCTGTAGTTCACTATATCTTTGGATTCGCCTTTCTTGTATATTAAAACCAACATTACTATGGCTCCAAAATGGTTCATGAGGGCTTCGTCTACCATTAATTGATTTATAGTATTGCCGTCATGAAAACCTTTAAGCAACATGGACACCATAGTGCGCACCTTCGTTTTGGCTTTCTCACTAACGTAGTGCAGCATACTATAACGACTGGGTCACTAGCTGGTGTTATAAAGTTTGGAGGCTCATCTCCTCGTTCCCGGCCTCGTCCAGCCCCACGAAAACTTTAGTATATGCGGCCATGTTCCCCCGGATTACCTGGGAACTGCGGTTGTCGTAAATGGCTGCTTCAGCTTCGTCAAGTTCGAGCTCCAGTAGGATTTTGCTGCACTGTATGCATGATCTTCTTGCAAGTAACCAAATTGGCTTCTCGGGTCGCTTTTAAGATTGCCAAGAATTCAATAAACGCATTGATTGAACGCATGCATTGAAAAAAAAATGTCCTACTGAGTTTCTTACGCCGGTTCTTCTCAGATGAGAGGCATTAACTTAAGTGAACCGGTGGTAAATTGTTTGACGTGCAAAAGATTAAGAATGTAACTTCATATTTTATACCACCGTTCTCCGCTTTCCAACCGTTTAGGGAAGCCGCAGTTTCCATAACCAGGACAGAAGGGAATAATTAATTTCATATGAAATTTGACAAATATTGAGGGTATCGTGGCACAGTGGGATGGCGTCTGACTGAAAACGCTGTTGGTGGTGTGCTTATGGCCCACTCGGCGTTATATTATTATACGCGATTAATCCAGTTAAAATAATTTCATTTCAAAATGTGTAATAATCGTGAAAATAAAAGAACTTATTATGATTATATTTAGATAAATTTCACTCCCCGTTCTAATAAGAGTTGAGTTACGCATTATATCAAATTCAGGTGGAAAATGGAAAACGGAGTGACACTAGGTTCTCTTTCTATGTGTTCATTAAAAAAATATATGAACATCCAACTGTAAATAAACTGTAATTGCACTTAATACAAAAAGTTTCATATAAAATAAGTATATGGCCGATTTGGATCACGTCCCGCAAAGTACTTAATTGGAAAGCGGCGTCAATCTCACACGTTATACGGCTTACTAAAATGAAAATATTATATATTTATTAAAAAGAACGCTCTAACGCAGTACGAGTACGAGAGTCTATAATACGAGTATGACAGTGATTTTTTTGTTACAAATAATAATATTTGGTATATAATAGTAAAAGAATAGAAATAATGTCTATAGCAAGAACCATTGAATAAATTGAATTAGAATCAAAACTTATTTATAAAATTTAGCCTGTTGGTTTAACTGTGGTGTACTACCTACAGGATAGCAGCTACACGTTTTTTTGCCGCACAGCAGGGTAACCAGAGAGAACCTAGTGTCAAGCCACTCTCTTTCTTCACTTTGCACGAATTTGAGACATTGCGTGTTAAGTGGCGGAACTCAACGCTTTGTCTTAAGAACCAGAGCAGAGAAACGGAAATAATTTAAATATATTTATACCTCCGAGTGGGAATCGAATCCACAATCAATCGCGTTTTCAGACGCTGTCCCACTGCGCCATGATTGCCGTATGCTTATAATAATATTTTGATAGTATTTATCATCAATATATTAATAATATTAATTTAACCTTTTTTTTGTAATATTTATAATTAAATAAAAATACTTTTGCGTATCTACACTATCATACAATACATGACAAGGTTGACTGGTAGAGAATGCTTTTTAGCTCCGCCTGTTGTGCAATTTTTTGGTAAATTGTGTGCAATAAAATATATAATAATAAATAGAAGCGAAAATATTAGGTATTTTCAACTTTGTCATCGAAATGTCAATTAATACAAGTTAATACAGTAAATTCCCCCACTTCTCATAGTACGCGCGCTTCATAACCGAGTTAGTTCCTTGTTCGCTAAACTTTTGTTCTAACAGAGAAATATTATACGATACATTTTATGTTGAATGAAAATTCAATTACATAAATTTCTTGCTTTCATTAGTAACTGAAACTGAAAGTAAATAATAAAAAAATGTTAATATAATTAGGTAAGTTCTGCCAATCAACATGCAATGTCTAAAATTCAAAAAGCGAAGAACGGTGTGTCATGGCGCTCGGTTCCCTCTCCCCTGCCCTGCTACGCGAGATAAAGGTGTAAAAAAGAGAATAATTATTATTAAAAGTTTAAAAGGCAAAGGTTGAAATCCTACAAAAGGGTAAAGGGGCCTGATTTGTATAATTCAGCTTATTCAAAAGCTTTTGTTGACAACATGGTGAAAGCTTCTTAAAAATCGTTTGAGAACCACTGTTACTGAGTGGCACAGCGTCTGTCTGTAAACTATTGTTGCGTGTTCATTACACTCGGGTAAATTATTATATTTAAATTATTTTCATTTCCCAGCTCTGATAAGCAAAAATGCGATGTTGAATTACGTCACATGACGCGCAATGTTTTAAACTTGCGGCCGGAAAAGAAAGGTCCTCGACACTATGAAATGTATCTATACCCCGTTACACGAGAAACAATGTTTTATTTATACTATTTACTTAATTTAAATATTACCAGTATGGTGATAAAATCGTTGCTTATAAAGTGTACTGAAATTGAAATACCCAAAATATATGACAATATTTTCAATAGATATTAAGACACAGACAAGATACATTTGCGTTCATTATTATATAAATATAATAAATCCATAATTGAGGTTCGTGGGTTCGATTCCCCTCCGGGGTATTAATTATATATTTTGTTTTATTTCTCCACTCTGGCACCTAGCGTTTAGTTCGACCAGTCGACACGAATTGTCTCGATTTCAGGCGGAAAGTCGAGACCGGAGTGTTTTGATACAAGGTTGTCGTTTAATACCCTGCTATGCGGTAATGTTGTGTAGGAATCGAACCCGTGACGGATTCGATTCCTATACAACTCTGGTATAACAAACAGTCAATTACTAAGCGTTTAGGGTCCTGGTCACAAAAATCAGCAAAAGCATTTCTTTACATCTTGTGATTTGGGGAAGAACATTTGAATTTAGGTTTCTAGAAAACATTATTTAAATATAAATATTTCCTCTATACGTTTGAACCTACTACCATAGTGTGTACGGTCAGACACTGTCACTGCGCCACAATGGCGTAACAGCTGAAAATAAAAATATAATTTTCAAAAGCCGAGACAGTCAAAAGGAAATAGCAATTTGGGAATTGTGTTGAACAAAATATTGTTCCTTTATTAGTAGATAGATTTTGCGAGCGGAATTAAGTGCACCATCTGGTACAGACTACGGTACGCTAAATTTTAGGAGACCCTGTTTTGTTATTCTCTTTCCATGGAATATTTTGTTCTGCATCAGTTACAAATGCTTGGAATGGAGAATTAGGAGAAGAATAATATCGTAAAATGTTCTTTGTTATTGTAGAATTAGAAAAGTATTAGAGTTTAAAAAAGAAAATTATTATTATTCTAAACTTAAATTATTAATCGCTATGCTGATCATTCTGACTAGGACATTAGTTTCACGCTATAAAAATATTGTAAGATCAAATTTTCAAATTAATCAGAACTCAAAAAACCAACCTGCATACCAGGTCAGGTTAGGTCAGGTAATATTGGATTAAATACGCCTTTTCGTTATGCTAGACGTATTATTTTTACAACTTTAAATTCGAATATTAAACTAACTCACACCATCTGGAGTATAATGACACATAAATCCCTTCAGAGCTCCAATTTTACCTCAATTCAGTTCCTCGTTAAGGAATTAAGCAAAATTTAGAAAAATATTTTAAAGGTTTTGTACTGTATAAAGCATCGCTATCGTGGCTCTGTCTGACTTTAACACGATGGTTTTAAGTTTAATTGCCACACGGGGAAATAATTTTATTTAAATGCGCCAAGTTACAAAATATTAAAATATCTTGAAATGGAACCTAATGTCTTCTAGAAAGGGTAGGTCTATAGGCAAAAAAATCGTGAAAGTAACATATACGATATACCTAATTATTTACAAAAAAGGAAGGAATAACAATGGAACTAACAAACTTATATTTAGAAAAAAAATACTAAAACCGACGGTTTTGTCAAAATTATGCATTTTCATTTAAATACGCAAAAGCTGTTTCGGTTTCGCAATATAGTTTGCAATATTTTCGTTTAAAATGTATGAGAACCACGAATACAAAGATACCCACCCTAACTTAAGGACCTACCTAAAGGACCTAGTGTTTATTTTAAATTAAAAAAAAATTATGTACGTATATATTTGTATTTAAAAAATTTACATTAAGACTAATAAACAAAAATAAATTTTACGTATTATAATTTTATCCCGAAATCACGCTTTCTTCCAGAGTATTACAACTAAGCGATAGTACGTGAGAATTTAATTAAGTACGCAAAGGCACTTCTAAGACTTTTATTAATATGAGAAAATTATAAATTAAATGCGATGAGAGAGTCGTTTCCAACAGTGCTAGCTCATTTGAGACCTATTATTATATGGTTCTTAAAATGGTGATCAGAGATACTTGGTTTGGATCTTGCGTAACTTGAGTCAAGTCAAGTACACCGGGGAATTATGATGTTGATGACAGATATTTCGGCATGTTTAAGATAATGTTATTATGAGAATAGATTCCCAGGAGGAGGCTTATTTAAAATTTGTCAGCATATATTAAAAGAATAATAATATTCTTTACTAGTGATATACTCGTGACTTCGCCTACGTAAACTATTTCGTTCTCACTTCTCTTCTCACGTAAATCACAAACTTTGCTTAAATTTATAATTTAAAGGGTTTGTAATTTATTTATTTATGAACCAATTGAATAGAAACACAATAGGCAAACTGCATTTAAATCGGTACAGTCGTTACTTAGATTAGCGTGCATAAATGCACAGATACACAGACAAACAGAAAAGATACATAACTTACTTAAAGGTCATTGTTTGGGTTCTATTATATTGATAAATGCCCCAATATTCTTTTTCATATATCTTCCATGTATAGACAGCGATGTTTCTTTTTTATTATATACTTAGATTTCTTCTCACAATGCTTGGTCTTAATAAATATTTCACAAAGTGTGTCAACCAAAAACGGAAAGAGAGCAGAAAGCAGAAAAAAAAACGATTATGAGAGACTGGTACCGTACTGGGTAAATACCTGTTTAACATATCACCAGGCCCTTACCCTTACTTACAACATTTTACATTTTGTTGCAAATGTAAAAACAGTTTATGCATACAATTATATATATATTTATATATAGAATATTTATATATAGAATATTTATATATAGAATATTTATATATAAATAAAGATATTTGTATCTTTTCCATCAAATATGGATAACATTACATCAGAAAATCTGTATACAGTATTATTACAGTATTTCTTTGCTTAACCTGTAATAGGTCCACAACCTAAAATCGGTTAGACTATTATCCATAAACTCCCGCGGGACAACAACAGGATGCTTTATCTAGAATTACAGAAGACATAGTCTGTTATCAGTACGTTTCTCTTCTTGGCACGTCCCGAGCGACTTGACTATAGAAAGACATAGAAAGAAGCGGGGAACAAATATAAGGAAATATTGTAATAAATGCATATAAACTTTAAAACATATAAACATATAAACTTTATATAAGGAAATATTGTAATATATGCATTATTGGTAAGAAATGTCGACATATCAAATTCTGTTTCTCCTGGATATGACGTAGACAGACAAATGTTACAACATATTAAAACACTTCATTTTACACTTTGTATGCAATTTAGTTTTACCGTATCGAGAAAGTAAAAAATGAGATTGAAAATCAAGATCTAATTACATTCAAATTCACAGAGATCTTCATAATGACGATCAGAAGATCGAAGATCTTCCCGCATAGGAAATCAGAGAGAACCTAGTGTCAAGAGACTGTTCTCTAGTTTCCGCCCGAAATTGAGATATAGTGTGTTGAGGAATTCAACACGGTGCTTTGCTACGTAGATTTTACACTATAATTGAATAATTGAAGAACGTGTTGTTCTTTACAGGTTAACGTACTTTCTTTAATTTTTTTTCAGTTATTTTCGTACTTTTGTAATTCTAGAATGCCGATAGTACCTAAATGCATTAATACTACTATAATAATTATATTCGCACGCAAGTCAATTGCTATAGCCAACTAGTGTTCACTATTATATCGGATCGGTAATTACACTAACGAGATCTCGACTAACAGTTAAGAACACCTAGCGCTTCTTATGTTATTTACATTTTATTGCTACAAGTTTTAAAGGCTATTATAGTCTTTATCTTATACGGTATTTAATAGAAAGAGATTGTCTATTTTCATATGGCAGAGGAGTTAATTGATATGACGGTGTTAAGATGTTTGTTTGCTGTTCAATTACCTTAACAATGGGTTAAGGCATTCAGTGCTTTATTTTTTGCTTATGGACAGTGTTGGTGTATGTAATGGTTGTGAATACGGTGACTAGGATAATTTAAATCTTATATTCTCACTTGATAATTCATTCACTATCATCCGGCAAACAAACGGCGGCGATGAGTTTTCGGCAATGATGATGAAAACGATCGAAAAGTAAACAACAACGGAGATCCTTAATACTAATACTAGCTCCCCGGCCAGCTAATTGCGGGAAAATGAGAAATTTAAAACTCTGCTTTCATGTGGGCAAAGCCAGAGCGAGTTTTAGTGTAATTAGAGTACATAATATATTTTGTCACTGATAAAGGTATCCGATATTAATCATGCAGAGTGCACTGTTGATCGTGATATTGTTACTATAATGTATTGTGGGGCCCACTAAAACATACAATAGAAAGTTATATTAATTTAAGTAATAGATTATGTGAATATATTATATAAAGATCTCCTCATGTTCCAGCGTTCATGGATGTTTTTTTTTTAGCTTGGGCGCGCCAGCTTAAAAATGACTTTGGGGACGGGGTAGGGGGGGTAGCATCTTCCTCCACTCTTACTGCTGAACTTTGCTTCATGTATCTTTCATTTCAAAATCATGGAATAAATTTTTTTCGTTATACTAATTGCGAAATTTCGTCTGTACGTTGTCTGTCAGTCATTCATTGAGTAACAGAACGTCTTATGTAAATTTATTTAAAAATAATACTCATATACAGTGCTTCAATAAAAAGTCTTCCAATTTGTCCTACGTAAATTTAAATTCTTATACATTTTTCTGTTTCATTAAAACAGAAATTATAAACTTTGAACCTATAAACAGGATCGCGTTATAAAACCCATTTCTACATTTGTATGTACAATATAATTAAAATTTGTATATGAAGAATATATATTATTTATATATCAGTAAAACCACTATAAATCACTAGTGTAATATATAAATAAAGGCAGGTGGCTGTAATAAATCAGCGTGAAACCTTTACATGTGGAACCTTAAATCAAGTTGTGAAGAACAGACGGGTGGGGGAAATGCGGTTTTTATACAAATAACGCTTAATACTTTTATAATGAAACTACGTGGCGTTGAATTCTGTTTTCAAGTTCGGTTGGAAAGTGACGAATGGAGTGTCTTAACACTAGGCTCTCTGTCATGTTCGATAAAGTGTAAAGCTGAATTAAATCAATAAAAAAATTTTTACCGGATTTAACGCGCGTATATTTTTGTATTTGAGAAATATTTAAGATACCCTAATTTACTGTAGTCCGTGGTCGCAGGACACACTTTTAATAATGTTTAAATAGCGCAGTTGGTGAACTGTAAATAATCGCTATGATAGCGGGCTTAAAATTCATAATCCCATAATTCATGAACCCCAATGAAGATAGAATCTAGTACCAAGACATTACATTCCACTTTCCACACGAATTCGAAGCATTGGGTATTAAGCAAGCGCGGTTCCGGACCTCAAAAAAAATCGTGGTCACTACCACAACCGGAACAGGAATACGGACATATCTAAAATTGAAAAAAACTAGCATTTTTTTATTTTATTAAGGTAAAACTGAAATGTTGCGTAACTAAGTAAAGTTATGTGAAGGCTATAAAATGTTTGATCTCACCATATTGTTTTTTAATTAGGCACATCCTAACTGTGCCATATGCCAAACATATTGAATAATAATTATAATAATCACACCACTTCCGGTAGCAAGATTATAGAGAAAATCGGAAACGAAAACCAATATATTCATTCAAATTCAATAATGACATGCATATTGCGGTAGCAAAATAATTAAATAAACGTATGTTCTTGTTGACTGTATGTATACAGTCCGATGAAGTTAGCGAGTAAAGTAGTGGTCAAGTAACATAAAGCTGTAAATTAAACTTTCAAAATGAGTTCTACAACATTTTTAAATTTCGAGACATCAATGAACTTTTTAATTACTTGGTTAATCTTGCTCTCATTAAAAGACCCTCCATCCATCATACATATGCCAAAACATCTCCTTATTATTAGAAAAAAAATATTAGCAAAAAACTTCTTTACTCTAAGACCCACCATGTGTAGAAAAAAATGTATAAAAGTATATTTTTTTAATATAATAATTGTTGTTAACACACAGACTACTTGACCCGTGTCTTTTTTTGAATAATTTTTGTTTTTAATTATTATTTTTTTCAATTGATTTTTAATACTCAAAGACAATCTTATAAAACTCAAAGAGAGCTTAGTGTATCTATGTATGCCATAAGAGAGTCCAGTTTTTATAATTAGTTGCCCTTGTTATATAAAAAAATAAACTTATAATATATAAACAGCGTCTCCCAGAATTTTACAAAAAGCCGGCGCCAGAAGGCCTGCTCATTACTACTCAACATAGAGTACAAAAAATGCATATAATTTTTTTAGAAGTTACAAATAAAAAGTAACAGCACAAAACCTTGATGATATTTTTAAATATTACGACCAGAATATATCGCATATTCTGTCTCTTTTTTTGGATCAGAAACCTTAGTAGTACAGCTTTTTACCACGGTCTTCAAATACTCAACAATAACTGTAATTTCTACACAAAACTCAATCAAAATTAAAAAAAATCTAATATTCAGAAAGAGTTTTACTCCAGTCTCACTGATTACGGTGAAAAAAATCTGTGGACAATACTATCCCAAGTCAAAATTGGGTGTAATGTTGAGTGGCGGAACACAACACCGTGCTTTTTTCCAGAGGTGAGAAATGGAAATATTTAATTATTAAAAAAAAATTGCTGTCACAGTCGCTCTCGCCCACCTTCGGCCTCTTATGAGGTCCACCTTTCCTTGACGTATGCAGCGCCGGTCTGTACGTGCTCACCAGCGAATAGCTTTGAAACTCCCTTCAAGTTGTCTAAAACACAGCCCTCTGCCACGCCGCGCCACCACCACACTACCATTCATTGGCTCACCGTGAACATGTTCCACCAAGCTAATCTCTCGAAAAATCTGCATATCCGGGACATCTCGCCGTGGCACTCACCAAATATTCACCTCTCCCTCAGGGTTGAGAGTGAAGATCCTTTCCGCAGACGCTGTCCCACTGTAAAATGGAAAACGCCTAGTAATAACTAGGAATATATTTAATAAAATAGAAAAGGAGATGGCGCTGGCTGTTTCCTGAATCACACTTTCGGTACGTTCAATTGGGATGTATGAGTATCTGACGCTGAAAGTAACACGCATAAACCTCACGTACAGGCGCACCTTCAAACGCGCCCCGAACAGTCGTCGCGGCCACTCCACCACCCTACAGGCAGCACGTGTGGTACACTACCTGTCGGCCGCGATGAATAGGAAGGAGAATGCAGTCGCAGCCTTCCTCGATGTTGCTGAGGCCTTTGACCGGGTCTGGCACCCAGGACTCATATATAAGATTCTACAAGCCGGCGCCCCCATGTACATAGTGAGGCTTGGCCAGTTTTCTCGATGGCCGGAGCTTCTCAGTCAGGGTTCACAGGGAGATCTCATCAACGAGGTCGAAAACACCAAACAAGCGGCAATATACCTCCAGCGTGCCTTGGATTTGCTGCCCAACTATTTGACGGAGTAAAGGCTGACCCTCAACGTCACTAAGACCCAGGCGGTGGTGTTCGGGGTTCAGCGGAGGTATCCTCCGCCGCTAGTACTCCAAGGCACCAGCATCGATTGGAGACGGGAAACCACCTACTTGGGGGTGGACATCGACGCTCGTCTAACCATGACCTCTCACGCCAAGAATGTGACCCGCGCAGCAACGGTCACCTTCCATCTCATCCGGCGACTGCTCAGGTCCCACCTGAATCTGAGAGCCAAGGTCGCGCTGGTCAAGACGTACGTCAGGCCCCACCTGACGTATGCGGCGCCGGTCTGGTTCACTCTTACCACACCCACCTCAAGACTCAACCTGCAAAGGATGGAGAACGTCGCCCTCCGCACCGCCGCTGGGGCCCCGGGATTTGAACCCGCGCCTCTTGAAAACCGTTCAAGCGCTCTGACCGCTAAGCCATGCGTTGAAATTCTTATACGCTTATTACAACTTATATTTGTTGTTAGTATCTCTGTAGAGAGATTTTTACAAATTTCTGCTACCCAAAGATTATTCTACGAACAATCGTTACGCAAGAGAGAACTCTATTTATTAAATATATATTTTTTAATATTTTTAAAGTGTTATTCGCGCACTAAGGAAATTGAAAAAGACATACTTAGAAAAAAAAAATTATACGTCTTCTTTTAATTTCCTTAGTGTGCGAATAACACTTTAAAAATGTTAAAAAATATAAATTTCTACTTATTTATCCATCAATAAATAAGAAGTTTTTTCTTATTAGTCACAATTAAAATAAAATGAGCTTGTATTATTAGAGATGTTTATATAATATACGATATTTTTATTAATATATAACTTATTGAGTATCTAATATATATAGTAGTGAAATTTAAATAATCTTATAACTTTAGATAGAGTTCTAATTAATATAAGTAAAAACTCCAACCTCACACACAATGCAAATGCCAGACTATATTTTTTTTTGCTAATGTCTTACTACTACAGTCGACAGTAGTGCTTATCTCACGACTGGCATAAAGGAGCGACAGCTAGTTTTTCAATTTGGTATTTTTCGTTTTTTTAACACAATGAGTTTATTTGTAAAAATGGAATTTACATTTAAATCTTCAATATATTTGATTTGTCAATTGAAATACATCGATTGCACATATCGATACTAGATTATTTAATAATATCAGGTTGAAGCGATATACCGAGAGCACTCAGCCGACCCACTCCGCCTCCACTGACCGAAAAAGCTTTCCCACCAAATAACTTTACTGCATTGTAATAAAATTCTAAAACTCCATAATAAATCTATTGGAGCTTGAAACCACAAATTCTTCTCACCCAATTTCAGCGGCGATTAGTCGGCAGGTTAAGTTGCCATCCGTCCTGACCCCGGGCTATAAATTGTGATCCTGCAAAAACCTTTACGATTATTTAACACGAAATTCTGTGAAAATAAAACGGTTTTTGCGGTATTTCAACTGGTTTAGTGTTTATTTTATGTTGAATTAAATTTCAACATACATTTTATATGAGGATTTGGAAAATATATTTGATAAATGAATTTTAAGTGGCAAGGTTATGGTTATATGTACTATAATGGTACAACTTATATAGTTAAGTGTAAAATTATACATCCTACTAATATTATAAATACGACGTATGTATGTATGTATGTTTGCTTCTCTTTCTCGCAAAAACTACCAAACGAATTTTGATGAAACTTTTCAGTATTATAGGTTATATATCAGAATAACACACAGTACATAGGCTACAATTTGTAATGATTTTGTCTAATTTAGTCATAATATAACGATACATATCAAGTAAGTGCGCTGACTAAATCGTTGGAGTTACATAAAGATTATGTACCGGATTGTTTTTTACCTTTTATGTGGAAGCCACTATGATAAAAATAGTGAACCATAAATATAATTTAATGGGATACTTTTTACAATGCACATGTAATAAAAATATATAATAATAATAAATGTTACTGATCGCTGTCTGAACATGGAAGATATATGATCAATATAATAGAACCAAAAACAGTGATTTTTAAATTTTCTTTCCTGTTTATCTGTCCGTTTATGCACGCTAATTTCCGAAACGACTTTACCGATTTACATACAATTTTGACTTTTGTGTTTTGCTAAACTTCCCTTAACATTTAGTGTTTGTTTTTTGTTTTATTTCAATATAAATTATAAATTTAGGCAAAATTTGCGTGACAACGCGAATTTAAGTGCGAACGCGGGCTGGTTTGAAAATTAAATAGCTTAGTCGTGTTTACGCAGGCGACGCCGCGAGCGGATTGCTAGGTAATATAATAAACACAATATAGCCCATGTCCATGCCTACTCATCACTGGGCATGAATAAACATGCAACCAAGGACTATTTTAACTAGTTGATGCCCGCAGCTCTATTTGTGCGGACTTTATAATTTATGCTATACTACTTCCATTTACAAATACCTATCACGTAAAGACGGATTATTCTTATTTCTTATAAATCAGCTGGTCTATTATTATACGACATCGGGTATTTTATCTTTCGAAATCAATTATACTTTTAGTCCTGCTCAGGTTTCAGTCAAGTTTCATTCAAATCCAGTAGAAGATGTGCGTTTACAAACGGAAAAACATATATACAGACAGACAAACAGACAAATAAAAAATTCTTAAGACATACTCTCTTCTAATTCTCATTTTTCTATATAATTTTTTGTTAAATATATTCAATGAACACACACATTTTATTACTGTTTTATTATAATATAGATGAAAACTAATATCTTACCGTAATTAGACAGCGTCTGTATGTAAACACGATAATTGTGCGTTCGATCACTACTCAGGGAAATGATTATATTTAAATTAATTCCATTTTCCCTCTCTAATACGAGAAAGGGCGGCGTTGAGTTTCTCTAATTTAGTCAGAAAGTAGAGAACGGAGTGTCTTGACTAGGTTCTCTCTGACTACGCTCCTATATGAGGAAAACGTAGAGACCGTTTACCGTAAACGGTGGGAACGGAGTGATGCAACCGGCTGTTTGCCAAAAAAATTAATAATCAGATTTTTTAATGATTTATAAGCTGACCAACTTATTTTTACCGTTTGCCGGTTTAAAACGTTAATGACTTAAGTTGAATAACCTTTTAAATTGTAATCTAAATTTTAGTAATTCGAGTCGAGACCTTTTGGGTAACAAATTTTATGATTTAGTATACTTTAGGTATAGTTTAAATGTTTTAGTTTAGAAACATTGTTTTAAATTATATTTTTAATTTATTTTCTATATTCATACTAATATTATTCATTCGAAAGTAATAATGTCTGTCTCTCTATTTGTGACGTGACGTTGTCTTGGCATGAATATAGGTTATCTTTTTTCTTACTTTTTAGTTTTTCCCGGAATTTCATTATTTTATGAAAAATTTACTTATTTTATAAAAGTCGAATAGTTGTACTATACACGAATATCATTTATCTAGAAATCTGTGTATTCATTTGCGTAGGAAACTCTTTTGATTTCTTTTTAAAATATCAAGTTAGAGTTTAGTTAAAGCTTATATAATGACGAAATAGATTTTTTATATAAAAATCGAAGAAAATAAACTACTGGAATAACTGGAATAAATGGAAAGTTTTTAAAATTGAAAACTCTAAATTAACTAAGCAATTTAGTAGTACTGAAATATATTTCCGTAACGAACTAATGAACTAGACTCAAGCCATAATTAGCGACCGTCGAAGTCAACTTCCCTTTGCCTCAATATTTCTGAAAAAACAGCTTTGTTGCTCTTTTGTTATCTTCACACGTCTCAAGCAAATAGAGGCTAGAGCAAGTGCTACAGTGGAATAGCAATTTCCTATGTGTGTGAATAGCACTTCAAAAATATTGAAACACTTATATTTTATATATATAAATACTTCCCCACATATTAAGTCAACTTTTTTACTAAATTCATATGCATGTATACACGGTACATATACCTAAATAATATTTTTACAATTTCTGTATCTGCTTGCCTATTTTTTACGCCTAATCTCCTGGATCCGACCGATTTTGACGGGGCTTTCTCTCGCTATTCCACGCGGACTAATACGTGGGCCCAGCTAGTATTTACTACTAGCTGGGATCGCTGCTGTTGGGCTAGTAGGCAGCTATAATAAAAAACTTCCTTAAATCCACACAATCAAAATATAAACTAGTACAGTTACATTTTATCCCCAAAAAGTATCTTTTAAAACAACAAGAACTGGGAACGTCTCATCAGTCACTGTATGTGGGACTTAAAAGCAAAGCCGTGTAGTCTTTGTACTGTTTATAATAGTTTTGTCTTAACTGAAAGAGATTAAGGAAAAACTAAGCTGTTTTCACTTTCTTCTTAAGAACATGACGTCATGGGCAAGTAATAAGGGTCTAATAATAAGAATGAAATCGCCATTTTAACCTACGGGCCATTTTCAATTAAAATAAAACCTGCTTTGTTATTGGCTGCATACAATACAGTAGTTTTTTTTCTTGGCCTCTAATAAGGTTTTCAAAATAAAGCTTATCTTCAGTCTTTTTCCCGCATAGCAGAGTAGGCAGAGAAAAGGTTCTCCATTTCGGCCGAATTTGAGACATTACGTGTTTCGTGGCGGAATTTAAAGCCAATCTTTATTTTATCATAACGGAGAAATAAAAATAATATGTTTTATAATATATTATTTTCTCGGACTATATAAAAAGTCGATATAAAAAATGGGTGAAAAGTAGAGAAAGGACTGACTTTTCACTTCAATCTCTCTGCCTATCTTCACAAAGTACGATATATGCATAGCCTTAAAATATAAAAAAAATACCTAATGCAGTCAATAAAAGAGAGAATATATCAGTAAGCTAATGTTACAACACTTCTTATCCACTTTCAGCCTACCTTAGAGGCTTTGCCGTACCGAAGAAGCGAAAGTAATAAAATTATAATCAGTCCCCCGAGTAAGAATCGAAGTCATAACTATCGACTGAATTAAACACTGCCCCACTGCGCCATAGACGCTTTAACTTAATTATTACACAATATACGAACGAGTACATAAGTATAAGCTGTACACAAATATTCCTATAGGCGAGAATTTCCCATACATTATGTCATCGTGTGTGAAAGCTGTGGTGACGTTGATGGATTGGCCGCGACGCAACGCGTCGTACAAAACGAAAATATCTTTTGAGAGCTTTCAAAATGCAATATATGTATATTTGAAAATTTATATATTGACTAGTAGTCGCCAGTAATATCATTTGAAGAAAAAGTACTTCTTACTTTTCCTCGCTTCACGTTTTCATAGCATAGCAGAGTAATCAGAGAGAACCTAGTGTCAAAACATTCTATTCTCCACTTTGCGTCGATTTTATTATCTTTTCCATACTGTTTATATGGGTCGTAGTATTGACAGTACCGACGCGACTGTTAAAACTTTCCGTTCCCATAGGAATTTCTCTTTCAGTGCTCTAGTGCCCTAGAGCACTCTTCAAGCAACCTGTCTTACCATAGTTTCCTAAGCTTTATAGTAATTATCAGGGTTTTTTTATACATAGAAAAGACTTTTGGCAAACGAGCGTTTGAGTCTGATACTGGGCGCGGCTTAAAGAGGAGCATTCTCGAAAACTGGTGACACTATAAATGGGGTTTTCTTATTCGTTAACACACCAACCTGTGTCTTCCAGGGGTTGAATTAAACAAAGTTCCTCCAGGCCCATGAGGAGATGTATTGCCGAAATGTAACATATGGTATACCTGACTGTAAACGCGATGTTCGATCGGGGCAAGCTTCTCTCTAGCACTAAAAAGCGGAGAGATTGTATGTCACAGCCCATAAATAAGTGCACGATAAAGTGCTATAAAGCAGTGAGTTTGCGGTAAATTATTCACTTGTCAGTCCACTTCACTTAATTCTATTTATTCCATACGACGTGTCATGTAAGTTATACATAATAATATATAAAAAATTAAACTAAAATATTTTTTATTTAATTTTGTCTTTATAAATCTATCAAAGTGGTCAGTAAATAGTTCGGCAAATATTTGAGCAATCAAATATTTGTACTACTATTGATGAGGGGTTTTAAAGTAAATACGTATAAGACAATTTATAGTATTTCTGATTCGAATGAAAATAAATAATTGTGTTGCTCTGAGTTTATTTCAAATTTATATTCACACACAACGATAATTAATATTGAAATTAATTAGTACAATATTTATTATTACTTATACATTAACTTTCCACAAAACCAAAGAAACGACAATTAAAGTTATTATTTAACTTGCCAATACCTTTTTACATAAATTTAATAAAGTTAATATAATTTACGTGGATTTTATAAGTATGTGGCAGTTATCTACCTCGTCCTCTATAAAGTATACTCCTCCCTATAGAGTATACTCCACAGATAAAAAATAACTAAAAGTAAAGAAATTATTTACTTTACATACATATAAATAAAAATTATTAGAGCCTGATTGTTCACGAAATGATTGTGGGTTCGATACAGACTGGAGTGAATGATTATGTTTAAAATATTGTAAATTCTTCTAATTATTGTCTTGACACTAGTTTCTCTCCTAACTACCCTACAATACAGGCTAAAACGTGAAGAATTCAATTAACGCTTAACGCAGCAGGATTTCAGTTCGCGCCTCTTGGGTACCTCTTAACATTTAAGCTATATGTTCTAGTAAGGACGTTGGAATTTTCGTACTTCTTTTAAAAATCTTTAAATATTTTCCTTATCAAAACACTATGTAAGTAATTAAAAAAATATTTTATTTCCTCTAAAAGACATTAAAATTTTAATTTTTGTTTCAGATGAAGAGCTTGTGTTCAGAGACAGGTGGGGAGGTCTAACACTCTTCAACGTCAAGAACTTCACTACACGCCTCTTGATGAACAACTCCACTTTTGTAAGTATCTTCTTACATTTATTTTATATTTTAAGTCACTTTTATGAACTTCAGTTGTAATCAAATTATATTTTCTCTACAAAATATTTGTAATTGTTTTTGTTGTTTTAGTATTAATATCAATTGTTGTGTAATAAAGTATAAAGAAATCCGAGTATCCGAGTGAAAATTGAATCCACAGCCATCGCTGATGATCAGACGCTGTCACACTGCGCCAACTATTTTATTGATTATGTATTATCTAGTACTCTATTGACGCGTTACTTATGAAAGTAATTTTATTTATTCCAAAGTCAAAGATGTCAAAGTCAAATAATTTTATTCAAAATAATATGCTTCATTTTTTAAACGTCATACATTTTTTACCAAAAGTTCACTAAAGTTAATGCCTCAGACCTGAAAAGAACCGGCATAAGAAACTCAGCGAGACTATTTAAATCTATAATCTGCAGATTTATGAGTGACAATGACACCTTTGAAATAGACTGGAGCGATCATTTCATTACCAAGGCGTGTAACTTCGCTATGTCAGGCAAATAGGCTGTGAAAAATTTTGAGACACCCATTATTTTATTCAGCCTTACTTTCGCCTTCTTAGAGCAGCGAAATGAAAGTTATATAATGCTAATCGTTCTTGTCCGGTACGGAACTAATACCATTGAGTTCACAATCCATTAAGTTTACAATCAGACTTCTTCAGGAGAAGCAGGACTGTCCTCAAGACCACAGTAGCGCAGGCGCAACAGTGTTTTTTTATTATAATAGGTTTATATCAAGTTTTAATATTATTGTATTTGATTCTACATTACAATGCTTGAAATTATAACGATTTGGCTCTTTCAGTTTCAGTTAGATGCTTATGCAAAACATTTTTGTGCCAAATGGGCTTGGAGAGATGGCTTCAACTTGTCCAATGAAATATTAAAACATGGCCAATTTCATGTTCGTTTGTGCAATATGTCGAAAATTTTACGATAAATTCAACGTTCAATTTGAAAATATTATTTAGTTGCTTGTAGAGTAAGTAAAAGGCCATCTTGGCGCAGTGGAACGGCGTCTGACTTTAAACACGAATGGTTGTGGGTTCGATTCCTACTCGGGAAATGATTATATTTAAAATACTTTTATTTCTCCGCTCTGGTACCTAAGACAAAGCGCACAGCTCCGCCACTCAACACGCAATGTCTCGATTTCGGGGGGAAATTGAAGAAAGGTATGTCTTGACACTAAGTTCTCTCGGACTGCCCTGATATACAGAAAACAAGACGAAGCGCGGCGTTGAGCTCCGCCAGTTAACACACTATACCTTAAGTTCGGGCTGAAAGTGGAGTATGGGGTGTCTTGACCTTACGATATCTCTGACTACCCTGCTACGCTGGAAATAGCGTGAAACTAAAAAATATGTATAACACAAGGTCTATCAATTGTCCATTATTTTACGATATTAACTATCTCTACCTGCGACTTCGTAAGAATGAAATTCTAAAATAAAAGAAGTTACACCTTATTACATCTGCTGTTTGCCAGTAAAGGCCTGTCGAAATCGGTCCAGCCGGTTTAGAAATTAGCCGAAACAAACAAACAGATAGACAAAAATTATAAGAAATGGTATATGCACCGTGTATACACATTTAGTAAAAAGCAGTTATTTTAATATTACAAACAGACACTAGCAATTTTATTTATTTGTATAAATAAGCCGTTACAATATATGATAACATCGTGAAGCATAATCCTTCACAAATAACCGTCAATGTATGTATATTCGACCTCGATGCTTACTCCTGTGTACTCGGGGGACGTAAAAAGCATCGATGTATGGATTTTGAAATGATTACGTAAGGGAAGTGTGTTACACCGAATCTGTAATAATAGACATTTGTCTATGGCGCTCTTTAAAGTCTTAATCTTCTGAACTACATTACAATGATCTATCTTTTGAACGGCTGGATCGACGGGACGGGACTTTTATTAGCAGATAGCTGATGTAATAAGGAATATCTTAAGCTTTTTTTATTAAACAATTCCACGCGGACAAAGTCGTGGACACAGCTAGTTATAAATAGACAATTGAATTCATGGATAAAAAATCAACACTAACAATATAATTAAGGTTTTCTTCTTTGCTTTAAGTTTTTCAAATCAAACAACTTAAAATACATCTTGACTGGTTTAATATATAAAATCTATATATTATATTTACGTCTATCATATATAAAATGTACCAGAAGCTACCAATAAACGCTCAGAGCGTTCCCATACCGATAATCAATTGTCACTTTAATCAAACTACACTTTATCCTCAACATTCGGTGACCAACACTCCGTCTGACCGTGTGTGGAATACTGAAGCTGCGAAGAGCCAACGTGGGTGGCATCGGGGCGTATCTCGTGCGGTGTCAGCTACTGTATTCGGACACATCGCGGATAGCAGAGCAGCGGTTGGCATAGCGCGTCTTTCATTCTTAGGTTGAGGAGGGCAGGCGTAAGCGTGGCGTTCAGCTCCTTAGGTATAAAAGTGTGCTAAAGCGACACTGGAGTGTAACATTGAGCCCTCATTGTGAGAATAGTATGCCGCTCAACGGCCCAATTTCAAGCACCCACGGCCTAATTCCAAGCGCCAACGGCCCGGTTCTAAACGCCTGACCACCTGCGATGACCAGTTATAATTTTGTATACGGTGTGCTCACGTGCCAGCAATGCTACATGCCAAACAAGCCACATGCGAGGACACAAGCGCCATTCACAATGCAGCGTACCAGATTCAATTGCCGTGGTCGAAATCGGCTGGAAACAATCATCATTATTATTAAAATAAGCTATTGCAGGCACTTTCAAATCATCAGTTAACATAAAAGTGACAGTATTGTCAATCCTACAGGAAGCTGTAAGGAAGGCAGGACAAAATAATATAAAAAGCAATCATATGCAACGTCTTGAATTCGAGTGCTGAGAACGGGGTGTCACTATGTTCTTTTTGCCGAGATAGATAAGCGTGAAGCTGAAAGTAACTCTGTCTGTTTTTGATGTCATCACGGCTGAACCGCTGAACCGATTGCGATGACATCTTATATAAAAATACTTGAGGGTTTCGGGATGACCATAGGCTATAATTTTTTTCTTACCCGGAAATTTCATTTCTCTTTCTATATAATTAAATAGAATTTACGCACACTGTACGTTCACACAAAGTTAATATAAATGTACAAGGTTCCACTAAAATATGTTATTTTTAATTTTTACCGAAAATATGCTATTTATAGTCAATGTATAGTATAAAATGCTATTTAAATATTAAATTATTAATTTATTGTGGCGTTGAATTACGCCATAAGCATCATCAAAACTGATAAGATGTATGGCGTAAGTCAACGTCGCGATCAGTCTATTAAATAACTATTCCCACTTTGTACGTAGCTTAAAATAAAAAGACGATTAAATGATGCAATGTTTTTTAAAACCGTCATTCAGGCGAGTTAACTCGCGGGTTAACGCAAGTGTATTATAAAAATATACGTTCTACCGAACAGGATTACGGCGTTAAAATAAATTTTCTCCAAGAAATCTAAAAATATTTAAGCTTAAATAAATTTGAACAGTGTGAGAGCTGTTCGAACGCAACAATAGAAAACATGTACGTTCATCTATACGTATTGTATAGCAAACGCTAAGTCTCGTTATCGAATACCGTAGACTTGCCTTTTTACTACAATGAGTTCAGTAATGAAATGTTCTTTCCTCAGATTTGTTCACGTGTATTTCTTGTACTGTTAATATAGTACAGCGATGCATTATGGCGTAGTTCACTTGGATAAATATAATATGATTGAGTATCAATTACGTTTGGGGTAGATTTATGTTTTGTCGTACAAACTTTTTAGTTATCCAATTAACTAAGCTTAACTAAGTATGGAAGTATTGAAATTAGTAAGATCATAAAAGAAAAAAAGTACGAAAATTACCCATTACATTTTTGCTGTAAATACAATTATATACACTTTTTAAGTTAGTTTCAAAATTGAATGAAATGTCTGTATAATATAAACACTTGAAACGGTATGTCTTATCCCAGTACGATTTGGTACTAAATATAAATAAAACCTGTCTTAAATTTAGACCTGATTTTAAATTTACATTCAAAATCAGCTTCAGACTTTATCCCGCATAGCAGGGTAAGCAGGGGGAGCCTAGTGTCAAGATACTACGTTCTCCGCTACGAACTACGAACTACGAACAACGCGTTTTGCCTTACCAGAGGGGGGGGGGGGATATCATTCCCCCATTGGGGATTGAAACCAAAACCATCACGTTTACCGTAAGACGCTATCCCATTACGCCACGATGGCTTCAAATTAAAACATACTAAACTCTTTAATAATTATTTAATCCTTTTCTTTTTTGCCCAAAATATTAGACAGGATTATACTCATCAATAAACGTTGTTACGCTAATGATGTATTTTTTTATCTCAATACAAACTCATATCTTAATATTAAAAGATAAAGCCACCGACGGTCTTGATATATCTGTAGAGGCAATAGGCACAGCCAAAGATTTTTTGGAAGGGTGTAGGGTACTCCTAGATAACGTAGATGACTAGCGTCGCCATGACGATGATGAAATCATACACGAAGTAGTTAATTTTTCTGTAGCAAGAGCTCAGAGAAATATAACAACCAACAAATTATCAAAAGAGTTTATGAAAGAAGGCTTGTCTAATCAATACAGCCAGCCTTACTCAAATAACTTAATAGTAGAATCAGCTTTAGATAGAACTCTCGTGATGGACACGTAAGAGAAATAAAATCCCTGAAGATGATGGTACCTCGTAATCCAGACGTAATCATTTACTCAAAAACCACGTAATACACCAGTTTTGGACCATTTTTACAAAAGACCATAATTACAAAGTAAATAAATACATCGAAATAACCAATGAACTGACCAGGATAAGGATAGGTTTGGAGTTAATTTATACACGATAAAATATATATTAACTCCAAACCTTTCCTATAGAATAGATATAAAAACACGATAACATAGATATAACAACAAAATCTTGCAAAAGATCTCTTTTTAACTTTTTAAATGATTATTTCAAAGCTGACATCTAATCAGCGTAATCTTGTATGACAGCAGAGTCGCAGGTGCAATCTGATTACCCTTGTCACGGTTATATTACTCTCTATATATTACTCTCTATATTATGTCAGTGTATGACAAATTATATTCGTTCTAGTTACATAATCTGTTGTGGCCTGTGAATATGAACCAGTGTATAATGCTTCAGGCCACCGTGGCGCAGTGAAACAGTGGCTGATTGTAAACGTAATAGTTTCGTGTTCGATCCCAGCTTGGGGGTATTCGCAAAATCACAATGTATTACTCAAATTGCAAATGTGTAACAATATAATGGATAAAATCTCCTATTTCCTAAATCTTATCTAATACCCTATACAATAAAGAAAATTCCAAGTATTTTCCGATGTCTTAGGAATTTCAGGAAATCCTTTCTCTCTTATACTTCACAAGTACATATACTCAATTTTATTTTTCTACTACCAGTAGTGTCTTCTTCACATTATCCGTAAGTCACTTATTTTGTAACAGTAACTGAATTTCTAAGCCTTCAAGTATGTTTATCCCAAGTAATATGTAGTTTTCATTACATTCGGTTCAAGGCCGACGAGATTACAGATAGACAGACAGAGTTACTTTCGTGCATTTATAACATTACGTTATTGTGATTAATTTTCCGCCTAGTAAAACAAAGCATGGTGTTAAGTTCCGCCACTTAACACGCAATGTGACATTGTCTAGGTAATCTCTGTCTACCGCTACCTGCTATCCGGGAAAAGTTGTAGCCGGGTGTGTGTGCGAATTTTACATCTATACACAAACAGCTTATCGCTGTTCAGATATATGAATAAATATATATATATATATATATATATATCAAGAGCATGATTTTGAAATTTTTTGATGTCTGCTTATCTGTTTGTCTGTTTATTTGTGCACGCTTATCTCCGTAACGGCTTCTCTGATTTGTATGCAATGATGATTATTGTTTACATGTAGTGTCCCTTAACATTTAGTTATTGTTTTATTTCAATCATTTTGTATACAAAAAAGCTACAACCATTAAAATTATAAATTTACCGAAAAAAAACTAAATAGTTAAGTCATGTAGTTTACGCAGGCGTAGCCGTGAGCGGGTTGCAAGTACATATATATTCAGACGTACAGGCGAACAAACATTCAAATCACATAGTGGTCAGTTTGAAAGATTTGTTCAAACCACAAGTCTACAACGGTACATACAAATAAAGGCATAATTAGTATTCTACTGACACTCTCTGTAACCTGTATTTAGAATTGCTTGTGGTTTTAGTTAGGGATGTTTCAAGATTATGTTCTCTCATGTGTCCACATCTGCAGTTTGCTAACTCCAATATATTTCTGCTTTCATCTTATATGTTTTAAATTATACTCTTTAAAAGGAATAATTATTTCTTATCTAAGGCCATCGTGGCCAGTATAATCACTCCCCCGAGTGAGAATTGTCAAAAACTCAAAACTTAGGCCTATCAATAAAGTCTACACAAATAAACCTAAAAAGACTAATATCGCAACGTCACTTAAGCGACGTGAAACTGCCTGAAAAGGTCCTATTTAGTTTTACGCACGTTTTCAAATTGAATGGAGGCACTGAAGAGTAATGGTGTGTGAAAAACTTATTTATTCCAAACTTTGGATAACTAGCTTCTTGTCTTATATGTTTTTTATCCTTATGGAACTATTTTTATAGTTTACTTGTTAACTTGAAATTGCAGATTCTGCTTAGATGAAGAGTTGGTTAAGTTTGTTCGTTAAGAAACTAAGCATTAGGAAATCGCACTGCCTTGTATATTTCTCTCTTGTTTGGTCACTTACGTTCCCGTAAACGGTAAAGTGAAAATGAAACGGAAAAACCGTAAATGGATCCAAACGTAAGCTAATTAAAAAAATATCGTTCGGTATGTGTTACAAAATAGAGTCATTATTAGAGTTGTAAGTATAGCAAATAAAATATCCTGTGTCAAAAAAATGCAGATTCTTCCCTATTTTTATGATATATCCCGCCAAAAGCTCGTAGATACAAAAACAAGTGTGAAAAGGTTATATTTATGAAGCCATTCCAAATTTCAGTTCTATGTAGTACGTATAATGAAATATTAATATGAAAAGTAATATTTTCATTATAAAACCATTTTTGTCCTAAAAATACAAGAATTATTATTCAAAAGAACACCCTCATGAGTGGGCTTCGATATCAAAAGCTGATATAAAAGTATTTGGAAAAGAAGAAGTAGTAGTATATAAGTATAAGTGGTTCTTTTGTTGTAATGTTTGTGTATTATTTGGCACTGTATTTTTTATGTGTATTTTTCCCGTGATATTTATTTTATTTGATTGATTTCAATGAATTATAAACTAAATGTAACTGATTTTTACTTATAAATATTTATGTTATGCAATTCATAGATTTGGATTAAAACAGCACAATTTGTTAATTTTTGCAACCATCCTGAAATTCACCTTACCATACTGTATTCTTGAAAGATATATTTAAAGATAGATGGTGCATTTATTTTTAAGATTTAATTTATAGTTTTAATTTGTATATTGTTTAATGTTATAATGACTAATGGATCTAACTAAATTAATAAAAAATGTAGTCTTGTTGTAGAGGTCTTAGAGGTTGTAGAGGTCTTATTGTATACTCAATTTGTTTTATTTGTTGTCCTAAAATTTGCTTCATAGTCAACAAATTGAGATTTGGTTCAAAATAACCATATTATCTGTTTGTGATTTAAAATAACCGCTTTTTACTAAATGCATATGTATATATACATATATATGATATATATACCAAATACAATACATATACCACAATAACATTTAATACAATTTTCGGAAAGTGAAGAACAGAGTGAAACACTAGATTCTTTCTGCCTACCTACTATGCGGGAAAAAGCGTGAAGCTACTACAGAAATTTACAACCGTTGCAGCAAACAGCCCAACTATGGTGTGGAAATAATATTTAATACCAAAAATTACGGTGCAAATAAGTTTTATACATAATGGTTACATAACACACACACGTTCTCTAATTACTCGTGAAAAATGATTTTTATGATAAAATTTTGACAATTTTATTTTTCATAATAATTGAACACAATTTTATTTTATTTAGGAAACAAGGGAACCACGTTGAAACTTTAACAGGTTAGCGACTTCACAAATCGACCGCTCAAATCTTGCACATCAAGATTTGAGCGGTCGATTTGTGAAGTTTTATTATCACTATATATATCACTTTCCTATAAGTTAAAGCGACGTATATGTGTGATATTCATTCCAACATTACCATATTTGTAATCTCATTCAGTTTTGCTCTCGTCGCTAAAACAAACGCAGTGACAATTTAAAGTCATTTGCGTGTAAATAGTAGACCAGAAAAAGATTAGTGGCGGAACATAATACCGCGCCTTGTCTTGCCAGAGCGGAGACATGAAAATTAATTCATTTTAATTATTCCCACTGATGTGGGATCGATCCCACAACAATCGCGCTAAAAAGAAGAAGTTCGTGTGGCTCAGTGTCCCACTGATTCTAATTGGAAACGTGATGGTTGTAAGTTCAAATTGCCTTGACATTAACCGCTCTCTACTTACCCTATGATACGATACAGAGAAAAGAGTATTGACACTGAAATAAATAGACATTTTATATTTAAAACCAGTTATTGCCCACTACGGCTTATCGAAATTGCGCCAAAACGGCGTCAGCTATGGAACTAAATGCTCTTGTCCTTGTTTCAGAGGGAATTGAACGCGGTAGACTTCAAAGTATCAGCGGATTTAAAGTTTGTGCTTCTCATATCTGATGTGAGACCGGGGTGGAGGCACGCCCGCCTTGCTAGGTACCACGTGTACGATATTATAACACGGTAAGCGATGACAACTAAGAAGTGAACCTTCTTTTACTTTTTTTAACTCGAAGAAACCCTTTCACGTGATGGGGGACTTGAACTTGGCAGATTAAGGTCGACAGACTATTCACTAAAACCTTAGGGTGCTCTTCTTCGGTTACCACTAGCTGGGACTGCTCCAATATTTCATGAGCTCTCCGGATGAATTCTAAATTATTGTCTTTTTTAGTTGCAATAGGTAGCCGATATTGTAAAAAGCACCGTCCTGTTTATTGTATATGTTGTTCGGGTGTAATAACTATACCAAATTGTTGCGATAAGAATACTTTTTTCGATATACAAATATTTCCCACATAGCAGGGTAATAAGGAATTGTGACCAAAAAGAGAAGAGAAATGAAAATAAAGTGCTATTCCACGAATGGTGATCGAACCCACAACCATTTTCAATCAGACGCTGTCCCACTGCACCACAATAATCTCAGCTAGTTAAAAATTCACAATAAAACCTATTGTTATTAAATTCTACATTGTATAAAAAATATAAAAAAAAAAATTAAAAAAATGGAAAGAATCCATTTAACCATAAAGCGGAGAGATGAGGAACATGACACTAATATTTTTAAGAAAATAAAAAAATACTTTCTACAGGAACAAAATCCCAATATCTCCCATAGAAGAGGACAGGTCAGCTCCCCTACTACAGTACGCGGAATGGGCTCCCACGGGCTCCGGCTTAGTCTTCGTGTACGACAACGATATTTATTACAAGCCTAAAGTGCTGAAGACTTTGGTCTGCAGAATTACAAGCAATGGTAAGGTAGTATTTTATATTAGAAGTTAATATTACTTCTCATAATTAAAACAAAAATTAAAAATATTTTCAATATTTTTTAAAGTGTTAATCACACATTTCCCGCTCATTTTTGATACGTTTTTATAAAATATGTTTTTCAAAATATGCTTTTGGTAAAAATAGTCCATCGCGTTGCAGATAGAGTAGCTTGGGCTCTTTTAAATACACATAATGCTCGCCTCCACTGTCCAAGCTCCTGTCTCTACTTAACCCAATTTGATGACCCTACTAATGCCGCCTTCAAAGTACATGGTAGAAATGAACTTGTTCTAGACTGGCCGACATCTTTTATCACATTATAGATAAATTTCACTGCTGTACCTCTTGCGTCTACTTCTAATCTAAGTCTCTCTCCTAGTTATTTGTAGTCATTCAATTTTTAGTCATCAAAGTTTTAATAATTTCTATTGTATTAATAATTAATATTGTCTTCCTATTAAAGTCATACAATAATCATAGGTATAAGTACCGGGGACATCACACACCACATCAATGCCTCGTAAATACGTCAGAAGATCTATTAAAATACACTTTAACCCTAATAATACTCTTCCCGAATTTACTAGGTTTCATTATTTTTTCTAAAAGGTGGGGAAACGGAACACAAGAGCCGTTTAGACGAATTAAAAGTGACGTAAACTTTATTTTAACGACACTGCGAGAAAATTTGCTTGTTATTCTAATGAGGTATTAGCGATCTGATACCGTTGTTTTAGGACAGCAGGACTGAGGGTCATAAGTTGAATTAAAGCCAGTTAATTGACTGTTGGGTATACTATTGTCTTGGTAATATAATAATTTAAAAAAGGGGAAACTTGACTTTAAAAACAAATTACAACTAGGATAATTCAATTGCATTTTAACTCGCCTATAACCAAAAATGAAGCCGAAAGCGACTGCTGATACTCTATTTCTATAGATAGCTATAAAGAAAACCTACGTGCTGTATAAGAAAACCTAGCGGCATGCCTTCCCTGGTTCGAAACCCACAGCGTTCGAGTATTTATACGTATTATAAAAATGCTTTTCATTTTCCTAAGTGTCTGAATAACTTTGAAATGTCAAAAATGAAAATCTAATTTTAATATAATTTTTCCCCCCATGGGGATCAAACCCGTAACACAATCCCCCTGCACTTTACGTAAAATGAAAAAAACTTTATTTAAATTACTTTCTTTAATACATCTTAATGAAATGAATCCTAGTTTAAAGTTTTCTGTTTAGAGCTTAACAAGCTTAGCCCAACGTTAAGTCCTTGGAAATGTTTAAAAGTTTTCCTACGAAAGGTGTTTAGTTGAGTGCTGAACCACGAGTCTAAAGGAATATCGTAAATTAATTCATTAAGGGTTATACTACATTATAAAAAAATAATAAAACATGTGCTTATATTTTATTTGACCCATCTTGACAGGGTTTCGGGTTTTACTTATTTGTATATATATAATATTTCTTAAACCAGTGGAAAGTAAAACACAGTGAGGTTTTTTATGTACCAATATTATTGGTAAAAAACTAAAAATTACTAAATTCTCTTAATCACCGCCAGAAAACTAATAAAAAATTCTAATACCAACAATTTAAACACTTGTTCGTTTTGTCCAACTTTAAATTCCGGACTCGTCGAAAGGCAATCCAGCTAAGTTGTTCTTTGTAAGTTTTCTGTACACGTATTCGTGTGTATAGCTTGACACGATCCGAATGAATTGGATCCTTTGAAAAAAACCTATTAGATTATAATTCAGGCAGGATTAAATTGTAAGGAACTCCTCAAAAAGCTTTCTAATCATTATTTCGGTAGAAATGAATTTTGATTGCTGAAGTGCTTCATAAAACTTATGCTTATGTTATTTTTTATTTAAAAAAAGTCTAAGCTGGATATTCTATTAGAAAATATATATTAATCCCAAGGACAACGTTGCCAATATTACGTTTCTGAGAACTTCAACGGTGTCAAATTACTATCCAATTAAATTGTTTAACTATTGTTAAAATTGTGGGTACTCGTAATCTGATCCAGTTACATAATATATAGAGTTTCCTCCACGTTATATGTTACAAACCACATGTTTAATTCCACTTAAATATACTTTTGTTATAAAACAGTTAGTACAACAGTATTGTATCACTAAGGTAATACAAAATTATATTTTCACGAGATACGGAAGATGCGTGAGTATAATTATATATAATTTATAAAATAGCAGATAGCCTATCTAGAATTATAATCAGATCATTTCTAGGGCGTATTACGATAATGGCTCGGAGAGCCGAGTCCTAGACACTGGTTCTGGCTGCTCTCTCTTCAACGCAAAGGAAACCATGGAATTCTGAGAAGTTATTTCTCATTAACTTGTGTCCTTTTATTAGATCATTGATCTACATCATCTCTTTATATTGGCTTACGTTTTTATATTTCAGGAATACCAGGAGTAATTTTCAATGGAGTACCAGATTTTCTATATGAAACAGAAGTTCTACGACTTGACCGCGCTATTTGGTTCAGCCCTGATGGCCAGAGCTTAATGTATGTAACATACAACGACTCTGCAGTACAGCAACATAAATATCCATGGTATGGATTGGACCAGCAAGAACCGCCGGCGTACCCAAGCATCAGGACTTTGAGATATCCAAAAGTAAATAAAAAGATAAAAAAAATTGTTGGACATGTAGGCTGACAAACGTGAAAACAAACTTAGAATAAGAAAAATATTTTCGAAAACTTATAAACATTTTAAACGAGCAGAATTCGAACCCGCTCCCTTGGATACCGTTCAGACAATTGAACTTCATGTTCCTAACGATCTACGTCAACCTTATGATGCGCTTGTTAAGCGTTTTTATTTTGCACTATTGTTAGCATCTCATTTTAAAGTATTGTATAATTTTCATTAATTTTAAAATATTCTTTTTTTTTTGAAAATATTCTTGGCTGGGAGCCGTTTCTTTTCGTAAAAGATTGTATTTAATTGGCGTTCAGACCAGCCTTATGTGTGATGTTAGGGCTAGTAAATATATTTTGAAATGAAACTATTTTAACCGGATTAATCGCGTATAATTTTGGTATTCGAAAATACATTTTTAACCCGACGTTTCGAACACTTTACAGTAGTCCGTGGTCACAGGTAGACTGAGGTGGCACTTGTCTGTCATTTGATCTCAAACTACCGCCAACGATTTCTTAGTTGCCTCGCGTACTGCCCTGGATTCTTGCAAAATGAGCTGACTATCTTTATCTCTGTTGTGATGGGATTGAGACTTCAAAGTTCAAACTTTAAACGTCGGGTTCTAAAAATGTATTTTGGAATACCAAAATTATACGCGATTAATCCGGTTAAAATAGTTTCATTTCAAAATGTGTAATAATCGCGAAAATCAAAGAACTTACAAGTAAATATATATATTTATAAAAAATAAATACGTAACTCGACACGTTTCTGACGACCAAACCTACTTGAAAAAAATATAAAAAAATAATGAGAATTTAGATTGGGCTGAATAGTCCAACCATTTGATGTTTCTGTATAATCTAAAAAAAGACTAAAGTAATATGTTGCTTGGCTCTCTTCTATCACATAGAATAGAAAATGCTTATATAAAATCAATCAATAGTACACGGGTACCTTAAAAATTAATAGCACAATTTTACACATTGCTATTTACCTCCTATTTCTCTAGACATTTTATATTATGATGTTTTTGGTTATGCTACATTTAATTACTCATCAGGTGAACACTAATAACCCAGTGGCTACTCTGTACGTAGTGAGCATCAAGACACCCAAGTTTCTCTTCCCACATGCGATTCAGTTTAATTCACCAATTGACAGCAGTGAGTATTTTGAAAGTTTTCTAATACACAGTATATTGTACAGGCTATTTTCTATAAGCAATGTTTATCTAAATTTGCGTATATATTAAACAATTCAACGTGATAAAGTAGTAGAAAAGTGGAAGACTTTTTATTTTAATAAGCATACTGTAAAAGTAAAATCTTTGAAAAATAAAAGAGACTTTTGGCCGTAATGACTTTTCAAGGTCTGTCTATTTACGTGTATCATTGGCTTCCATCATAAGCTCTATATCCTAAAATTTTTCAAGAACTGAAAAACAGATATTTTTTAAATGAAATCTGTTAACAACAAGTAATAAATTGGTGAGAAATATATTTTTTTGTTCCAGGTTGGTACCTCCGATGGTCGAGTTGGATCTCAGAACGTCAGATAGCAGTGTTGCTCCTCAATAGGCCGCAGAATGTTTCTATAATTAGCATTTGTAACGCCGCCCAGTATAACTGTCAAGATGTAAGTGGGATTTAATAGTACTGAAAGCATATAAAATTTAGAATGTAACAAGATTTCATTATCCTCTTAGATGCAACATCTGAGTTAATTGTCATACAATTAGTAGTAGGGAAGTATTGGACTTTATGCGATAGTTGTGGGTTCAAGTCCGAATTCCTAATGCTTTAATAATGAAATATATAAATATCAGGGGTACCTGATATTTACATATTTCCAGTATTGAAATTTTCTTAATCTTTTTTTTGTTTTTGTTTTTGTTTTTGATTTTTTGTTTTTGTTTCATCGAAAGGATTCGATGGTAAGTGCTTTAATACTGGACCATTCGCGTTTTTCTAATGCGTGAAGCTATTATAAAATTAGATATATGCTTTTGTATATTATTAGATTTACCGAGACGAATCAGACGGCAGTCGCTGGTCAGGCTTGGGTTCAGATCCAGTGGAAGAGGACTGCGGGTGGTGTGGAGGGGGGGCGCTCGTGGGGGGACGCAGCGGGGTGTTCACCACCGCTCCTATCACGGACCAGGGCGGGATATGGAGACATGCTGTTCATCTTACCCAAGACACTAGGACAACTATCACTCAGGGAAACTTTGAAATAACCCAGCTAGTTGGGTGGGACGAGAAAAGACGGTTGTTGTAAGCTTAAATTATTTTTTCGTTCGCCGAACTAATCTCGTATATACTCAAACGTTGTCCCACTGCACTAGCATGTCTTCTATTATATTATATCTGTATACTTTATTTATTTATTGAGTCAACAGAACAAAACATTAGAACATGGTCAAATTACAAGATGTTTAGTTAAATACTTGTAATTTATTTCTTACACTGACTATATGTTTTTTCAATTAATAGTTATTAGTAGTAAAATGAATTTTTCCTTGCAAAATCGATAAGAAAATGTAGATGAATAAAATGTATACACAGATACGTGATAGGCACCGCCCCCGAGAAGGCGGGAGAGCGCCACGTGTACCGCGTGTCGGTGCCGACGGACGGCTGGCCGCCGCCGCCCGCCTGCCTCACGTGCCCCGGCGCGCTGCCTGCCGCGGCGGAGCCCGGCTCCGAGGAGGCGGTTAGTAATGTCTGTTTGTATGGGATTGAAGTAGGTTGCATAACCTGCAATAGTACTTTCGCGGCCACGCGGTACTAATCCGGTTGTGATATAGAAATGTAAAAAAATTGCGAAGGTCCTGTTTGGTTTTCGGCGTTGTATATTTAGTATATAGTTGCAAAAGCAGAGAAATTCAGTTATTAGAATGTATTTTTTGTATTTTATTACAAAAAGATTGAAAATAATTTCTGGAATGATAATTAAAATAAAAAATTTATAGCAAAACAGAAACAAATTTTTAATTGTGTTCAGTGTGTGTATCACATGCAATTTCAGCTTCAGTATTTTTAACATTTAAAAATGTTATTCACACACTTAGACAATAAATGTACAAAAACAAGTTGTAATAAAAGCGTATAAAAATTTCGACGCAGCCGGAGCGGCCATAGCGCTTGGACAGTTTGCAAGAGGCGCCAGTTCGAATCCTTCCGAATTTTATAAAAATATTTATCAATATTAAATTTATATGTGTATTACACACAATTTTCAGCTTTTCATTACACAAAATATAGCAAACCATAAACTATTCCAGGAATACGACAACACGACGTCGTCTTTCCCGGCGTGGCCGACCGCCACGGTGATCCCGCACGTCGCCGACGAGAACGACTCTCTGCCCGCTGTGTGTTTGTACAACAGAGTGCTGTTCAGTACAAACTTTTCCTATTATGTGCAGGTAATTTTGAGTTTGTTCTCTTATTTATGTTATATATTTTTTGTACACTTTGTGATTTATTTCAGTTGAAAACACATTATAATTTTTTTTAATTTATCCATAACTTCTCTCGAATATAGCTTACTTTCAAGCCATCGTTAAGGCCATCGTGGCGCAGTGGACAGCGTCTAACTATAATCGCGATTGATTGTAGGTTCAATTCCGACTCGGAGGAATTATTGTTAATTCTTTACAAATAACAAATAAACAAACCTCAACGTGCGCAGGAGTGCCTCGGCCCGGGCCCGCCGGCCACGTTCGTGTGCGGGGCGGTCGGTGCGGGAGGCGCGGGCGGCGCGCGGCGTGCTGTGCTGTGGGACGGCGCGTCGCTGAGACACAAGTTCGCGACACTCGCCGCGCCGCAGGCCAAGGTGTTCAGAGTGGAGGTAGGTGGAGGTTCTTCTAAAGACTTTATACCATAAATTGATTCATTTTATTTATGGATATATTTTTAAGTCTTAAACGTAAAAATAAATATTTCATTATCATTTTGGTTAGGAGCTTAAATTGTATGGATATTGAAGGTTAAATTAAAACTGTTGCGTTACAACTAGCCTCAACTCCGCATACTAAATACTTTTAAGCACATATGTACATAAAGGCTATTGTACCGCAGTTGGTCAAACGTTATTGTGGGTTTAATCTCTACTGGAGTGGAGTACTTGCGGGTAATGTACATCAACACACAATGTCTCGAAGGCAGAAAAGTGGCGGACGGACGGACACTAGATTTTCTCTACCTAACATGCTATGCGGGAAAAAGCATGAAACTCAATAAAACATACACGAGTACATTAACCTAAAAAATCTAAATGTATACATAGAAAACACACACGCTCGTAAATCAAATGTATATTGAGAGATAGAATCGATCTAAACAAACAATTTTCTTTTTCGACCATTTTCTATACAAATAAGGCGTTTTAAATACACAAATCTTAAAAATATTTATTATTATCAATTTTATTAATTTTATTTATTTATTAATTTTATTCAGGTACAAGTTTCCTCACAGAGAGGCGCGAGTGCGACTGCTGCTGCCTCCGGGACTACGCGACACCGATGACCTGCCTCTGCCTCTAGTGCTTCACGTGTTAGTAACTCTACAACACTTCTTTTTTTCCTTTAATAATTGAAATTTCAATTCCATATTTTTTTTCTTTTTTTTAATATTTATGCATTTCCTAATGATAGTTAAGTCAGCTGTTTATTTTCCAAACAAAGGCATTGCTATGATAAATAGTTAGAAACATATATATAAAAACACATTTTTAGAAAGCATATAAATATTTGACCGTAGCAGGACTCGTAGCTGTAGCCGCTAAGGCACACATTCTACATCTGGCTATGTCAAAATTCTTATACGCTTATTAGAACTTATTTTTGTTGTTAGCATGTTTTTCATATCCTAAGTGTATATATAACACTTTATACTTTAAGTTTAAAATAGAAAAGTAAACTTAAAAATGGAGCCAGATTTAAACTCGATCCTTTTGAGTACTATCCAAGCTACTAAATAAGCTAATAATAGTTTCTTATTGAGCTGCGTTAAAGTTCTTAAACGCATTGTTGCAACTTGTTTAAAAGAAATTTGAGAGAATTGTTTATTTAATAACACAATGCAATGCTCTATTTTTTCTAGCTTAATCACTTGATAAATAAAATTGTCTTATAATTCGAAATTACAACAAAACAGCGTTTATACGCTAAATAACTGTAACATAACGGTGTCAATTTTTTTTTTTTTTTTGTAATAAAATCGTTGATTATAAAAAAAAAATTTGCAAATCAATCACGCTTTTTCCCGCATAGCATTGTAGTTAGAGATACTCTAGTGTCAAGAAACTTCGTGCTCTACATTCACTACAGTCTACATTCCAAATTTAAATATTTTAAAATCATTTCTCCGAGTGGGGATCAAACCACAAGCAATCGCGTTTGTAGTTAGGACGTCATCCCACTGCGCCACGGTGGCCTTATTGATCAATTCAATTTCCACTTCAAAGCACACAAATTTTAATAAGAATTCAATGAAATTCTCCCTTTTAAACCCATTACATTATAGTTAACATACTTAACTTAACTAATTTTCTAAACAGGTCAGCAGAACCTGGTGGTCAGCTGGTGACGGAAAGATGGCGACCAGACTGGGGATGGTACCTTGCTACTGCTAGGAACTTCATTGTGGCGGAAATTGACGCCAGAGGCTCTGGAGGACAGGTATTATTTTAGAACATGTATTTAAACGTATAGCAGTTTTAAGGTAGCGGCTATTCAACCCGCACCTTAACCGTCCAAGAGCTCTAGCCATTAAGCTATACGTTCTTATCCAGCTAGTTTAAATATATGCTTATTACAATATAATTTTGTTATGCTCAAACTTTTATACGTTTTCTAAAATTTATTTTGTTATCCTGAGTGTTATATAGCTGTATGGCATGGAAGATGGACAGATGGATGGATTAAGAATGTGTGTTAAAAGAGAATTGCAGAGTTTAGAAGAGAAGAGAAGGAAACGAAAATAATATATATTAACGTCCATCTGTTAAAGTAAATAATACATATTTCTCATTCTTTTGTAAAAAGGGGGAAGAGCTGCGAACAGAGATATATCAACGTCTTCTGTCAGTGGATGTTGAGGATCAAATAGCGGTACTTTCGTAAGTATTAAGTTATATTATATTAGTTGGCACTTTTTTTTTTATAATTTTGTTTCCCTTACATTATCTTTAGTAATTAATTTTAAAATATTTCATCTAATTTTATAATTTTTCACGCTTTTTGTGGCATAGCAGACATTCGAAACTGTGGCGGAACCCTCCAACGCCGTGCTGTTTTACCAGAACGGAGAAATGAAATAATAAAATAATAATTCAATATCATGAAACATATATTTTACTACTGACTTCTAGGAGAAAATTGTATTAAAAACCGCTTATTTCTACAATTACTTTAAAAAAAAGAGTTCTTAAGTCTGAAAAAGGAAAATTTTACTTGCTTTATTTAATCAATAAAAAACTTATAACGTCCTAAACGTAGAAGCCATTGTCCAATAGGTATTTACGAGACAATCTCAAAATGGTGGACGGCAGCCGCATAGGCGCGTGGGGGCGCGGGGTGGGCGCCGCGGCCGCGCTCGCGCTGGCGGCGGGCGACGCGCGCAACCTCACGAGATGCCTCGCCCTGTTGGCGCCCCTTGCTGACTTACGACATCATAGTACTTGCAATTTGCTGGCTACCAAGCAACAACTTGTAGCAGACCTATAGCTGTCGATACACTTAAATGGAACTCATATCTTTCACAAGAGCGAAGAAATAAGATAATTTAAATATAACTATTCGTTAGTAGGGTTCAAACCCACAACCAAACGCGTTTGCAGGTAGTCGTTGTCCTAATTTTTCATATGAACTATAATTTTTTATATATATGGAAATCAAATGTTTAAACGTAACCTGATTGGAAACTGTGCCTCTTGGATATTGTCATACGCACTAACAAATGAAGCAATAGGTACATGATACCCTCTATTTACTACCCTCTATCTATTAAAAGAATTTAGCTATATTTAATTATATAATAACCAGTATTATTATGGCCGAAATGTATTGTATTTTAAAGTGGTTTTTCTATATAAAAAACTAAAATCTTATTTAGTTTATTGTGGGAAAGGAACGCAATGTGTATAACCTAGTAAGGTACTAACGTAATATCGAAAAGCTTATAGCTTTTATCTTTGATATAATAATTTACAAATGAACTGGACTGTTCGCTTAAATATTTGTAAATTCAATTTTCACATAAAGAAACTTATACAATTACATATTACAGCTCAAAACTGTACGTAGACATATATACACTCACAAATTGTATAGCATTACGCAAAAAAAAATACCTAGCTTACCTAAACAAAATATAAATACATGTATGATGTGTAAGAGTGCGTGTGAATGTGTCAGATTCGTACTGGACGGAGCGCCACAGCGGCTCCAGCGCCGGCCTCGCGCTGTGGCGGCGCGCCGGGAACCTGCCGCCACGCCGCCTGCTGCTGGCGCACGCCACCGCCGACCTGCGCGCGCCTCCTCCCCACGCACTGGCGCTGGCCAGGGCGCTCATTAGAGCACAGGCACAATATACACACCAGGTAGGACATTTGGACTAGTGTAGATGGCAACCAGTTCAGACATTATTGTGTAGAGAGCTTTGTCCCGCCAGGAGTAACGCATATAATTAAATCCTACTAATATTATAAACGCGAAAGTTGGTAAGGATGTTTGTTACTCTTTCACATAAAATTACTTTATGGATTTTAATGAAACTTTACAATAATATAGCTTATACATCAGAATATCACATAGGCTACAAGTTATAAAGACATTGTGTGAATTGATGTTCAAGCCATTAAAGCCAAAATAGTGAACCATTGTAGTCAATAAATTAATATTATGGTATATATATGCTAAATGCATATGTATACACGCTACATATACCAGAATATTATTTTTTGCTATTTTTGTGTCTGTCAGTCTGTTTGTTCCGGCTAATCTCTAGAACGGCTACACCGATTTTGACGGGGCTTTCACTGGCAAATAGCTGATGTAAGATCTCCACGCGGAAAAACGCGGGCACAGCTAGTATTAAATAATTTCAAGATCATTTTAAGGAAATATAGTGTGTAATTGTGGAACATACTCGTAGTGTGTTTATAGACTGCTTAAGATGATAGTATTTATGCTTAAACAAGTACCCGTACCCTTATTACTTTTTTATTGTTCTATATTTATGTGTATATTATTGTGATGCGTACTTATTTTGTGGGATTTTAATTGATTTTTTTCTTCACAAGCTTTTAATGATTCATAAAATTGTATGTTTCTCCTAATAATCTAAATAAATAAATATAAACAAACACGGGTGGAATTTGCAAAGTTATCGATTGCCTTAGATTCATACGATATTTCGCGTAATCTTGTAAATTAATATCAGGCATCTCCAAAGTTTTATTCGCGTAGAAGTTTCGGTCGAAATAAGTAGGGTCGTTCTTTATTCTTTGCCACAATTCGAGATACCGCATCTTGAATGAATCATCGCCTAACCAGAGCAAATAATAGAAAATAATTTAAATATTTATATTACTGGTGAATTGAGCTCATTGAGGTGAATGCCACAATGGCATCTAATATTATTAATTATATTTCATAGAAATCATAATTTCTACAAAAAACTAATTTCACTTATATTTTCAGGTATACCCAGACGAGGGTCACGAATTCGAGCGATCCAACCTCCACGTTCACAAAACAATGGAGCAGTTCTTCGATGAATGCTTTGGTCCGGTGGAACTAGCTGACTGGGATGCTGGAGGGGTAGGCGGTTTGTTCCCGTTTAGAGACTAAAATTATTTAATACTAATTTAGGTTTTTTGGTCAATGTATTAAGTTAATTTTTTGAATATAAATTCAATATTCTAACTGGCTGTGTACAAGTTAATGATAATTTAGGACATTGTTTAAGTGAAAGTATTATAGAGAAGTTTTATGGTTTTGATGAATTGACGTTGAGAAATACTTTTCTTTTTAAGCTCTTATGGTTATATGTTTATATTTATGCAAAATTAAAAAATATGTTATGTTTATGACTATCTGCTTGTGACACCATAGAAATGCCATTCCGATAGATCATGGCGATTTTAATTTCATAGCAAATTTGGGAATAATCGTATTTCAAATATACGTTTTTATGCTCTAGTTAACCAAAGCTAATGTTGGACTCCACTAACAATTAAAATTTATTGAAGTTACAAAATTATAATATACCTACCTTTTACATACTTACATACAAAGAAAATACCTAAAAGAAAAATGGTACACATGAATGCAACTCATATTACATAAACATCTATTTAATATAAAACATTAAAAACAAATTATTGCTTGGAATATTAAAATGACAATTACAAAAATTATTTTAATTCTTATTATGTATCTAAAATATGCTTTATTTTACTAATCATTTAAATTAAAGTCATAATTACTCACAATGATAATCAATTATCTACGAAAAATGGCGGTAATCTTATTATTATTTTTTAATTCGGTCCCCAGAACAAATGTTCAAGTCATTTACGGCATGTCATTGTGGAAAAATTATGACGTAATATATAAAATCGTAGAGAATAGTAATCGGTGTCTATAAATTTATTAAAAAAAAACTTTTAAATTATTTAATTAGAAGACTCTTCTATATTATGATGGGAGGAGATGAAATGTTAAAATTTAATATTAAGATTTCAATGTCTACGTGTAATGAATATAATAGAACAAATAAGTTAAACAATGTTTTATTCGAGTAATGTAATAAAAATAATTTATTTTTGTTCCTTAAAGTAATATTTATGTACTTTACTTTTGTTTAATATATTTTAAAACATAAAGTGTTTATATAACATCGATAACGAACTGCCAACTAACTAAATTATTCTTTTTTTTATTCATCCCAAAATTAATAATTATAGTTAAAAATTGCACCAATATTTACTATAGAGAAGTATAAATGTAGATAAAAAATTATGGTGCGTTTTATGGATTTGGTAAATTAATGGGAGTTTCTTCAAAATCAAAATTATTCTTTGTAAAAAAAAAGGGTTAAAACTTGAAAAATATATTTAAGCATTTGACAAACATGTTAAGAAAAAAATTATTAATAAACACGTTACATATGTAATGACTATAGCATATGCATGCAAATTCTACAGTATAATTAGCCATTACAACCACATTATCTTAATATAATAAATAGAGTCACTACGGTCTCTATATCCAGCATTCAAGCAAAATAGCTATATCTTTTATTATGATTAATAATGAAGAAACATCCACTATTAATGCCTAGAACATATTTAGTAGATGGACCTAGAAGAAATGATACAATATAAAAACTTTTTAAAATTGATGTATTATTAGAATATTTAATACATTTAAAAGATAGTGTGTGAACAAATTTTGTAATGATAACTAATTCCTATGTCGTAACATATTTGGTTTTTTAGTAGGAAAAATCCATGAAAATTACAGATTACATAAAATTTCTAGCAATAAATAAAAAAATTAAAAAATCAATTTGATGTAATTGAAAAAGATATAAAATTAACGTTTTAATAAATTGTTCACAAACTATGGAAGGAGTCGTAGCTCCAGTGAAATTTTCTTATGATTATTGTAAGGAATAAAAAGTTCTATATTTTAGTGTAAAAGTAAATGTATCAACACCTTTATATTTCTATGTCGCTTTGAATGTCATCGTAATATTAGCTTTAATGTGTATTTAATAGGTAATTGTTACAAAGACGTGTTTTCATAGGGGGAATTAGAAAAGCAGTGTTTTGTTTTGCAATCTCATTTGTCAGATTGCTTAAAAATACTAACGTACATAAATTAAAATTGAAAATCAAATTGTGATTAGAACTGTAAACAAAAGTATTTAAAAATTCCGATAGCAGATTGACGCAATTATATCACTATACGTCATAGCTATTAGTTCAAAATTCAAATCACATAAAAAATGTCTGGAAACAAAAATTAATATTCTTCAGCCTATGTTTGTGTACGATGTTGTTGTTCTCTTCATTAAAAGAGTTGTATCAAAATAAATACATTTCAAAAATAAACATTAAATGTTGCTAGTGTATATTTATATCTAGATAGTAAGTAAATTTCCAAATATTTGAACATGTTAAAGTACACGTCCTCGCCCGATAATAAGAAAATCACTATATTTCATTATCTACAGTATTTCAGTGTTGCTACTAAAGAGAATATAATTTTTAGAATGTTACCGTTTTGCAATATCTTCTAGCCGAGTCAGAAGTAGTTCTTTCATAATACTACTGTTTTTATTTTAACTTTTTTTGTATATTATTCTATGAAAAATAGTAAACTGTATGTTTTTTTAAGTTATTACTATAAATTCCTTGTGACTTATTTATAATTTTAAAATTATACTGCCATAACATATAATAAGGATAATATACTTAGTATGCACATTATAATGAATGCTCTTCTCTACGCATTTCTAAATATTAGGTATATTATCTTTAGGTAAACGTGAAAATAACAATAAATTATTAAAAAAAAAAAAAGTTATGTGTGTATAGAATGTCTTTCTTTGAATCTTGCTCTATATAAAGTGAAAAAATAAAATGTCACGATAGTTTAATATGTTTAGCAACTTAATTTATTTTTAATTGTTTAAGATGTCAAATATTAGTTATTATAAAACTATAAAATGTACCATTTCGTTAAAAAAAACAGTAATTCTAATAGAGTTTAAATTTGAGGCCGTTGCTGGCAAGTCCTTTAAGATTTTACGTTAAAAACATAAAAAATAATTTTACGTTAAACACATAATAATTGTTAGAAAATGTTGATTAAATAAACATTTAATATTTAAATGTGACGTTAAATTCCATTAGATAAATAAATGTAAAATAAAATTCAGTAGTTACATATGAAATATGTATTTTTAAATGCTCAGTGGAAGAATATGTTATGTTGAAATGTTGTTTTATAAAAAAATGTGGGAAACCTATTGTTTTATTGTACCTCTTCTCATTTTGGTTTTATCAGGATTGTAAATAATACTAACACTAAGAACTTCCATTTTCGTAACATTATGCCCTAATGCCGCTATTCTTACAATAATTACAAATGATATAACTAAACAATTTCATGTGTATTTTAATGAAAATAAGTGGTAAATTTAAAATAGAATGTTAAGTACAGGAATACCCTCATCAATGTGGCGGCTATTACAAAGCAAGCTACAGACGCAGATTTTTTTGACGTTAACCAGCCACAAAATTAACAATATGTTTTCCTAGTTTCTCCATGGGCATTTAGAAACAAAAGGGAAGCATTTCCAGAATGTATAATGTTGGTATTGTTATGCAACGTTATAGATATTTATTGGGAATCTGTGGTATTCCGAGGTTGAAAGATACCATTCTTTATCTTCCTGTCATATTATTGGCTTTAATTCATATTTAATTATTTATTTATGGTTCATCAGAAAATTAAGTTGCAGTAACAAGATTAAGAATGGAACGTTGAATACATTTATAGTAACTATTCTAATGTAATTTTAAATTTTTGAAAGTGTTGTTCACGCACTTAGCAAATGTAAAAGCTTAGCAGTCAGAGCGCTTGGACAGTTTCCAAGAGGCGCGGGTTCGGAATACCGCTGCGTTAAAAAATTACGTTTCTTAAAAATATGTTATTCTAATATATGTTATGATAAGCACCACATGGAAAATATTTGTGTGAGAGAAATTTATAGAAGATATAATGTTAGTGAAATTTATCCTGACAAAAATTATACAAATACATTCAAGTGAATTATATAAAGTAAAGAAAAAAATATATATATTTGCGTTGATACTCTTGAGTTTACGAAATTATTCTCAAAAAAATTTATTGAATGTTCCTTAGCTAGGCGACTCAAACAAGGTACTGGACAATTAGAACCCAAGGCCATTCTACGAATGGAAGAAAGTTTTACTTATATGAAATTGTATTTCATATAAGTAAAACTTTCTTTTTATATAAAATTTTATTGTATTCTATTTATATGAAATTTTAAGCATAAATAACGCCAAAAGATTGGAACATTTGTACCGGTTATTCAAAACATTTATGTGAAGTCTAGTACGTCCCTTCATTCATTTAACGATGGAATACTAAATAGTGCAATTAAGCTATATAGAACTCATTTCTGAATACGTTCGATTTACAATGAATTTGTACTAATAAATCAGAAAAACATTAAAAATTATTAGAAAAATATTATATAGTTTATCGTGTCGCAGCACCGTTCCCATGTGAAAGTCGAATAACATATATCAACATTTAACATGACTCGAAATCAAAAGCACGAACCAATTAATGTTTTTCAATTGCAAATAGAACCGGTAAGTATCTACAGTACCCCACACTCCACCTACATCTGTTACTGAATCAGGACAAGCTATTGATGGATGTAAAATAAAATAACGGAATTTTTTTTTTGGAATCAAATTTATTTAATATTATCTTACAGATTTACATATTTAGTAACAACACGTTGTCTATTCTACCAGCGAAGCACCGAACTGTTGAACTGCAACTGTTTAAAACGAAGAATAATAATAAAGTTTTGTACAATTGAAAGCCTTCGTGGCGGAGCTTCGACTGTGAACTCGGAGGAATGGTTATATATAAATTACTTTCACTCCTGCTCTGGCGAGTGCGGCGTTGTGTTCCGCCACTTAACACGCAATGTTTCGAGTTCGAACCGAAAGTAGAGATACACTGCTATACGGAGAAAAGCATGAAACTGCGTTTTAACATATAAATGGTTATTTTAATAATTTTAGAATACTTATTAAATTAAATTTATGTATGAAATGTAATTCATATACGACAGAAGTGGAATTCTAAAATAAAAGTCGCCTAAGTTACTCCTTATTACATCAGCTCTCATCAGTCTCGGCAAAATTCAGCCATTCCAGAGATTAGCCGGAATAAACAGACAGACAGACAACAATTGTAAAATATGTTATTTTGGTATGTGTATTTGTATATATGTCTGTACATATGCATTTTAAAAAACAGTTATTTTAATATGACAAACAGATGCTACAATTTTATCTATTCGTATAAATTCGATCACATATTTAAACTGGATATTATGGGAATATTCTACTATGTATCCAAAAATAACTTTTTTACATACATATATCTAACCTGAAGTTTACTTCCAGCGGTTGTTCTCATAATCCCATTTAGAGGAGAGTCCGTCGACAGGGTTCACTTTCATGTCCAGCATACGCCTGAGTTGAGCCTTCTGGTTCTCCTCGCTGAAGGAGTCTGGCATAGGACTGTACACTGGAACAGAAGTTCAAATTAAAAAAAAAACTGTTTTAGAAAACATATAAAAATTTAAACCTCGTGAAACCGTCCAAGCTCTCCGACCGCTAAGCCATACACGTTCTATATGAATTTCGACGCAGGCGGGTGTACAACGCATGACTTTCTGGTTCGAATCCTGCTGCATTAAATGTTTTATAATTTTTTTAAAAATGGTTTTCTATAATAACTTAATATCATCTCCCTAAATTACATTTCATTAAATGAAAAGCAGCTCACCAAACAATTTCATGCCCATGTAAGCCCACAGCGACATGGACGCGAGGCACAGGGCCCACCCCACTATTGCCTTCCACTGTCCAGAGGGAGCTTGGAACTCAGCGAAGGTCTGACAGAAGGAAGCCCGGTACAGAGCTTTCTTCTCTTCCACTGTCAGCTTGCGCCAGTCACCCTTCTCCTTTTCGCGGAGAGTCTGTAGTTTGGAGAGTTGGTTTAGATTACAATGTGTATGTCACTTTTTACAAAAGTGTACACGAAACACATGATAGTCTGTGGTATATGTACATATTTTAGTAAAAATTTTATTATAAAATATCAAATTTTTGTTTATAAACTTTTACTAATTCAAATTACATAATTTCTATATCTTAAAAGAGAGATCTGAAGTTATTCCTATAAATATTTTGTTAATAGATTGTGTTGTATAGAACAAATTAAAATATCACATTTTAATCACATTTATAAAAAATATAATAAAATATTTGATTAACCTCTAAAGTGCTAAGAATCTTTTTTATTTTTTTTATTTGCAGCGGGATATATGTTATCTTTCTTTTAACAATGTCATACTTTTTCATTAAAAGATTTTATTACTGAAAACTTTTTATAAATTATTATGGTTTTATAAACATTATATAAGATTACTATACCTTGATATCAGGGTTCTCTGGCAAGGAATCTAACTGCAGCTGGGAAGTGAGGCCTGTCTCGTAGTTAGGTTGGCCGTTGTACCCATAGCCCACCCACTCGCGATTGCCAACCTGACAAAAAATATAAAAATTACGCCAGTAAAATAATTTACAATAAATTTATGAACTTAACTTTAGCTTGAAAGTGGAGTGAGTGTTAATGAGCTTCAGTTAGGTTGCAGGTCTAAGGCACTGCTCTCAGTACCTGTCTCTGCAACTCAATGGGCACTCCCTTGATAAATTCATTGAATTCTTTTTCAAATGTTTTTGTAGCAAAAAACATTTGAAATCACTATAAAACTATATATATTATTTTCCCTATAAATACATAATACATTAAGCACCTTTGACCATGTAAAAAATAATTGCTTCTTTATAAAATTTTAATAAACTTAGTAATAGAAAATTACCTAAATCTGAAATGAATTTGTATTTATGTATATAGACATATATGTATGTATGTGTATTTATATATCCATGCATATGTATAGGTATATGCACTAGGTGTATAATAAGAATACTTTTTATTTTATCTGTTTATCAATTTAGTTTTTCTTATATATTTAGTTAGTAAATATATGGTAGTAAACTTTCATTTGCTCAGTAAAGAAAGTTATATGCAAGCATTTTATTTAATTACCTTAGCAAGTTCGCTCGTGGACCGGGTACCAGCTGGTATGCGGACTGCATCTAACAGTGCACGACGTAGAAGGAAATTAGCCATATCTGAAATATAATAAGATGATTTTAATTTTATAAAAATGCTTTATTTAATTTTATAATTTATACCATACTTAATTCGTTACTTAGTATTGTTACTATAAAACAAAATAGTAATAATTACATAGTCATTCTAATCACAAAACTATAAATTTAATCACTAGCGTAATAATTTAACATGCTCAAATTGTAATTTTATTCTTATCTGAATGTAGATGGAAAATCTAAAAAATAAATAAAAGATTTTAAATATATCAGAAAATTTATTTAACTTATGTGAATATTTATTAAAGTTGGTGCGGTGCTCATTTTAAATTTTTTTTTTGTAAGACTAAAAACAGTTAAGGCAATCGTATATTTTAATATAGCTTAACTAAAACAGTGTAGTTCTAAACCGTAAAGTAGATATATTGATAAAAAAAATTGATAACATTAAATAGGTTAGAAATATTGATCGCCAGTTACATAACGATTTTTTTTTCAATGCAACCATTGTAAATACAGAAACACAATGGTTCTAAGTAAATAATCATTAATCACTGCAATTGACTGCATTACTAATAAAAACAAAAGAAAAATGATTATTAAAGTATTTATTTTGAAATGAATAAGATGACATATTAGTAATAGGTGTTTGACCTTACAGTTTTAGCACAAACTTACCATAAATATCTTAATATATTAAAGCACTAGATTTATCTAAAATAAAATTCAGCTTTTAAATATTATTTAGCTAGAAATTTACCTTATAATTTAGTCGCACCACCCTACGGTAAAGAAAGACAGCGACCTCTAGTGAAGAAGTCGATAGTCGATACTTAAAATATTGCGCAATTTACACAGATTATAAATAAGTAACGTTCCATTTTGAGCTTTTGCTTATAAGAAATTAAATATTATGTATTTATTAAAAGATAGATTTTTCTGAATTAAAATCTCGTAATTAATTCTTATTTCCCAATTACTTCAAATTGAGTTTTTTTAATATATTCCTATTTTAAAGAGAAGTAAAAAAGGTCAAAACTTAAGCAAATAGTCTAATATATATTATTTCTTGAATAAAAATCTTATTTATTCTTTTTCAGTATTGATTTCGGTTTAAGTTCTGTAATATTTATACTTTCTATTAAATAAAAGTTGCTGTCAAAGAGAAAGATAAATCTAATTTATAATAATTTATCATATTAAATAACTAGCACCACTTTTTGATACTATATCATAGTGCCGCTAATGCAAAAATAATTTATAATTTAAATTATATTTCAATATTTTAACTATTCTAAGTTTAACATTATTATACTATTTAATGTTAAGGATCTTGTCGTTTATATTAAACAGTAGACTTAGTTTGACATATTTAATAAATCAAAAATTTACAAAGCACCAATATTTATCTTTCGTACTTCTTCACCTATCATTTCGGATAATAAGCTATATAACTCCTTCTCAGGTAAAATATCAGCTTTCTTGGCTCTAGTCAAGTCTTCAAAATGATCAAGCGCAATACTCATTCCTTCATTGCCAATATCTTCACTGTTTACTTTTTCTTTAGAAATTACTTTAGCTTTATTATTTTTTTCGTCATCTGATATGTATAAAAGTGTTAAAACACTTTCATTTTTAGGTAACACTTCACTTTTAGGAGACATATTCGTTTTAGCAATTTCTTCTTTAACAATTCTATCTAAATTCACGTTCTCCATGAGTTTAAGTATATCATCATCGGAATCGTCTCTGTCAGAATTATTATCATTTGCCACATTGTTCTTAGTATATTTATCTGTATCAGATTGTTCAGATGAAAATTTATCAATTTTCGTATACGCTTCAGGTACTTCATACAACTCAGTGACATATTCATTAGTGTCAGCAGCAACTTTTCCTATTTCAGCATTATCTTGATATACATCAAGACTTTTATTACTTACTTTTAAAACATCTTTATACTCTTCCAGTTCATTGCTGTTGAAAAATATTTCTAAAAAGTCCTTCAAGTCGCTATCTTCAATACTAAGTTGTCTATCAATTTTATGAATTGGTATAGGCTTCATAGTTTTACCAGTAATCGGTTCTATTTTGAAGGTAGTCGTTTGCGGACGCCAGGTATTAGCAGATAACTCAAATGGTTCTATATAAGGCTTTTTTGTCGTCTTCTTCTTTGACACTGGCACGGCCTAATAAAAACAATTGGTTTAAACGTAAAGATATGTTAGTACATATGTAATAATATAGATTCAGACTTATTTTTAAGTATAATTAAGATCCTTAATTTTCGCGATTACTACACATTTTGATTAGAAACTAGTTTTAAGCGGATTAATCGCGTATCGTTGGCGGTAGTTTGATTTATATCATACAACAATTATTATATATACAATTATTATTAATTGTATCAACTGACCGACGATAGCCACCTCAGCCTATCCGTGACCACGGACTACTGTAAAGTGTTCGAAACATCGGGTTTCTAAAATGTATTTTCGAACATCAATAATACCAAACACGTATATACGCGATTAATCCAGTTAAAAATAATTTCATTACTTGTAAATAGATAGAATTTAATTAAAAATAATCCATTTTTACATTCATATTTTTATACTTGGATATTTGTATTTTAGATACCTGTTCCATGATTTGTTCAATCCAATCCGCATAGTATCCTAATTTTGTAAAAACTGTCGGTGCGTCCGGCATACCACACACGGGAGACCCAAAACTTATAACTCCCATTAATTTACCGCTGACTATGCCTGGTCCTCCAACATCTCTCTAAAATTTTAGTTAAAAACATTAAACGAGAATAAGTTAATGAAGTTACGCTAAATTAATATCCTTTTCTAGTAATATCGGACTACTAATTTTGCACCTATAAAATTACACTAGTTTCTGCAATTCAGAATATGCGCTGAAAACTTTTAAAGTATTAATAAGTTTAAAGTCATGTATACTCAGTAATAATTGCTCGTTCCAAATTATCACGCACATTCCACATTTAGCAAAACCACTAGGCACCTCATTGACACTTAGTTCGACGCTTACATAGTAAAGAAGGATACAACTATAAAAAGAGTGTCCTAATTAATACTTGTACTCACATTACAAGCACCACCTCCTCTCGATATGAAACCAGCGCAGAAATGCTTACTCGTTACATAATTTCTAAAATATTTAGATATTAATTAGTAGATAACATAAACAACAAGTGTGCTCTTGCTACTTCAACTAAAATAACTTCATGCATCCCCCACAATATGTAGAGTAAGAGGAAAAAACCTGGGTATACATTACACAATCCACAATTTTAACTATTTTGACGATATTACGCAGCTAATCACATAATTTTTATGACAAACATTCGAGACATTGACGAGACAAGACTAGAAGGTTCTGAGCAGGAAACGAACCCAAAACAATGGGAGTTATAGTTAAGCACTGTCCCAAATATTATATATATAACACATTTTGTCATAAAAATAAATGACTACGTCGTGAATATTATATTATAAAAAATAATTTAAACTAACTTCAAATATACGTCTTGACAATCCCTCAAAGGATAGATATCTAGTACCGCATATGATATTTTATTTTCCCAAGGATTACCAATAACAGGACTGTGCTGTGAGATACATAAAAATATATTGAATTCACAAACATAGATATCAGCCAAACACATTCTAAAGCTTCAAATTATTGTCGAAATGGTAAATTAATTAATTATGATTTACTAACTGATTGAAACTATCGTGGCGCACTAGGCCAATATCCGAATGCACTGATAATAGAGAGTTTAATGGTCACTCGGAAATAAGTTTGTATTCTGGTAAGAAAAAAGAGGCCTCAGGTTCCGCCGCTAAACACACAATATCTCGGAATTGGGCACAAAGTGAAAAACGGTTCTTTCTGATTCTGGTTGATCTGCTATTTATATTACGGAAAATGCTGAAAAGCCAAAGAAAAATCTTACCCCCTTCGCACCCCATCCCACGACGGTGACACCTGGCGTGTTCACGGCAAGAGAATGTTCGTTTCTATCAAAATCAATTTTCTTGATATTTTTGCTTTTTCTCCTAAATTTCAAATGTCTGATCAAACGAAGCACGCAAATGTTATTCTTTAAGGTTTTAGGTTCGTAGTCTGGGTGGAAGTAAATTTCAAGAATAGGTATAACTTCTCCGCCACTATTGTAAAAGCTGCTACCAACTCGTGCTGTAAGGAAGGCTGGATTCTCACGAAAGAATCTATTATTCCAAGCCCTGGAAATAACGATAAGTTGAAAAATTGTTGCAAAGAAGAAAGTAAGAATGGTAAAGGATTTTTTTATGTTTTTTGCAGGATTAGCAAACAGAGTCTATTATTAAGACACTCCATTGTCCACTCTCTGTACTGACAAATAAGTACTGTATAGAGGTATTGTGCGACCATTACAGCATATTGTTCAAAACAACACTGGAGAAACGTAACCATATTTATATACAAAAAATCTCTTGAGTCGAGGACAAGCAGAAAACCATCGAGAGTACATTAAGTGCCAAACATTTCGTGACATTTAGCCTATATATTATTGTATTTCAAATATTACAATTGCAAGCACGATGAAGCAGTAATAATAAGGTCTGATTTGATAATAGATCCGGCGCAGTGAAAGTTATTGAAGATCTGAATGGAAGCCATAAATGGAAAGTGTTTTATTTTACTTCTGTCTCCTCGAAATATCCTACGTCCACTTTGTTCTGTAATCAAAAAAAACAGTGTTGCTTTAAAATGATGTCTTGTTTATGTTATGAATAACTAGTATTTAATATACCCCAAAAATCGTTTTCATCTGAAAAATCACTTTCATAAGATTTAGTTAAGTTTTGTGATTCTTCGTAATCTTTAATTATTAATTTGAAAATGTCCGAATATAAATCTTCATTATCATTTTGTATATTATATTTTCCCATATAATCTTGAACATTACTTAAAAAATGATCTATATACTTTATTACATATCCGTCATCGTTACTTAAACTTTTGTTATTCTCAACATTGTCATTTCCTTCAATGAAATTGTTAACACACTCTAAAGTGTCAGTGGTTTTATCTTTATTTAATTCTATTATTAATCGATTTATGTCTTCTAAATTATTTTGATATTGTTGTAATGTAGAAACAAAATATTTATGTAAGTCAGAAAAATCTTTTGCACTTGAACTTCGGTCTTCTTCAATCAACTTTAGAATCTTAAAGAGTTTGTTTATTGTATGAGAAATAATGGCATCACTACTTTTCAAATTCTTATCTTCATCAGAGAGTTCTAGAAGACACTGAACGTAATTCAAAATAACCAAAACAGTGCAGCTAGCGATTAATGGTCGACCGAATGTAAAAATTGCTCTAATCATTTGACTGTTAATAAAATATTTCGCTTCAGTAAAAAACCCATGAATTATTTATGTAACCATACATAAGTGTTTATTTCATTTTATTTGATCTTTACGATATTGAGAAGTATTTTATATTTTTATTGTTTTCAATCTTATTGTATTGCAACATTGAATAGATTCGATAGATCGAATTTTAATAGAAATCGTTCTGTTCATATACTGTGTTATTGCATTATGAAATTATCACTCTTACATTCTGCCAGAACAGAAAAAGACATTTGAAACACGCCAGAGTCATGGGTGTAGCACTACACGAAGGAATTTCACATCTAATATCTTTTCGTCACCTTCCATCTAATGGAGTAATATCAATCTTAAATCAAAAATATGTTTGACTTTTTTAATATTTCTTCGAGAATGTTTTCGTAAAACATTATATATATATATACTCCTTTGAAAAATGAACAAAAAAACAAATATGTCAAAGTGACATTTCTCAAACATCCAAAGTTGGACTCTCCAAAGATGCTAACACCTTTTATTCCTAGGATACAATTGGTCAGATCCGTCTACGGCTTTTGCAGGACTGGCTGTAGGGACATAGTAGGGCATGGCGTGAACGGCTCCGCTAATTACAAGGACGATTCCCACTTCCCCTTCCCATCTGTGAGGTTTAAGGAGAACACGAGAGATATATGCGTGTGTATTTTTTTGCTAAACAATTTTCTTTTAATTATATGTTACGCCAATTATTAGTAAACAAGTGGTTTTATATTTTTTCTTAAAATTGAGATGTTTGTAAGCAATAGTCTAGTCTAATGTTACCATGTTGGTCTGGCTATTATGATCTGTAGTTTTTTTGGCTAAAATTTTTATCTTTTTTTTTCTTTATGGGTTTTTTGCAAACATAAACATAAAAAGTAATGTAATGTTTTTAAATTCTTGACTGCTGTCAATTTCAACTGTTTATTTTATTTTTATTACTTTAACTTTTTAAGGCTCTTCGGGAAAAAGAGAGGTGTGATTGGCGTATGCTTTGCTGTGAAGAAAAAAAGGCTCTCTATCGAGCTTCATTCTGCCAGACCTTCGCGGAGTTCCAAGCCCCGACTGGACAATGGAAGTTTATAATTGGCTGGGTGTTAATTATAACTTCTTTCGCCTTTTGGATGGCTATGTTTTATCACCACTATGGTACGCTAGATTATATATCTTCTTCTCTCAGCTTCATACTTTCTCTCGCGTAGCAGGGTAGTCAGAGAGAACCTAGTGTCAAGACACTCCATTCTCCACTTTCCACCCGAAACCGAAATGTTGCGTGTTGAGTGGCGGAACTCAACGCCGGCCTTGGCCACGATTATCTATGTCTATATTAATACCTTAACCTGACAAAAAACTCAACTCAATTCAATATATTAATTGATCAATCAATCAACGTTTTGTGTGTTTTCAAATAACGTGACATTGGCGAGTGATTTGTGCTCAAGTAGAAATTCGAGCCTCATAATTAAAGAACTGGCATGAACAAAAGTTTATATTTAGTGTAGTACAATAAAGAAAACCAATAATTCACATAATATATAAGACATGTAGTATTTTAACATTTTAATTGACACACTTAGGAAATTAGAATACAATGCCACGTTACATTCAGATACGTCGAAATTCTTTTAAGATTATTATAACTTTTTTTTGTTGTTAGCATACCTGTAGAGAGATTTATGCAGGGCTGGCAGGGCAGGCAGAGCGCTTGGACTGTTTTCAACAGGCGCGGGTTCGCATACCGCTGCGCTCAAATTTTGATTTTTAGACATATATTAAATTAATAAAATAAATATTACATACTACATTTTCATATAAAGTACACATTGTTAAAGCAACGCATATTTTATGCGTCAACAGGGCTACTACTTGTAATAAATTTTAAAATTAAATATGTATTTAGCGCGTCTGAAGGAGTGATTCAAATCCTATTTCATAGATATTTATGACATATATGTTTCCTCGTTCTGATTAGAAAAGTTGTTATTTTCCGTTGTTAATTTCCTCTATTTAAATCGCGGATATTTAAGAATTGAATAAAGTTAGAGATTAACTTCTCTGCCTACGAGTAGGCCGGATGCGAAAAATACTTGAAGAAAAAACCTATTACTCTTTTGTAATGCAAGAACATTATATTCGAATATAATTTCATGTGCAGTCTTCGAGCCTTTACCATGTTCGTTCTCCAAAACTTCTCAAAAAGCTCAGTTGAGGCGAATGCTGGAGCTGCGAGTGAATCCCATAGATGGCATTTCGTCTAAATGGGACTATGACAACGAAACATGGAAGGTAACTTTAAAAAACTAGATATAAATTTCATTAATATCGAAACCGCGAAGTCGAAGTAGGACATATATAAAGAGATTGTCATTGAAATTCATCAAGTTATATTAAAACATAAGAAAACATATAAAAATAGAAAATAATAATCAATTTCCTCCCTTACTGTTAAAAGTTACTCAAAGAATATATTTTTGTTTCAGTAACAATGTCATCCTTTTGAAAACTGTTGGAGGTTAATTTATTTAAGCATTGTATATGTATTGCATTAAGCATTGCATTGATATTGAGTTTTGTTTGTTTCGTTTCTTTATATTATATAAATAAATACATTTTTTGACAATAGGGTGTTTTTTTTTCTCTTAATGTTAATTTCCTCGCCCAAATAAAACTAAGCGATGCCTTATATTCCGCCACTCAATACGTAATGTTTCGAAATTAGAGAGACTACAAACGAAGAGCGGAGTTCCTTACTACTAATCTAGTGTTACATAAACAAAATTTATGGATACAGCAAATCAGTCGGCCTCGTGTCAAGACACGCTCTCTCTCGATTTCCCACCCGAAACCAAGAAATTGCGCAGTAAATGGTGGAATGGCTCTACGCCGCGCTTTGTCGTACCGTAGCGGAGAAAAGAAAATAAATAAATTATATATATCCGGTTGGGAATAAAACTCACAACCAATTGCGATAACAGTCAGTCACTCTCCCACTGCGCCACGATAGCCTTAATCTTTAAGTCATTTATAATTATTATCACATATTACAATGTTAACAGGAAAATTTATTTACCTTATATTAGCCAATGTTTATTGTAATTTGAAATGAGTACTCTCAACTTTTGTTTGGTAATAATAATTACCAGCGATGTAATAGTGATTAAAATGTACTTCGATCAGCAAACTGAAGTGGGAAGGGTTGGTCATGTTTGTCGCAGAACCGGTAGCCGCTGGAGTAAACGTGTTAGCAGAGGAAAGCACGTCTTGACAAGCGTAGGACGCTCTGCTGGAGAGCGTGGTGAAGTGGTGGCACCATACGCAAAGTGGCCGGCAATAGGAGCGAAAAGCTGAAGATCGAGCTCAGCGGCGTGCCATTGGAGAGGCCTGTGCCCATTAGTGGACGGAGAAGAGCTGATGACTGACATAATCAAGAAGAGAAATAAAAGTCGAGTCAAGCGGTACGTACGAAGTGGTACGTAGGCGGCGAGTGCAAATGTTCGGACGTGCGGAAGAGTCCGCGTACGAACCCCGCTTCGCCGTCTCCAGTGGGCGTCTACCTGCAACGCGCAAACAAACGCATGATCACCGTCCTTCATATCAATTTACACAACAACTTATAATCAAAATCAAAATATTCTTTATTCAAATGGGCTATTACATGCACTTTTGAATCGTCAATTTACATATAATGTCAGTATTGACAGTCCTAGTGGAAGCTACCACCGAAGCGCCGGAGAAACTCAACAGTTGCTCCTTTCTAATATAGTTTTACAACAACTTCATAGCCTAGTAGCGACATCGATCCCAGCCAAAAATGTATCTATAAATATTATGATATATTCAATACATATACTTATATGATATATTCATGGCGATCAAATGCCGTTGTGAGGCAGTGGGATAGTCTCTAACTGTAGACGCGATGGTTGTGGGTTCGATCTACATTCAGGGGCATGAATATATTAAAAAAATATATTTTCTCCGGACTAGTAAGCCAATGTCCAACCCAACCCGCAAGTGTCTCGAAATTAGGCTGAATGTAAAGAACAGAGTGTCGTGACACTAGTTTCTCTTTGCCTTCCCTAAATATGCATACTTCAAAAAATCTATCTGTCAAATATCATAAAAATAGAAATATCTCTCCAAATAAATGATACAATCTGGAGAGTGTAGGAGATATTAGGGTTTTTAAACCTGAATCGTAAAAAAGAAAATACGCTTTAAGATTAAAAAGTAGATACTGTTCGATAACTAATAGTTCACGCGGGCAAAGCCGAGAGCGGGTCGCTAGCTGTTATATATAAGTATATGACTCATTGTATTTGCTGCATTAAATAATAACTTACATTGATTTTAAATGTAAAGGCAAATGCATATGTTTTGTTTAATTTTATTTGTTAATTATAGTGACTTCTTATTATCGTATAATTGTATAATACAATAATGTAAGAACATCACTTTAAAGGAAACAAGTATTTCGAACCTACTAATGAAATGACCAGGACTTTGGTGGAATGCGAATTCAAATTATTTTCAAAAAAGATGTATCGTCTCAGAATCCGTACACTTGATCAAATTTTCAAGCAAATCAGGCAGCTAGAACTGAAAAGTGATTAAAAAAATGGGGTTGCAATATTTTCTTACGTTGATATTTATGTTGATATGTTATTTATTTCATAATTTTCGGGGTATATATTCTCGTTATAGTTATTAAACTATAACGAACACCTATAATTACAATAAAATTCTTAGATCTACATGTTAATATTGTTTTTTTTTTAATGTTGGGGTGAAAATTACAAGTAATCTTACTAAGTATATTGGGAAGGAAATTCCGAGTAGTATATAGAATAGGCGTAATAAAAGCATTTTAAAAAAGCCGCTTTTTAATTATATCTACACCTCTAGGTCATCAATCTACAATGTGAAGTAACAATTTTGTCAGGATGTGGGTTAAACCAAGCGTGAACTAGTTATATGGCGAGTCTATAAAAGGCATTGAAGTGAAATCTAATCATTTCAGTAATTTCAGTGGATTCCTGAAATAAATATGAAGTGCGCTGTAAGTATTATATGTATCTTTATATAGTATTATGTAATGTTTTAAGAATGATTTCAAGTGAAGATATGAAATAAAATGACAAACGATTAATTACAAATTATTTTAAGTATTATTCATAAGACGAAGAGCTGCTGAGTTCCGCTAATTAATACGCAATGTCTGAATTCAGGCGGCAAGTGGAAACGGAGTGTATTGACACTAGGTTCTCTTTAACTACCTAGCTATGCGGGAAAAGCCCAAAGCTGAAAATAAAATTATTTATACTTATAAAAACTTTATAAAGACTAAGTTAACTAAATTGCATAGTGAAAAAGTTAAACGAAGCATAATGTAACCCAGGCTCTTCTTAGTATACTAGATTTGTATCATAATTTTATATTTGTGATTTTATAGTTGTAGTTATATATATAATTTTATATTTGTGATTTTACATTTGTATCTTAATTTTATTTTTCGACGTTTTGAACACAATGCAGTAGTTCGTGGTTACAGTTGGGGTCAGTCAGTCACTCAGTCAGTGAAAATATACAAATTATAAAAATTAAAATTAATTTTTCAAATGTTTAATACTCTTGTTATATTTATATATTGATGTTTGCAGTGCTTCGTAGAAATGGAATAAAAAAACTTTAAAAAAAATTAATGGGCTATTTAAAATGATTTTTATTATAAAGGTAATTTTGTTCGCAGGTGGCTATAGTACTAGCTCTCATCAGCTTGTCGCTCGCTCATCCCGCTCCTTCGGGATTGGGTGGACTAGGTAAAACTACTATAATTATATTCCTAATTTAACAATAATTTATCATTTAGAAAATTATTGGTCTACTTTTAAAATGATTATTACTTATTAAATTACGCATTTATATTTTTGTTTGATCTTTTCCATATTCCACATTCCGCATTATTACGTAGTAGTATTTTTTATGTTGGTAACATTCGTGTCATTGATGTACTGGATTTCAATATAAAGTCTTAATTTTAGTATCCGCGTAACGTAACAAGTTGCATTAGCAACGTGTAGGTCAATCAATATAAAAGTGTAAGTCACACACATCGTTGCTTGTGTAATATTTATTTTATTAATTCCATGTAATGTTGGCTTTCTGCACTCCTTCCCCATTAAAACTTTAACTAAATCAAATTTCATATTCTTGCGTTTGTACAACTTTCTTGTCCCTGACATGGTGGGTGCGAATCCCACTCAGTTTAAAATAATTAATATTTATTATATAGGTTCTGAGTCTTAATAATAGGTCTGGCCTCTGGTAAGACACACTACAACATTAAATTAAGGACAATAGCTGTATATTTACAAAATGTCATCATTTCAATTGTAAGCTATGGCGAATTTTATAAAAAAAAAAACATATTATATTGAATAACTAAATTTTATACAAATGCTTCCAAGCTCCTAAACACACTATTTTCACGCTCATTATATCATGTATTAAGAATTTTTAAAAAAGGTCGCAAAGTACTTAAATATATATAAAACAAATGAAATGAATTAAACGCTGTACTGATTAAAACCCATCCCATTACAGTAAAGGGAAGTTTGAAGAGAGCACGGCTGAAGCGGTTCTCTAAGTAAATACCCATCCATAATGTCCAACGACACGATTAGCACCAGTCGAAGCCAGGTCCAGCTTCGTTAAGCATGACATCTCCATACCGAAAATACCCATTGTGTTACCAATAAAGACTATAATTAAACCTATAATCAAATATCCTGTATTTCCCATCGTTAAAGCGTCTTTGATTTGAGTTGTTTTTTATATGCTTATTGCTATTTCGATGACTTTGCTGTTCTTTTGGTAATAAATTATATGACTAAATTGTTTTGTTGTTTGTTTAAAACCCTTTGGACTTTGGTTCCTTGCCAAATTTATATTATAGACTCTATTTAAGTTTAAGAATTTTACTTATATAGAATACTAGTAAGTTTTTGAGATTTTGTGTAATTGGTATTCGATTGGACACGAAGTTAATAAGCTTAATGAAACATACCTAACATTTTTTTATATCATAACATATAATAGTCCATCTAATATGCCTTCGTGGTGCAATAGGACAGCGTCTGACGTCTGACGAGATTGGTTGTGGATTTATTTCCCCTCGGTGAATTGATTATATTTAAATTATTTAAATTTCTCTGCTCTTGTAAGACAAAGCGCGGACACTTAATCCACAATGTCTCGACTTCAGGTGGAAAATGAGAACGGTGGGTTTTGAAACCTAATTCCTTTACTTGACACTACCCTGCAATGCGGGAAAAAGCATGATAGTTACAAATAGACTTGCAAACTATAGAACCAACTTCCAGAAAACGTGTTCCCTCATAGTTATGATATTGGGCTCCTTAATGTTCAGATCGACAAACTTCTTATAAGATGGGAAGGCATTCCTCTGGTGCTGTAAATGTTTATATGGTCAGTGGTAATCACTTGACATCAGGTGACCCGCTATCTCTTTTGCCTGGTCTTAATATATAAAGAAAAAAGCGAAATTACTCTAAAATCAGCTAAAAGAACTATCATTGAGAGTATTTTGAAAACAGGATCTAGAACTATCATTGAGAGTATTTTGAAAACAGGATCTACTTAAATTTAGCTAGATAGAGAGAAGAACTCGGACAGTGAAGGGTTAATGTACATTTTAAAGGGGTCTCCTTAAGTCTACATTTGGGTTACAAGTGACAGGCTTTATCTCCTCCTCCTGCAACACGACCTGACATCTGTGTGACTAATACATGGATTGTTAAGAGGTTTGTTCTTAATACGTATAAGTACACTTTCATAGACTCATGTTTGCACTAGTACTTGTTCGTCCTTAAATTTGAATTTCGCTCTTATGTTAATCTTCTTTTGCAATACAAACTTGTTTTTATTACACATAAAATATTTATATCCAATTCCATAATTCACATATTTTATTTTGCTTCACATTATCACAATGGTTGACAAAAGAGTAATTTTTATTAATATATTTTCATTTGTTCTAATATCTTTCATATATGCCCATCAAGAAGAAACTGTGGATAAGAACAATTTATCTGACGATAGTAAGTGTGGCTTCGAACTATTATTGCTTCTTGTTAAAAATTGTCCAGATATTAATTTATAGGTACCAAATCGTACTTTTGACTACTTTCTCACTGTCAAAGCACATCTGAAAATACTAGAGGTAGAAAGGTAAAATTATTTTACCTATCCATCTCCTTCTTGTGTTTTGAAATGAAACTATTTTCACAGATAGACAGGTTTTTTGAAATATATGTTTGAATACCAATTAATCCGGTTAAAATAGTTTCATTTCAAAATGTGTAAAAATCGCAAAAAGCAAAGATCTTATTATTTTTTATACTCTCAATTGGCACGTTCGAAACTCCATAATAAAGGAAATGAACTAAAGCTGAAATTGGCATGTAGGTTCTTAGAGTACTGTCAGTAAGCACTGTGAAATCTCTCAATAATCTACTAAAAGACCTCTGCTTGTCTAGAACTGTTATTAGCCCGTTTCTAGCACGTATTTCGAAAGCGTATATTATTTATATAACAGGTTATTTTTAAATTTGCTTAGATAGAGAGAAGAGCTCAGATACTGGAGGTGAGCGTTAATGTATTTAATCATAAAGGAGTGTCTTAAGCATAAATTTGGATCGCAAGTCCCAGGTAGTCCGTCCTAGCCATGATGAATCTATAATCTTTAATTGGTGAAAACATTGTATTGGTGAAACTGCTTATTAAAATCAGTCAGTCAATCTAGACACATCACATTATATGTCAGTCAATCAAATATTTAGCTTTTATATAAATTATAATTAACAATGTTGTTTTAACATGTCTACAGTGGAACATGAGGTTATTGGGCGTAAAAATATGAAAAGAGAATGGCAGTACGAAGGCATGCCTATAGAAGTGCCTTTTCAAAGGAGTAACATAATCAAGAAAAATACTAAATCTACTCGTAAGTAGGAAACATATCTAAGAACATGCTTCTAACCTAATTCTAAGCACATATCCTTAGTATTTTTTCGTAGGTACCTGAAAAAGTTGACGTCAATTATGCACAGTTGTGAGGGTGAACCAATAATCATGGTTGTAGCTTCAGATATTATGATAAAGACATTTATTGAGATTTTCTTAACAAACTTTATCAAATAATCTATTAGCAAATAAACAAAAAGGCGTAAATGTAATTTTTTATAATCTGTATTTCTTCTAATCTCATAAAACGTTAAGATCTCAGTAATATTCCTGTGACTATAACAATGACTATTCAGTGTGATAAGTTCACGGATGACATTTAAAAGCACAATTGACATCAAATAAAGTCCTAAAGTATCAGAAATTCACAACCACCCTGCCATAGCCATACAAATCTAGCTGCATCGATGACATTAATATGATAAGTTCGAATTGTTACATTTATGAACGCTCTAGAAAGCAGGCGTTGAGTTCCGCCACTCACTGCACAATGTCTATTTGGAGTGATGCGGTGAGGTGAGAGCGTGAAGATGGAACACAAAGTATATATCTTACATTACAATATTTTCATTATTTCTCCAGATTCCTTAAAATTGGCCCAATCTACCCAACCCAAGCCACGTCTAGACCCGCCTCTAGACCGCCGCTACAGACGCATTTACAACGCAGATGAGATTGCCTACATAGAGGACTATCCGTTCTTAGCAGCGTTGTTGGTGAACAAACAGCTCTGGTGTGGCGGCGCTATAATAGATTCTGATAAAGTGCTGACTGCAGCTCATTGTTTGCAATTGTAAGTTTATTTAATAATTTAGAGTAAACTTTACAACAGACTATATTTATATACAGACAGACAGAGAAAGATGATGCACCTCTCCTTACTCCACTTTTCTGCAAAAAAGAAACATCCCATGGTATATTTATGCAAAATGTTCTAAACAGACTAGGGGTAAAGTGAATGAACTACTTACCTAGCCTAACCATATTATATTAATAAGCAACGAAAAAGTGAACAAATACTTCGTTTTCCACGGTTTTAAAAATTAAGAAAAACAAATATTTTTTTCATTCATCTTCAAGCTTTAATAGTAGAAAGGATCGAAATATATTATTTTATAATGAGGCCAGGATTTCCTTATTCACAGGCAATACAACAACAGGTTCTTCAGAGAATACGTAAAAATGTTGACAGTACAAGTGGGCTCATCAAACGCGACGGCCGGCGGGGACGTATACAGTGTCACAGAAATTTTCTTCCATCCCAACTACAAGCCAGAGACATTGGAATTCAATTTTGCTGTAATAAAACTACATAAAAACATTTCAATGGAGAACGATGCTGATGACAAAGTTGGTAAAATAGCTTACTCTACTGACGGGATTGTACCGGCTGACAGCAATATTACGTTCTTAGGTTGGGGATCTGTATTGGTAAGTTTATTAGTTTGGTACAAGGTTACTAATATATTTTACTTATTGTTCTTCATTTACATTTGAGAAAATAAATACTCCTCAGCATTCCATGGATTAATGGTGTCCATCGCGTTGCAGAGAAGAGGTTGGGGGAGTCCCAGACAATAGACTTGCGACACAAATATATTCGTCCCCGTCTACCACTGCAGCTTCTTTCACTACCTAACCAAATATAAAAGAACTAACTAACTAAGGCCGTCTTCGAAAATCGTATTTTAAATATGAAATTTATATGTAATGATTAAGTGATATTGGAACACGTGCATTTCGATTTTGAGGGCGACTTCCATTCTACAATGTAATTATATTATAATATACCTACCTATAGATTTTTTTTTCTACCTGGTTAAGTGAGATGTGAAACAACTAAAACGCACTGACGTGCCACTAAGCCATCACTACGTACTATGCTAATGTGGAAATTACACAAAAATAAAACATACCTAAATTGTGTTTACAGAACCATACATATTTTAAAGCCTTTTCTCCTAAATAGAAAAATCAATATTTTATATTTGTATTATTCATTTATCTTTAAATCTGCCAAAAACAATAATAAGTTGTAATAAGCATTTTGACGTTGTCGTCTGATGGTTTCCAAGAGCCGCGGCTTCGAACCTGCCGCATTAAATTTTTTACACGTTTTCCAAAAAATATTTTTAAATGTTCTTTATGTTTAGAGCATGGGAGGGTTAGGCGGACGGGTTCTGCTGCAGAAGCTAGTTCTCCCAGTGTATGATCTCGCTGATTGTCAAGAGGTTTATGGAAGGTAAATTTACCTATATACTTTAATTTTTATTTTCACAAGTGTTCCCTGTTTGCAGGATATATGGTAAGGATCTATTAACGTGATAAGGCGTTCTAATCAAAATAGTCCGTTTTACCTATTTTGTATATTAATCCATGTACCAAAATGTACATTTTACATTAACCTGAAGACTTCATAATTTAATTCTTTGCATAATCTAATTACGCGTGTTCTGAAGAAATATTTTAAATCACTGATTGTACCTACATCCAATCGTTTTTCATATATGCCACGAATCACGATAGCATGTGAATCGGTATACTTACTTTACTACAGATGGAATGATTTTTTATCTTATCTTGTATATCCATTTATTTGCAGACATCTCGTCACGAGAAGTAACTTCTGTGCGGGATATATAACGTTGGCCAAAAACGTGTGCAATGTAAGTTATTTAAGATTCAGAGAAAAATTTAAATATCTTAACATACATAGATATTTTTATCGAATGTCCCAAAGTATACAAGTGCCTCTTGGACACCGTTCTATTCTGCAAGCAATGATAAGGTTATCAAGTCCGTCACATTACAACTTTAAATTTGAAAGTTTGATGGTGCAGGCAGCATGCTACCATATTTATTACTCTCTATTTTGGTGTACTGTATTTCATAAAATTGTATCAACAACTTATTAATTTATCTTTACAAATTTACTGAATAATGAGCGTTTTATAATTGTCTAGCATGATGCTGGAGGTCCAGCTATAATGGATGGGCTCCTAATAGGCATACTCTCCTTCTCTGCCAAACGCTGTGACAAACCAGATCAACCCGCTGTTTTCTCGACCGTTGGCTCTATCGCGCCTTGGCTAGAAACTATTTTGTAGAATAAAATATATATTTTAAGAAACTGTAGGTAATAAATTAAATATGTAAAGCTTAGTTTATTTACTTGTTTTTATTATTTTGACGGACCTATATTTGGTAAGCAAAAGGAACCAAATCACAAGGACACACTCTGTTCTATTCATTTTGTTGTATTTTCTTATATAGTACCCAAATTGTAACCTGCAATCTTGTATGTTTCCCCCAGCTAAAGTATGCCTATGAGTGAAATTCAAACAAAAATTCAAGATGTTCTTTTTTAAGTACACGTTGCAAGCAGTTTTGTCTTCTAAGGCAAGTTACAAATAGCAGCTACCAAAATCATTCAGATCAACAGCAGTTCTGGTCAATTACAAGAGAAAAAACACTTTTGAATCAAATTAACATAAAGCAACCACCAGCTAAGGATAGTAATTCTGCTGAATCGATTTCTACATCCAGCCACAGTCCATCTACAACATTGTAGTTTGTTAATAATTTTGTTAATTTATTATTATAAATTAACAAAATTATTAATAAAGTCATATTTATTACAAAGACTATTATATTTGAAATGGTTTTAATATCAGATAAGATTGTCACTTTTATATGATATATATATTATATATGGTGTCTCCTAGAAATAACTTACTTGTTTCAAGGATGGTGTAATGTATGGGCAGTGTGATTTTACATTTTATATCCAATTTAATATGCATTAATAAATATTTTGCAAACAATTTAAAATTGCATAATGTTTGCTTCTTTCTTTTCTGTTCTACACAGTAATATAATATAATGAGTCTTTCAAGCTAAAAAAATCAAAGATTTTTGTCATTTCTTTTTCTAAAAAACAAATTAATTATGTATAATTTTCTATAAAGTTCTAAAAACTAAAATAAAACAGTATTATTTACACCATGAATATATTTTCTCTAATACTGTACAAGACATCAAGAAAAGAAAAACAAATAAAAACATTATCTTCTTTTTAAAACACATATATTTCTATTCAACATACAACATTGAATAACATACAATTTTTTAATATTTTTTTTTGCATTCTCAACGGTTCCTTCATTAATTGGAATGATATCGAGCTGATTTTATTGAATTAAATATTGTAATTAACGATTATTAAACATGGCAATACTAGCAATCGTGTATACACAGCGAATGGCAACCATATGCTCTTCCTGCCTTTTTAGCTGTTACTGTCACTCATTTTTAATGCACAACAAATCGACAATAACGAGTAATAACTGTAATAATATATTAAAGATGTTATTTTAATAAATTATGATTATAATATAGATGTTAAAAAATGTATTTAGAGTATATTTAATAGATAAATCGTGCATTTAAAAAGTCGTGACGCATGCACGCGTCCCTAATGGCTACAGATAAACAGAATAATAACTATAATAGTTTCGCAAATATTTAATAAGCGAAAAATGTATAATATATTTATGCGTAACAAGATTCGCTTATTCTAAGCGGTAGTTGATGTGCAGCTCGGGCTTGATGTCGTACACTAAGTTGAGGATGTCTTTGATCACCTGTGAAGATAATATTACATTATTGTTAACGTCAATTGGGACTTGAACCCACTACCATTAGTTTCAATCACACATATCTCAAATGGCCCAAGATGGAGTAGGTAATAGTACACTACACTTTAAAACAACACTACTCTTTTGCCAAACGATTGTTCGTAAAATAATCTTTGGGTAGTAGAAATTTGTAAAAATCTCACTACAGAGTTGCTAACAACAAATTTAAGTTGTAATAAGCATTTAAGAATTTCGACGTAGCTGGATGTTGAACGCATGGCTTAGCGGTCAGAGTGCTTAAACAGATTTCAGGAGGCGCGGGTTCAAATCCCGCTGCGTTCAACTTTTTATATGTATTTTTCAATTTCCTAAGTGTGCTTTTAAAAAAAAAGTAAAAAAAAATATAACATTACATTTAAAAATTTTTTGTATTTGTTAAGTTATCTCACAATTGTATTGATTTTTCATAAACATTAAGTAAGTATAAGGCAGCATTAATAAAACTAAAAGAAACAACAATGAATTTAAAACATCATAATCATATTATTATAATTTAGTAATGGAATGTACAAAATATCTACATAGCTACAGCTAATTTTAATAATATAAGATAAAAAGGAAAACAGTAATAAGATGTTTCATTCAGTGAAAGTTCCTGTTTGTGAGTAAGAGATAGTTGTAAATCGGAACTTGAATAACTGATAATATTTAAATTATCATAATTTAAAATATTATCAGTCTCCATGTACAAGCAGTATTTCAAAATAAGCACAAAAGTAAACAATTTCTTAGCATTAGGTTATTTCTACCTACCCTGCTTAAGTCAATATTTTTATTTGAAATAGTCAAATAATTTAATTTGAATTAAGAAGTTACATGCTTAATTTTTTGAACATTAAATAATTTGCCACTGGTTCACAATTTTTCTGGTAATGCCTCAGACTTAAGAACTGAGCCAAAAAACTCAGAATACATTTTTTTAAGTAATTTTTTTATGATTTACAACTATTTCAACCTTATTATTATTTAAAGATATATGGTAATTTAAGCATGAAGCATAAAAAAATATGAAAAAAAAACAAATAATAACTTACCATCTCCTGCTGTGCCTTGACCATTTTGTTCATCTCTTCAATCTTCACCTTTGTCTCTGCATCAATCTTAGCAGCAACACCTTCCCTTGTGCCCATGTGCTATAAAAGAAATTAAATTATTATTGAAAAATTTGTTTATGTAAAAGATACATATTGAAATGGAAGAAAACCTAGATAATTCATGTTTGAAATTACATTAAGCATTGTGTCTATATTTTTAAGAAACAGTATCAATATTATATCACAGGTATGATTAAAAACTAGCTAATATAATAAAACTTAATTCTTAAAGATTAATATGTAAATAATGAAAATGGGATTCAGTACCATTGTTAGCATTTAATTCATAATAATGTCAATTAAAGATGTTTGTTAAAACATTTCTAAAATGTATAAAACATGATAATATTCTGGTTGACTAGTAATAGAACTAAACTAGCTTAAATATACAATATGAACAAATAACCTTGGCCTCAAAGTCTTTGAATTGCCTCTCACGCTCCTGTCTGTACTTCTCAACCTCATCTTGAGCCTCTTCCTTGGCTTGCTTTAGGCGTTTCGCTTTTCCTGTAAACATACATAAACAAGGAATTTCAGAGAGACAGAGTGCAGAGTTTGGTAGCCACAGAATGCCACAAAATTTAGTGGTAGATGGAGAACAAAGTGTTTTAATAAAAGGTTCTCTATGCCTATTCTACTCATTTCAGAAGAAGTGCGAGACTACTGTGGGGTTATTTACAAATTAACTTTGGCAAAGATAAAAACTCAAACAGTGTAGGCAAGTGATTTGCATATATTATAGAGGCTCATAAACCCTGCACTTGGGTTGCTACTTAGTTTTCTACGCTGCTCTTCCTCAAAAGCTATGCCAAGGATCACACTGGTTTATAATATGCCTAATATTTTTAAATAGCACATTTAGTAAAAAATTGTTATGTACACTTGTTAGTAGTACAGTAGTTATTAAGTGCATAAAATCAGGGTAGGGCAGCAATGAAGCTTTTCTATAGAAATATTATTGAAACTAAACCCTTGATATTAAATTTTGTAATATAGTATCTGTATAAAATAATGTTTCCAATCATGTGATATAACATAAATTCATCAACTGGACAAATGAATCAGTTTAATATTAGTTAACCATAGTATGACATCCATGAGAGTAATTTTAAGATAAAATATAACTGATATTATTAGAAAATATTATAATACAATTTACTCATGATTGTAGTATAAATCCTAAGTCCATATTAATTTTCATATACATATTATACAAACTAGTGTCATATGACTTGGTCATAATGGATCATTTGCACAAGAAAGACCTTGCTTGAAATAACAAAAAGTTATATAACTATGAAATTAAATCATTTTAGGAAACGTTTAAAGCTATTTTAGTTACTTCTTTTAATGACCCTTCTATAGATATATCATGTGATAAGAAAAGTTATACAAAAATTGATGGAACGTAATGGAAGTCATTAAATTATTACTTAAAGTAACATATTTATACTAAAACACGTTAAAAACTAGGCTGGATAAATGGAAATATCCAAATATGGGTTTTAAGGTGATATCATAATGTCTTATTTCTAAACGACAGGGAGTATATGATTGACGAGTATTACAATTATGCATTAAACTTACGCTTTCTCGCCTCTGAGACCTTTTCGGCAGCCCGCTTTTCAGCAGCCAAAAGTTGCTGGATCCCCTGTGTCTGACTCGCCATATCTGTTGGACACAAAAACTTATGTGGATAGAAACGAGACCGACACACAAATCAATAGGAAAGCTAGATGTGACGAAAACTAGTCATATGATTGGTTTAGTTCTGTTATGTTGTCGTAATTGGCGCTGTCATCGACTCGTGCTTTGTATTGATCGCGTGAAATGGAGTATAACTAAAATACATAGTATTTAAAAAAAAAAATATTATGAAAATTACATTCATATTTATAATAAAATCTTATGTATGTAAACATTTCATTTTATAATTTTACACATTTATTATGTGGAATAAAAATAATTACAGTAACTTGTGTCTAAACAGTGCGTGTAACGACTTTTGTAAAATGTACAATCATGCTATTACTTAAAAAAAAATACTGGGATATTTTACAGTATGACCATAAAATAATATGGAATTGCGAAATATATTATTTTATATAGATAGAAATATATTATTAATATTTGTTTCTGATTTTAAGGTGGTGATTTTCAAGACTGCATTTAATGTATAATATATAAAAAAATATTTTTAAATTGTTACTGGTCACACTAAGCGTTGCAAAAGAGGCGGTAAATTTAAATCATTTAGATGATGAATTCATATTTTTTTCTTAATATATATATGAAGACCTGGCGTAAGGTGAGTAATTATAATAAAACACTACGTAATAATACAATACAAAATATAAATATAATAAATCCATTCATAAAATATAAAACAATATAATGACAGATTGGGAACGTCACTGTAATTGCTCTCTCTATCTATCGGCTGGAAAGTGAAAAAGACAACATATAGATGCAGTCTGCACGTACACCAAACATTAGAATATGTTAATAATATGCTCTGTCATTAGAGTGTACATTGTAGAGCGTGTTTGTGGGAATCAAAAGTTGTTATTGTAAATCAGCAATGAAAGAGCTACATTTGAATGTAATCTAGCGTAAGGTAAAAGTTTTTGAACCGAGTGAGACGCACCGTGGTAGCGCACGTCACCGTTTCTTTATCATTTGGGTGGCAAACTTAACATAGTATGGCCGTCATTTGGAAGTATTCACAGTTTTACTTCCACAAAGAATACGCGATAAACATTTCACAGAGCGAATTACGAAAATTATTTTTAACCAAATTCTTTACGCGAGTGAGATAATAACTTAAGTGTTTGTTTGATAGTATAAACAGAGTTACGACCTCGATTTTGTTTAAAATTTTTGGTAAATTATCCATTATAAAATTCAAAATGTGGTTAGTTAGCCAAGCTAATTCTGTGATATTGGAAGTAAAGGTGGAACCCAACTCCATTGGACAGCAGTGCTTGGAAAAAGTAAGTGGCCTATACGTTCAATAACATTTAACAAATATAATATGAAATAGTATAAAAATAATCCACCTTTTACATGGTCGACACTTGTTTGTTTCAGTATTTTTTATTTTTCTAGTAGCATTTACCTCTTAAATCTTAAAATAATATATCAAAATTACAAAATAGTATTTCATCATTACCGCATATAGTTATAAAACGGCAAAATTCTAAATTGAAAATATAGTTTCATCAAAAGTCACAACTTATAAATCCTAATAATTTTAGTAATATTTTATTCGAAAATAAAACAATTTGGTTAAGAAAGCGACACGTTCTCTACGATATTATGACGTTTATACAGTTTACCTTGTGGACTTTGGACTTCGCATTGTTCAAGCCTTACCTTCGCTAGACGAAAAATAGTTTCAATATGTACGTAATATAGCAAAGAATTAAATATTCATCTTAATACAATTGTAAATATGTTAATTAAACTTTTGATACGTAAGTAATTAGTGCAAAAATGTAGTGCACAATATGCAGTGTTTGGCGCCTAAACATTTTAAATGCCTGGCAGAATCCCAATGCATTATAATTTGGATTTAGGACGATCAGATCATTATTTGTCATGTATAAAACTATTTTTAAAAATCTAGATAAATTCTTGAATTCGGTCAGTATAGAAATTTACTGTGCATGTTATCATGCAAATTTAAAAGTTGTGTTTGTTAACATCTAAAATAAAAACTTTATAATGTGAATTAAAAATTTATTACATTGTTATAATGAGTAATTTATATTGTTACATAATTTGAACTTAACTATAAACGATAACCTTTTATAAGACTCGTATACTTCATTTGCGATACTGCCTATAAATAGTTGACTAAAAAAAAAATTCCTTTTTTTAATAAAATAACAGATAAGAAAATTATTTTTAATGTTTTAATGAAAACTAATTTCAATCAATTATCTTATATTAATAGAATCCAAATAGATAAAGAATAGATTTACGCGTTGTTACCTATAAAAAAAGAAACACAAGTATCGTGAATATCTTCGGCATCAAGGCGTTACCGGTGATTGTAGGTACAAAGTCCAACCAGCTGTCTCTAAACACGTGCGCGGGACGTGATCGACCGCGTTTTTAACGTAACTACGCCATTTTTTAAGTCGCTATACATTAAGTCTTCAAAATGGATAAAAAAACGTTTACAGATAATTAAATTATTATTATTACTTTCATTTATTTTCATTGAAACCTTTAATTTTCTTTAACTAAGTAAAATTGTAAAATTAAACTAAATAAAACTAAGTAAAATTGTTGTTTTATTTTGGTCGGCAACGTTTAAGTACATGGACAACACAATACCATTACCATATAAAGTTGTATTTAAATGAATAACAAATTATATATACGTAACGAATAATAATGTTTTAAATTGCAACTAGCGACGACATAGAGGTTAATTACTGTAATATATTATAATAATAAAAAAGCGTTTTTATACAATCTTTATCCAACGCGCAATGTGTATAAAATAGGCTGAAAGTGGAGAACGGAGAGTGTTCACACCAGAGTTTCTTTCTCTTATTCTATTCCCTATAGATGTAGAAGTTGCGAGGAGTCAGAAAATATACACCTTATAAGTTTTTACCTAACTTGAATATTTACTTAAGACGAGTCTGAGTTATGACTTAAATTAAAATAAACACGGACGACAAGTAAAATAATTCACTTGAAACTATGTTTGGAAAATTCCAGCGACCATATTTAAAATATAATAAAAAATAATTTTAATAGTCATAAAGAGGTATAAAATATAGTATTATAAATATAAAGAATTCTATGTGTGAGATTTGAATTCGTAATCTTTGCGTTCAATCAGACACAACTACTGAGCACCTGCTGTTGCACTATTTATTACAAATAATAATACTAGTATAAGTAATATAGTATTGTAATGCGGCGTGCAGTCATGTCTCAGTGGGACAGCGGTTGTAGACAGAAGAACGGAGTGTATTACCACAAGGATTTTATGGACTACTCTTGATATGCGGAAAAAAGTGTGAAACTGTATGACAACGTTAATACATTATACTAGCCATGTTATTTTCACCATCACATTAGCGGCCATCAAAGTGATTTGTTATAAATAAATAAGTACCGTATGTTTTACACAAAATAAACTACCATTTTAATTCAGGTAGCCGGTGTTATGACATTTCAATCAACTTCGTTACAATGAAACGAAGACGCCGCGGTTGCAGTTAAAAATAAATACTGTTTGACTTATAACTGAGTTACACCACTTAATTTGACTGTACCTTGGAAGTGGTATAAGTTTAAATATTAATATGTTATGAATGAATATTAAATATTAATAACTATCTAATGTAATTTACGTACTTAAGAAAGTACTGGATATTTTTTTTTGCCTCTTACCAGGGAGGCCCTAGTGTCATGACACTCCGTTCTCGCGTTTACAGTCAGACGTTGGTCCACTGCCACACGAATACAAATATATGGCCTCTTAATTTGTATTCGTTCATTTTAAAAATATTATTTTCATTTAATGTGGCAAATTTGAATCGAAATTGAGCCCATAACCCACACGCACACTCGGACTTTTCTAAATTAAGCTTATTTCAATGTTGTTCTCAGGATTTATAAAGTGAATAACAGCTACGAAGCGTAAGAGTCCAAAATTCAACGCGATTTAAATTTCATGTCATTTGTGAGATAATCAAATTAATTACAATTACTTAAGAATAATAAAGATTGTTATCGTTAAATTCATAAAATTTTTACTATAGTTTAATTAACTGTGTGAATCTTTATTTGTGTAAAAAAAATGGTGGAATTCTTCTATTTATTGCTCAATGTTATTTCAAAAATGAACAAGAAATATTAATATTATATTTTTTTATTATGTATTTTATTGACATAAAATCGTCATTTATTTATTATAAAGTATCTATATTGGTAATACGTAGAACTGTGTTATTTTTCGCAAGGCAGACTTCCGGTTATATGCGGAACAATATGAACTTTTGCACACTTTTCTAACAGACAAAAGAAATAATTACAAGATTATTATCGATTCATTATTCATTTTAAATATTATATCTACGTTGATTATTATATATATTATTACAATAAATTTAGGTTTTTATTTTAAAATATAAAAAAGGAGTTTATTAATATACTATATGTATATCAATTTAAAAAATTCTGTCTGATTATTATTATTACAAGAGATATCTTAACCCAATGGAGGTTATATTAACATTAGCTTCAATTATACTTCTAAAATGAGGTTATTTTGTGCAACCAAACGCGAGCAATTAGGATAGTTAACAAAACTTGTTACGAAATAATTACGAAATTGACTTACTTTATTAGCTTTCAAAAACACTATCCTTTGACTTTTGATTTCTTTTCTTTTTTTTTCTTTTTATTGTACATAAGTTTGAATGTTTAATAATAGTGTTACCTAAATATACGAAACTTCGTATTAATATGATAGAGAAACTTTCAGCTTCTATTTCATCGTGTACACAATGTCCCAGAAAATTTCATAGAGATCGCAATGTATCTATGATCCCTGCTTGTCATTCGTTTTAGTGCAGTGGTGTGAGTGACGAAACGAAATTCCAAACTTCGTTCTCTTTTTGCTTGTACAATTTTTAGCAAACACTTTTATTTATATTAAATTACCGAATATCTTTTTTTTTTCAACGTAATCTTAAAAATCAGTAATAAATTGCTTCAACATCAACATCGTAAAATTGTTTAGTAATATCAAATTTTGTTAACAAGAAACCTAATTATTTTGCCAACTAAATGGCAAATGTTGAAAAACAACACAATCTGACACGGCAAAATTAGTATTCAGCTAAATTATGTAAAAACTTAAATTATAACAGTTATAAAGTATGTTATTTTCGTTTTTAGCTAAATATGCAGCGTAGAGCATTAGGTATGTAATATAAGCTAGGTAGTTATATATTGCATTAGCATTACTTGTATCAAATTTTAAATGCTAAAGGACTTTGCTCAAATGTAAAAAATGAAAATTTAACTCCCTGGAAGTAACCCTTAAATTTGTAAAAAAAAACTTTTAAAACAAGCTTTCTACAAATATCTCACTGGGCTCTTTCATTTAGTATCCATAGTCCGCCATGTTGGGTTTAGAAAGGCATCACACACCTAACAACCACACATTGTAATGTTAAGGGTATATGCTTCAGAATTGAGTTACAAGATTCGAGTCGAACATTGCAACTTAATAAAAAGATTGTAAAATATTTTTTAAACTATAGTTACTAAATTGGAAAACAATATACGGTTTTTTAGTATACAGGAGTTTTTAGTACTGTTTTGTACAAAATTTCAAGCTACACAATTTCAGCCGAATTGACTGAAATATATTCGATCTAATTTTTTTTATTATCAAAATAGCTCACATGATTGCCTGAACTGTTTTATATACTCTCCAATTTAACGTGGACTTTGTGCTGTGACGTCACCGCATGGCCACCTAAGTACAGTGTCTGTAATTTACTAATACCATGGACAGATGGTTTTATCTTTTTTAAATCTCTTTTGTTTTTCTGAGTAAATAGTCAAATAAAATTTTTAAACAAATTTAATATAAATGTTTGAATAATTTACATTTCCAAGCAATTTTTTTTTTATTATTAAAATAAAGTTTGCTTATTAGAATATATTTTTATAATTTAATATACATCTTCCATGTTAAGAATATAAGATAGAAAGAGAATATGGTAATAATATTGGTATTGAAAATGCATAATTTTGACTTCGTTAAGTGTTTTTACAATATGTTAATGCTTCACTAATATTACACAAAACCCTAAAAAATATTCTTATAAGGTTTTATATTTTTGTTTAGATTTAATTATATTATTGGATTTCAAAGAACGATGTAAATCGTCACTATAGTTTCTTAGTTTTACGCTTTTCCCCCACAGCAGGGTAGACATAGTGAATCTAGTGTCTTGGCACTCCGTTCTACACGCACCGCCAGAATTCAAAACATTGCGTGTTGAGTGCCGGAATTCAACGTAGCGCATTGTCGTGTTCTTCTTCGCTTTTGAAATGATAACATTTAAATTATTATCATTCTCCGAGTGGGAATCGAAGTAACAAACAACCAATTGCGATTACAGTCAGTTTCTGTCCCATTACGCCACGATGACCTTTTAAAACCTTTCAATATCTCCCTAAAAATTTACATTAAAAATCAAAACTAGCATTTAATGCGATACGTGCCAGTGTTAAAAAATCTCAATTTAATGGTATTCGTAGCACGTAATTGCCCAAATCGTTTTATTTGTACCGTTCAATTAGACGGGTGGACTTTGTACCGTGACGTCATGACACGATCACGTAGGGTGACTATATGCTATTTTGGGGTGACATACAAACGTACTTCGTCTGTAAATCGATATTAGTATAGTAAATTTTAGGTTTAGGTAAGTACTTTTGAATAGACGGAGAACTGAGTGTCTATACATTAGGTTCTGTCTGCTATCTCCACGAAATAAAATAATCTATTGCCAATATTTTTATACTAAGCACTAGCACATGTTTGTTTCTCGAATTATTTTTACACCATTACATAAACATTGAAATGTAGATACACTTGTATGTAGTAAAGTCAAAAACGCACCAACTTTCACTTGTCGAAATATTGCCGCTGGTATCGTTTACAGAGAAGAGCCTGTTTTGTTTTATTATGGGACTTTAAAGCGTATGAAAAGTATATTATCGTTAAATTCATGATTGAAATTTGAAATGATGAATTTTTATAAATATAATGTATGTAATATGGAATTTTTTGAAAATCAATTAAATAAATATTAATTGATTGAGCACTGTTGAAAATGTGTATATTTATTTACACGTAAAAACATTAACGTAGCAGGACTTGAACCTGTGCTCTTTGGAATCTGTGTAAATACTCTAAATCTCTTTAATACGGGCAGTTTTAAACATTTTTCTTTAACTATGTGTGTGGTTAACTTTTACAGGTATTAAAAAGTTTATACTATAAGTGACGTTTCATCTGCAGCTTTGTGTTTCTTGGGTAGAACGTGGAAAGTGTAGAACGAAGTGATGGCCCACTGATCATTCTATTCTTTCAGTAATGCCTAATGCAAAGTAATCGATATAATATTTTATATGCAGATTATTTGTTTAACATAATGCCAGCTGAGGTTTTTCCTTAGGTACATAGCAAATTCAATACAAATGTTCTATAGAAATTTAATATTTTAAAAACTAATTTAGTTAGGAATTTCTATGGATTCTAATTTTATCAATTATGTATACAGAATGCCGAACCGTGAAGTCAGTAAGAATAACTAAATATAATTTTTAACACGTTTTATTTATATGCCTCAGCGTCAGGTGACGTGACTAGGAACACGGTTAGAGCCTTGGCTTACATTACGTCGGACTTTGGACTGAGATGTTGGTTATAAATGCTATCTATAAAAATCATATCATTCAGTTATTAGGTGACTGGTTTAAGAGAACTCTCCACTCTCCGCGTTTATGTTAAAGCAATAAAATGAAATAAACTAGTACATTACATATATATATTGTACTCCATTGTTTCCCATAGCAGTGGAGGTAAAGATAATCTAGTCTAAGACCTCCTTTCTCCATTTTCCACCCACTTCCAGAGACATTTGAATCGTAATTCGAAAAGCCGATGAAAAATATGAACGCAAACTTTTCCCATGTAACTTGTTTTTATCTTAAACGGGAGAGTAACGCACTCACCGTGCAGATTGTTTTGTGCACAAACTGGTCCATGTGGATGCTGGCGACGGTTTGGATTGTATGCAAGTTTTTTTGCTTTATATTTGTAATGTAGTCAAAATATGTATGGCTAATAATTTTAATGTGTTGGTTTAATAATAATAATTAATCATTTCAATTATATAAGATTCTTGATGTTTTTTAAAAATTCGAGAATTGGCACTTAACTTTAAAGTGAAAGTGGAAATAATAATACTGTAAAGACAGGAAAAAAACTAATATACCATAGGTTTTCTAACTTAATCGAACGTTAAATTAACTAAAATTGTATGAAATTACACTAAGCATCCAAAAAAAAATCAAAGCCATTATAATGTAATTTAGAAATAAAATACATTATCAGTGCTTTGACATAGCGATGACCTCTGACTGCACACACAAAAGTTATAATGGTAGAAAATAAATTTTATTAGTGAATATTCTACATATCAAAGCGATAACAGCAGAAAGAATCAATTGTCACCGTGAGACGGAACTTAGCGCAAATGAAAATAATCTAGTTATAAACAGTCCTTCGACCCGGGTGTCGAACCCACAACCATCGTGTTTATTATTTTAAAATATCAATATTAATTACAAAAGCCACCAAACGACCTTTATATATAATGAAACAATGAATCATTAAATAACATTATACCTACTGTCTCAGATCCGGTTCAAGGATCATATAGTGATGGTTTATCAGTATTATAATAAATGATAAGATTTATTCAAACCAAACGATAATATATTTGTACATACATAAAAAAATATTAATACAAGTCCATTAAGTGCTTGAAAATTTTAATAAAAACAATGTTTGTAAATTTACGAAAATTCTTATGGATATTGGTGATTGAATTGTGTAAACAACGTTTTTAATTTAAGTCTTACATTGATACTGCTTTAGCACTAACAATAGTGTTGCGATATATTGTCAAATATGAAGAATACAGTCACTAACCTCGCCATCCAAATATAAATAATTGAAATAAAAAATAATGTATGTTTTCCCCAACAAAGGTATCCGAAATACGAACCTACCCATGACCGTTTATCAATGACGTGTGCTGTCACTTATCAGTCGCTAGGGGTTATTGTTATATAAACAATATTTATTTAATCAATGAATGTGCCCGTTACACTGATTTATTTGTAAATTTATAAAGTTGCTACAAAATATAGATTTTCTATTTTTAACATTTTTTAAAGTGCTAATTACACACTTGAAATTTTGAACGCAGCAGGATTTGAACCCGCGCCTCTTGCAACCGTCCATAGATTGTCTCTCTCTACTGAGATTGAATAGTTTGAATAAAATTTTTGTCATAATTTCCAAAAAATTACTTAAACTTTTTGATTTTTGTTTATCGGCTGATAGTGGTGAGTGTTTATCCCATTTTAAAGAGACCCCTTAAGCGCCTTCATTTGGATAGTTAGAAATCTCAGGCGCTGTCTCGAGCTCCTCTTTCAGCAACGCGATGGCTTGGCACAGTGAATCCATGGAACGCTAAGGAGTTTCTTCTCTATACTAAAATAGTGGCCGTATCATAAAATAAAAGTGTACATATTAATAGAGACTTTTAAAAAAAATAATAATTAGTAGTTACTGTCAGTGGCGTTGCGCCTGCGCAGGCGCACCGTTATCAGTTCAATTATTAATTGTTTTCATACGTTTCAATGTTAGGTCGATAACGTTGTTACGAATTGTAGTTATATTGGCATGACGATTGGAGTAGATAATAATTAACAATTAACATCTTGTTAATTTTTAATGTTTATTTTGGTGATTTATTTTAATTATATACTTTGGATTTTGATAATAAACAGTTTTCTCTTATTGTCGCGATATCGTTTTGCTTTTTGGAAACGAATGATAATATTACATGCACTATGATATATTGTAGAATATGCAGGGAATACCTAGTGGTGTTCCATTTTTGGCCAGCACGGATTTTGAATGTTAGATCTTGAAATAATTTCGTCCAATAAGGAAAGAGACTTTTTCTGAGTTTCAGATTCGGATCCATGATCATCGTATCCAAAAATTAATGTACAGTAGTTTCAATACGTATATGATCAATTTAAGTATTATCCTTCATTTGTATTTTCAATTCACTTGTAACGGTATGTTCGATCTAACAGCCGATACTATGGTAGAGAAATCTCATTGCCCTATAACTTCATTGTCTATCAATATGTTTCTAATGTACACTATTTAAGTGTATTTTACGTGGAAATTAAAAATAAAGTTAAAAACATAAAAAATAAGACAGTTAAAGGGGAATGCTTTTTTATAAGCAGTCATTTATAATAGTTTTGAAAAAATACTGATCTAATGTAACTTAAATGTTAATCCACGTCTCATAGTACATTTATTGTACCACTTATATTATCTAACATGCCTATATATGCTATAGTTACATTTGTAAAAGAATCTAACCAAGCTCGTTTAAAGGCTAAGTTCGGTCCAGTATGGGCATACAGTTAATTGAGCGCTTCCCCATATGGCAGATTAAGTTAACCATGACTCATTTTACTGAGAAACAACTCAATGAGCGAGTTTTCATCTTACTCTCGAGAAATATATTATGTCAATGCAGATTTTTTTTTTAGTATGATCTGCGGTTGGCGGTTCTGTAGAGGTTTTTGATTGTTATTATTTATATTTTCTCTTATTTATAACTTTTTACTACTTACTAATAGCATAATAATAATACAAGAAATTGTTATTATTAACAATTTCTTGTAGGTCTTTTTCTTTGAAATAATCTTTTTAGGCATTATTCATATTCTTTTTTTAATATATATATATATATATATTTTAAGTATATATATATAAGATCGTCTTTGGGCCTTGTAGATTGAGATGAGTTCAAACGCAGCGTCAGTCACCTAAGCCAACAACACTTTTAACCTTAGTGGCATGATAGTTGCAGTCATTATACATTTATATATTTTTTTTTTAGCTATTTTATTTTTATAATGAACACACATGTAACCGTACATTTTCATTTTTATTTGAAATATATATTTATTTAATTACAATCCCTCTTTACATTTTCAATACTTTACATTTAAATTTTGAATTTTTACACATAGTCAGAGAGAACTACTTTGTTGGGTGATAAGTGTCTGTGCTTAACGCCGCGTTTTGTCTTACTCAAGCGGAAAAATAAAATGATTTAAATTATGAAATGAAAATGATTCCTCCGAATGGGGATCGAACCAACAACCAATCACGTTGACAGTCAGACTCTGCCCCACTCTGACTTGAATTTGTATTCAAGTCAGACGTATAATAATGAAACGACGCTCAGAAGCAGGTTATTCCGATAATTTTCACTGTAGCGTATTCAAAGGTAACCTTTGGACAGTGACTCTTAAAAAATTTAAATACATATATAACAATAAGTTATATTGATTATGGCTTGGTTTTCCTTGTATTTTGTGTCAGCTATTTTTATGATATTTCATAATAGAATGTGCATGACACTCGATTGTTTTTAGTACGAATGACATTAACTACATAAGTTTGTTACATTGACATTAACTACATAAGTTTGTCATATGTTTAGACTTTAGTTAGACAAGACGGCTTTGAACTTTGCCATACAAGGTACAAAATGTTTAATAGATAGATAGTTAAGACTTTTAAGTCTTACAAAAAATACATATATTATAATAATATATGGATATCTTGATAATAAATGATATCTTACAAAGTTCTCCTATACCTAAAAAAATCCATGTAGGGTTAAGAAATTTCTAAATTTTAAGAAATTTAATTGACATCGACAATATCGGGAACCCACTACCCTTAAATGTACACACGACAGCTCCGTTAAAATCCACTTTACAAAAGTGAATCCCTTGTTAAATTACCAAGCAGTTTTATAAATACTGAATGAATCAGTCACTTGTCTTTGTTTTCCCCGTCGGTAATTATCTTTAGTTCGCTATGTTATTAGTCAGAAAGTGTCACAATTACTTTGAAATCTTAAATAGATGTCCTAGAAAGCTTGTGATCACATTCCATAGAGACTTTTTTTGTTATTTGAACTGTAAATTGCAAAGATCTTCTCTTAGCTTTCATCTTACTCCCCAAGTAACCTACTTTTTTTTAGCAGATTCATGCTTTTTCTCGCAAAGCAGTGTAGTCAAAGAGAACCTACTTTCAAGACTCTCCGTTTTTAACTTTCCGCTCGAAACCGAGACAACGCTGCACTTTTTTTAAGGTACCATAGCGGAAAAATGACAATGTTTTAAATATAATCATTCCGTGCATTGGAAATCGAACTCACAGCAAATCGGGTTTACAATGAGACGCTGTCCCACTGCACCACGCCACTGGAGTTATGAAGAACCAACATGCAAAATTTCAAACTTCTACGACCCTCGTCGTTTAGAGTGCCTATCAGTTACATTGCTACGAACGAACAAAAGTGAACCCAGGATAGATTAAAACCCACAACTCCGCCACGATGGTATATTATTAGGTATTCTTCTTAGAAGTGTATTTAATGATATGGTGTAGCGATATACCTATATGCATTTATTACATAAAATGTCGTAATACGTACGAAATATTAAAAATATGCAGGAAAACCCACTCGAATTTCTTTTCGACTTTGGACGGTTTCCAATTTTCCATATAAATGTCAATGACCAAAGTATCCTTTAATAATCATTATGTTTTCACGTGCTTTGTACCATGATAGATAGACATACTAACATGTTCACGTAACTATCTGTTTGAATAAAATATTTTTAGATATAAATTTAATAAATAAACTACTTTTGGCAGCATGCCGGATAAAATGCGGTGTTAAGTTTCGCCCACCGAATTTTTGAATGAATTTAAGGTATTTATAATACACTAATGACGCCCTACGTTAAGTCATTAAGTAATTTAATTTTTTATGTCATTTGTAAATACAAGTCACGGCATTTTTTTTTATGAATTCTATTCTCATTGCCGAGGGATATACTTGTTTTATTGATTTTGTATTATTAATATATTATATATTAATTGTATGTATCTATATGGAAAATAATGATTGCTTTAAATTATTTGGTGTTATGACCGATTTGGATTTTTCGGCAATAAGGAAAATTATACACAAATTTTAGTTTATCCGTTTCTTCATAGGGAAGGTAATGAGTTGTATTTTTGACTATACGTAAAAAAAATAGTAACCACAAATTTATATTCAAAATTATATATATATTTTTGTCTTAAAAAATCAAAATTCTACTCCATTTTTCAATCGAACTCTATATATTTGTAGAAAATTTTATTGTAATCGTTTATATATGTGGCAGTACATATCATGGTCATGCACTTACGTAACACATTACATTCGAGATGAACGCTCGTTTCATCTTGCTACCTATAAATATACAAAGTATTATCTAGTATGGCATTCTACGCTACAGCCTAATAAGACGTAAAAATAAAGTTATTATTGAGGAAAAACGTGTCTGCTAATCAAAATCTGTTTTCTTATAAAAATATTAACCACACATTCTTTACACTGAAATTGATTCCCATTTTCACATTTATGTTTTTAATTGGCTGCTGTAATAATGTATTTAAGTCGTATATTAAATGATTTACTTTCAGGGTATTTTAATATTGTTCACAGATTTGTTAGTTGTACAAAAAAAAGATTATATATATTTTTTGCAATTACGTTTAGAAATTTTGATAAACAGTAGTTATTTGCAAGTGTATTTAGTAAAATAATAATACATTGGCTAAATTAAAACCAAAAATAACTTTCATAACTTGGTCCACTTGTCAATTTTGGATGGTCAGTATTCGAGAGGCGTACTTTGAAATCCTACGACATTCAATGATTTAGGTATGACTTTTCAATATATAGTTGTAAGAGATATGCTCGAAACAATGAAATGTATGAAGGCTCAGAGTGTAGTTTAAATTTTATATGTGACTGCAAGTTACAGGGTTAGAATATTTATTAAGTTGAATTGTATTTAAAATATTGTTGTCTCAGTACAGTAATGTGAGCGTCAATAAAATGCGTTACATAGAAGAATTAATTAAATTTCCGCCCAATTTCGATTGCATTGGATCCAATTTCTGGAAATTGAATTGCACGTTGGCGGCACTTAACGCCGCTCCATGAAGTGAAGTCATTTTTATATTATGAAAATCATTACCATCGCGTGTTCAGTTCGACACTATCACAACATAGTTTGTGCCTTAAATTTACTTTTTTGTTAAATACTACAATTCTGTTAATACTGTTTTTTTCTAACATGGGAAAAAAGAAACAGATATCTTAATCCATGTAAGATTTAAGTAAAGTATGTATTAAGAGCATTATGTAAGTTACTTAATGCGTATTCCACTGGTTTCCACCTCAGGCCTTACTATTCCAAGGTTATTATAAGGCAATTGACGTCACCAATATCACTTCTAATGGAAACTTGATCTATCAGGTACCAATACTGGTCCTGTTTTTTATTGTCATTAAACTTGTATATTTTGGCGATACCGTCGTGGTACAGTTAGAAGGTACCTACTACTGAATGATATTATGGGTTCAAAACGCGGCGTACAGTTCCCCCACTGAACACGCAATATCTCTATTTTGTTGAAAAAACGAAGAACGGAGTCTCATCTCAACAAGTACGCTTTGACCAAACTGATAATTTATTTTAACACTTCCGGTTACGTTTATTAATTATTAGGCACAAAGATTAACACTGTTAAAGCCAGCTTAACTCATGGTGAAATATGATTAAAAAATATAAGTCTGCTTATTGTACAAACAATTCGGCCTTTGTTAAAGGAAACGTGGTATGCGTGAGCGAGGTTGTTATTCTGATAACGTAGCAATACAACTACAATGGATAATTTTCTAATTCGAGTTTAAATTATATTAAATTTGCATAATTTTTGCAATTTACCTTAAAATAAAATATAATATAAGCATAAATAATCGTAAAGTAATTTAAGGCTATGTAGAGAGACGAGGTGGGACAGTGGAGGCAAACGTTAGCTCGCATTTTAAAGAGGCCTACACTTTGGTCGTAAGTCCTAGACACTACACCGAGCTCCTCTCCCTGCAACGCAATGGACCGCTAATCAATAGAATGCTAAGGAGTTTCTTCTGTGTTCGTTTTCTTACTAGGTTAAACCGGAAAGTTAGGTTAATAAAGTATTCGTTTCAATCGTAAATACTTCTTGAAACAAAAAAAAAACTTAATTTTAACAATGTATTAAATAATTCGTAAAGCTAGTTACTACATAATAAACTAGGTGTGGCTTGTACTACTTTTGTGTATATATAATAATTTGATATATGGGCGGGCATATGTGCCCCAGTGGCCACAGTTTATTAAATAAATAACTTATAACGTGGGGGCACGTCACAGTGTAATAACAGATCCTCGTTCAATTTATACGTTGCTCTTGGTCAAAATGAACTAATTACTTTCGCTATTCAATAAGAAGCTGTAAAATAGAATGGTCTAAACCAGAATAGCTGTAAACTATACGGGGATGGCAAAGTCAAGAAAAATAAGTAGACACTAGTCTAGTGACTATTGCAATTAGGGATATTGGCAAGAAATATATAAATATACAGGACCTACTTACTGTATTTGTGATTTCTGTAAATATAACTGTGTGGGTGTTTACAAATCATACGTACAGCTTAAAGCTGAATATCAGGGTAGTTAGAGAGAACCTAGTATCAAGAGACTCCGTAAGCCTGAGTATTAAGAGCAAATTGAGTTTAAAGTACAATTAAATAATGACTGTAACCGTGTACATTTCATATTATGATAATAATTCATGGCAATGATATCGTTGTGCAAATAAAAGTCTTGTCATCAAGCTGCAAAGTGTTTTGCAGATTACCGTCTTAAGTCCTAACTCAAATATGTATGTGCAATATTTCAAGGATAGTCGCTTCGTATCTAAATATTGTTGCTACTTGAGTATGGCATATGACCAAGAATAGAATAGTAGATATTTTTTTAAATTATTAAACTTATTATCATTACGTCGGTTTGCTCCGGTACTTAATACGCAATGTCTCGAATTCGAAGGAAAAATGGAGAAGGTAGTGTCTTAAAATTAGATTCTCTCTGCTTATAAATAAAAAATACAATATTTTAATGTCTTTTTTAATATTTGACTCTTTGAAGTGATGGCCGTCGTCACCAGCGATATATTCGAATTGATCCGAATTGAATCACCGGTATAACGAAGATTTACTGTAGATATTTCTCTGCTTTCGTTTCCAATACTAAGGTCTCTTAAACTGAACAAAAAGTATAAAGTAGGGCGGAAGCACGAAATGCCGGAACATAACTTGTTAAATGTTTTGCTGAGTATCTGAATTTCTTATTTAGTATTTAATAATACAGGCCATTGTGGCGCAGTGGCACATCGTATGACTGTAAAACGTTGGTTTTGGGTTCGGTTTCGGATAGCGGAAAACGGAGTGTCATGACATTATGTTCTAACTGCCTACTTTGGTATGTTGGAAATAAAGATGATGAAGCTAAAAAAATATATTTTATGTATATAAAAACTCATGTATTTTTATAGGGTGATATTTGCGTCTAGCTCAAAATCTGACTATCCCATTTAGTACAGTATTCAAGACTAAAAAATTTATTCGAATAATTATATAACAATTTATTCGAATGATATGACTGACTACTATGACTATGAATGACTCTGATATACCGGAGATCATATAAAAACAACATTTCTAAAGCCTTAAAGTCTTATTTATCACATATATTAATATACATATAGCCTACTAGTAATCTAATTCTAACAACTCACGGTCATGTAATCAGCTAACACTTTATCTAAATACTTCAATATAAATATCGTAAACAACAATATTTTGTAAATTCTGTACCTAATTAGATCAGCTTTGATAGATAAGGTTCACTTATTAATAGGCTTTTGTTTGTTCATTATTCATTAGTATTATAAGTCAAAAGTATGAAGAGAGTCTGGATGTTTGTTACTCTTTTACGAACAAACGGCTTAACTGATTTAGATGAAACTTTAAAGTAATATAGCACAATAAGTGTCTAGTGTATATGCAAATAAAAAGTACTTACTCCTATATAAGATTAACTATTGATAAAATATGAATTTTACATATTAAAAAAACAGTTTAAGCAAAATCCTTAGCAAAAGTTAGTTGAAATTAAAAATAAACACACTTTACGCGAAAACTTGCAAAACTTGTATGAAATTTTAATTGTCAACAGTTACAAGGACGGTGTATTGAACAATATTCTTAATCAAATGTATTTAATAATATTTATAAACGTGACTGTTTCTTTTAAAGTATGTGTTAATTGTCATATTGCGTTCAATTTTAATATTGTAAGACATTTTTCTTTTTTATTCGTCTTGTTGTTTTCATGGGATAGGTATTGAGAATATAAGAGCACTGCATTCTAGGTGGAAGAACTTAACGCCGCGCTTTGTCTAACAAGCCTAGGGAAAATTGAATATTTAACTTATTATTTTACAAATTATTATAATTAAAAAAATTACGAACAGTTTTCTAAATATAAAATTATGCGTATATAATATTAACATTCCCAACAACTACGCCTCGTTAGTACGTATTAATGTAAATTTTAATACGGTTTTGTAGAATTCTTGATCGTAAAGCTGTTTAGTGGCTGAGACCGGTCAGTAAATACGCTAGTATATGGAACGTGGCTTCTTATTACGTATAAAGCTTTGAATGTAAGAATTTGTATTGCTTTAGATTATTTTAAATGTAAAAGAATATTTTATTTGTATTAAAACTTGCTTTATTGACCGCATTGTTTGTGGGAACAAGTCTTTCTATAATAATTCTATGGTTGGTTAGAAGTTAGTTGGAAATATCTCAAAAGTGCATGAGAAGTACAGAACGGGGTGTTCATTATTAGCCTTTTTTATCATGAAAATTATGCGACTTGAAGAGTTTAAAATTTACCGTATTTAAAGTTTATATAAAACTGCATTAGAAATACATTGAATAATAAATATTACACACTGTATCATGTGTTTGACATACACTGTTGTTAACGGGTGTATTAGCTATGTCCTATACGAAAATAAAGAAAAAAAACATAACAAAGCGATAATAGTATATCCTTTATTGTTGAACAGTCGAAGATTATAAATAATGTTATTTTCAATCATCCGTCCATATTTGTTGTTATCGCTAACTGCGCAGTTTTCCACAGGTATAGGTTAATACGCATTATATTAATTAATGTATAATGTATGAAAAATTTTTTTTATATTATTAGGTATCTTGTAGATATTAGATATGGATACGCAGTAGACGTGTGTCAACAATGAGTTCCCCTGTGACTACTGTGGTGGTTTTTTTATCTACTAGTAAATACCAAAATTTACTTTTCTATTTATTTATTTACACTTAATTATAATATGAGTAACAAAAGTAACAAAACGAACAAGAAACTTACAGAATATAGGCAATAAAACAGGTAAAATAGTTTGATTTAAAATTAAATTTTATTAGATCAACACAGCCTTATAGAAAAATATATATACTTTTATATCAATTTATACTTTTAGGGTAAAAATAAAACATGTTTTTGTGATATTAAAAATATTTTTACCAAATACAATTTGAATTTGCTACCTTCGTGTACAATACGTTATGCAATTTAAACTGATACACAGAGAGCATTTAATGATGTAATAAAGTTTAAACAAAACTATAATATCATTGATAACCTCGTATACTGTGGCTAGAGATGACTAACCTTAAGAATGGAATCGGGTTTCAAAATATTTATAAAGTAGATATTTTGGTTTGGTTAGCATTAAATTGAGAAGATTGCTTGTTCCATTATATGATAAGGGGTTACAAAACAAAATTATAAGATAACTTTGTTCACTAAAGCTAAACGTAGGATCAGATACATAATACATTTAGAGGGTATGTCTTGGATAAAAATGTCAACTTTCGCTACATTTTATTTATAAATTGATTGAGCGAAATGTTAAAAACATAGCGCCATGCCCTGACTGCTTTCATTCTTGCCACAGAATGCTGAAAAAGCTTTAAGAATATTATCTTTAACAAGTTGTTAAATAAATAACCTTTTCAAAGACAAAGCCCTGTCAAATTTACAATTTGGTTTCAATTGACATTTTTTATCTACATGACCTTTAATCCTTTGCAGACTTCCGTGTTATTATATGTTAATATGATTATTTAGACACACGTATGACCTTTATCCTGCATTTAAACAAAGAGGAAGGAGGTTTACGTTTTATAAAGTTTTTTAGGCCTTGTATGGTGCCGCAGTGGGACATTATCTAATTATCAACACGATGATTGTGGGTTTGATCCTTACTCTCGTGAGTAATATTTTTCAAATTATTTCCATTTTCTTGCTCTGTATTTCTTGATAACGCGCGGCGTTGAGTTTCGCGTTTAAATTGGACGCAAAATATCGAATGAAGTGTTATGACACTAGATAGAAGGGCGGTATCTCTCTATCTACGATAAAGTATGAAGCTAAAAAAAATATATATTGAAGTGTTTTTGTTTTCTAAGGTACAGGTGGTAACACACATTTGCTTAAAGGGCGTTATTTTTGTACACAAAAGTAGAACTCATTATTTCAAAAGTGCGTTCACCCCACGAAGACGAGCGACCTCTTTCCGCGTTTTCACAAATTCAACCTGAAATATATTCTATAGTCCAGAAATAGGGACTACTTAGTATGTAAAGTAGTTGTGCAATGATAACAGGGAAAGTGATAAAATTAACCACTAAATGAACCAGTAAACAAAGTTCTAAACACTTTGTCACTCTTCTTTCTCTCTTACAAATTAAACAGAATTTCTGTTTTTCAATAGACATTTATTATGTATCTATGTGGAATGTAAACCAAGCTGGAATTTTCTAGCAGGGTTTCTAAGATATCAGTTAGTTTATCAATGTAAGAAAGTCATGCAATACTATTTTGACGCATTTCTAGACTTCAGGTTTGCTTCAAAATGTGCACACATGTCCGGATATTACGATGCAGACAATATCTATGACAATAATATTTATGTAACGTGAATCTAATGTCCTCGCTAGGCCGACCAGGATAATGTATAAAACTTTTGATTGCTTTTTAAGGCAGGCAAGTATTTTTTATGATGAAACACTTTATTTAAGTTGAAAACAACTGTATGCTATCCTAAACTTAGATTCTTCAAATTGAGATTCTAAAACATCGCATTTTGGACTATTTAAGGGACTACTTGTGTATAAATATGTAGTCATATCTAAGTCTTAGCCTACTTAGTAAACAAAAAGGAAATGTAATAATCCAGAAATAGCTAACAAAGCCTACGGTCCACGTGTGGGCAGTAATCATACAAAACATTTAAAGATCTCATCCCATTTCCATACAAGATATATAGATATATTTAAAAGATATATTGTGTAGTGATTTTTTTTTACGTCTAATGTTACTAAGTGCCATGACACTGCGAGTTCTGCTGTTAATGTTTTAAAATCATCTGTTGATGGAAAGCAGAGAGCAAAGTGATGCCAATAGTTTTCACATTGTTTACAAACGTTAACTTAATATTACCTCGTTACTAATATTTGTTTATGTTTTGAATAGGTTAATGACTTCGTTCTTCTTGAGATTACTTCCTGCGCTATAATTAATTAAGATATGAATAAATGTAACATCTCTTTCATAAAAAAATATATTAACAATATGTAAAATATTTGAAGAAAAATATAGAATTGGATTTATTTTATTTAATTCTTAATATTTTTATCGGATTAGTTTAGGGTTGTGGCTTCGCATCTTACTCAAAAGAGTATTTATTATATAGGAACAGTGGGTGTTACTCAATTATGTTTTACTCAAGAATTTTCTAAAAAAAACAAAGACAGTTGATTTAACCTTTGTTATATGGATTCTATTTTCTAACATTTACTGAGGAAAGTGGAGAACACATTGTCTTGACACTAACTCCTTTCTGTTACTACCCTAATATACAAGAAAAAGCATGGAGCTGTATATATTAAGAAGTAGCAGTATTCAATTTTGATACAGCAAATATTGTTCTTTAATTTTTTATATATAAGACGTGTACCTACACATTATTACACGTGTACATGATATTAATTATATAATATATACATTACACCTTTATATTTTTTGTGCGATTATTTATTTATTAATGAATTCACTTGTTCTTTAATTAATAAGATATTTTTTTCTTATAATACCTGCTCAATGTACACAGTGTGTTTGTACATTGTGTGTGTATTATACTAAATAATAATATGTATTAAATAAACGTAACGAAACTGATTTGTCTAATGATTGTATTAGACAAAAGTCTACAGATATAATACACGAAAAGGTTGAAAACAAATTATATTTCACAGAGTCAATAAGTTTCTATATAACATCTCACACCGCCTTGAAGAACCTCCGGGCATCGGACTTACGAAACATGCCAAGAAACTAAGCTAAGATATAAAAACAGATATTTGGCAGCGACGATGCTCTCGATCGGTCTGCCGAGTAGTCTAGCTTACAGTTAGGGTTTGTACAGAGAGAATAACCTGAATTCTAAAGGTTTTTATTGTAAATTTAATTTAGTTTGAAAATTTCATTTCTTGCTTATATAAAGACAAGTCTGGCTTATTCTTTATCCAGACAGGAAAAATATCCATCTATAGTAATAAATAAATTGGAAGAGTCACTAAATGCATATGTATGCATACAGTGGCAGATAGCTTGTGTAATGAGGAGTAACTTAGGTTTCTTATTTTAGAATTCTGACGCGGACGAAGTCGCGAGCACAGGTAGTTTATTACTATTACAATTGGGTTTTGAACCGAGACTCGCCGTATTCAAGAGTACACGTTCGCACACACAGTAATACATACATAGCCTGTATATTTATGATTTTTTTTATGTTAATAACAAGGTATATTATATATTAAAACATTGTTAGCTGACTGTTTTTTAAATATTCCCTACTCAATATATAACATAGTCGTGATATACGATTTTTAAAGTTATCTTAGAATTGTTTATTAAATCAATTTAGACTATATTTAGTTTCTTTTCCTTAAAAATAATAAAAAATTAGAATTTATTTTTCCTATCGTTCAATTTTCTATAAAAATTATTCAATGAGTTGTTTGAATGAACGACGCATTTTGTTTTATCAGACGTAAGAAACATTGTTTCTCATGCTTTCGACCCCTTTAGACGAAAAGTATGCGGACAAAGAGGGATATAAAATTTGGCATATTCAAAGTTTATTTAGACAAACGCAATATTTTTTTATAATAATTCATTAGAAATACATTTAAATAATGAAATAAATATTACAAACACTTTTGTGACTGACATGCGTTGCTAAGGCAATGCGTGTTTTACATGTCAACAGGGTCACTAGTATATTCTTTTAAAATTATTTAGCACACATTAAACCTACACCTTTACTTATATTATTAGAAAACTGAAAGTACTCGACTCGTTGGCCAACTAGTCTAATGTTTGAGCACGCGTAGACTGCGTGTTCTGAACGTGATCAGGTGTGAGAGAGACACGGCTATATGTTAAACAGAGACGCAAAGAAAACATCTGGACTGGAAGGACGTCTTTGTGATTTGAGTGGTTTTTTTCACTTTTGCCCTTATTTTACTCTATTTGTAGCATTTTTTGTTGAAATGCGATGGAATATTTAGATTTTATATTATAATTGGTGTATTAGAACTAACGTTAGAGTTTACTTACTTTTGCTTATTCACGTTTGCGAGTTTGTTCCGCGTTCTTTGTGCATGCCTTATACAGAAACTTGCTAAATATATACATATATATATAATTTTTATATTTGATAGTATATTTTAGAAAACACAAGACTCAGTGAGTGATAATGTACGCAATAAATCCGGTTAAATAGTTTTATTTAATAAGTGTAAAAATCGCGAATGCCAAAGATCTTATTCTATAGTTAGCGATCTAGCTACTATCAGTAATATTAATTGAACGCCTTGAAAGGCAAGGTGACAAAAATGTATTGTCGTAGACAGACGTTGTCAATAAGTGTATTTATGTTACTATAAAAGCTAACATCCAGTACAGCTTAACAGCGAACATTATTGGTAAAATGAAGAAAGAAGTGCTTTAACTAAACTTTTACCGCTTACGGTTTTACCTCTGACAGACACGGTAAATGTTAGAAAATATGTGTATGTGTGTATGTATTGGAAAAAATGGTTACGTTAGAAACGGGTTAAACTTTTTCTATTTTAGCTAGTAAGTATTGAGTTTAACTTGGAAAATCTTGGAAGATCATTCGTAATACGGGCTTTCATAGTAACATAATATCAACTATAATGTAGTATAATCTAAAATACATTACAGGTACATTCTCTTGTCGTATAAAAAATAGCTTTGATTACGTACACGACTCAAATTACTTTTGTCATTGCATTGTAATATATTATAACAAAATGAGTGGTTTTTGTAGGTTATGGTTATTTGGTTCTTTAATGATACATTTCATTCCAATATATGTAATATATTAACAATTATTGTCAAAATATAGTATTAACAATTAAAGTAAATATATTATAAAATCTCTACTTTTTTATTGCTCTTTGGAACCAACTTTGAAATCGATGTAATTAAATTCGGAATAGGTAATTAGTTTTAATAAATTATATATACGACTATGTATTATACTGTAACTACTTAGTTTTTATGTATATATGTATGTATATTTGTCTATACATTTAGATGACAAAGGTATCCGGATAGATCTTACGGGGTCTAGAGTCATTGAACCGCAGTCCTGAGGACGTGCGTGCATTCCATTTGGAATTGATATATAGATATAAGTGGGTAGACTATTGATGTTTTGTTGAGATAAGTTCATTATGGTATACGCGATGGTCGTGGGTTCGATTGTAACTTAGAAAATTCTATATATTTGAGAGTTAGATTTTCTGCCAGTCTGACATATAATGAGTTTGTTTCGGCAAAAAATGGACTTAGTTAGTTAGTTGCCAGTGCCTTAGAAAGATTGCAATCAAGGCAGAGTTACAATAATAATATACATATTTGTATGCTAACCTAAACTTACGAAAGCTATTTTATGGCTGTGGTCTTTATAATGCCTTAGTGTCTCTTTAGGGAGCATCAACTTCTCTATTTTATTAAGAAATAAAATGAAGTTATAGGTTATTCATTTTAAACAATTGTTTTACTGGTTTAAGTATAATGATTTTGCACAAAAAAAAAGTATATTGGTGGAAATATTTGAACACGTAGCATTACAAAGTAAAGAGCTTATTAAAATAAAAATTTCCACTCTTATTACATTGATGGCCTCGATGAGGAAATTAATATAAAAATGATTAAGTAAGACATTAATAGGTAATTTGATTATAGCTTATACGTGATATTTAGTGCGATTTATTAGTTTTTGAATCAAATTAGAATAGTTGATTCGATTTCAACTCTATAATATGTTCGATAATTGACTTTCAACCATTTTAAGTTAAGTTGAGCTGAGTTTTAGGAACTTCTTTGAAATATGTTTATTTTATATTCAACTCGGTGCTTTGTTTAACTAAACCCATATTAAATAGTTTTCATTGCGTAAAATACTTAGTTTCAAAAATGAAATATTTTACCTGATAAGCAATATTTGTTTATTTACCTTTCAAGTGTTTTTAATAACTTCTAAAAAACAAGGAATGTCTAAGAAAAACATATGGAAAGTTGTTATTATAGTAGTTTTGTTTATTATTATATTGTAAATATTTAGTATGAAAATCGAAAAAAACAAGCCGTTTCAAAGTAAAGAACTTTATCAACAAAAATAATTATTTGCAGACTCGTTGTTTTATGTATACGTCGTACAGACTTTTTAAGTTTAATAACCGTACACAGGGACGTCAATTAGTTTTTATTGAACCTTATTATTGAACCAGTATAATGTCAATTAAAATATTACTAACCTCTCTGATTGCGCCCGTTACTATTTAAAAGATACGCTATTATGGCTGGCCTCATTGATATATTTAATTTGCAAGAATTGAAGCTAAAGCCTCCGTTATATTAATCAAATACTCGAAATAATTATAAGGCTATCAATGCGTCACATGTTCACATTTGCGCAGTTGTATTAATTAGTCTAATCAAGAGAAAAATAAAGAGAATTATTTCATATGAGGAGCGGAGCGGGCGAGCGTTTATAATAACAGCTCGTATCGATGACACGATGAAAAATAGGGACAACCTTATAATTTTGTACTTTAGTTTGTATAATTTAAATAACGTTTTATTATACCATATAAAATATTGTAAATTAATGACAAATCTAATGCAATCGTTGATACTGGAGTGAAGTCACGTAAAAAAACTGGACCCTCCGGAGAGCGTGTATTAAGAGGTTGATGACAGTGAACGAGTTCTGTCCTCTCGGACTACCCCGCTAGGAATACAGCGTGGGCCTTAAAAATAGTAATTAAAATATCCACGAGTGTTTCGATTTATAATTACGATTTGTCGATTTCCAGCCGAAATTAGTGTCCAGAGAACCTAGTGGGAACGTTTTTTTAGCCCGGTAAAAAAAATGTGAAAATAAAGATAGTGACGCAAATATTTTCTCTATATAAGTACTAAAGGAGCGTTAACTGTGCATAATAATATCGTTAATAAAATTAACACATGCTGCAATAAAGTTACAAATATTTACACTTGTATTAGATCATACATTGAATGTATGGTTATATGTATGTATGTATGTATGTCTGTGTGTGTGTGTGTGTGAGTGTCACGACTCAACGGCATGGCGAACGTTATGTTAGCACCTTATATTAATATACATACATCTCTTGGGATTAGTGCACACGTGACTTGTTTTTTTTTTGGATGTGATTTCTAGATGGTTGGTATGTATGTGGTTTGATTTTTGTGTATGGAACTTTTCTAGTAACTATTGATAGTCTAGTCTAGTATTCAGTACTATTTGTAGTCTTTAAATGTAGTTGATATTGATAGCGGTTTATTGTTTTTAAATTTGAATATTATATTTGAAGTTGAGACGAAATACGTGCGTTTCGTGGATACACTCCTGTCCCTATGACTTGATATCCAAATAAAGGCTTACAGGGCATTTTAAAATAATAAAAAAAGCCGGTACTTTTAAATATGAAGTTTGACTACTTTACATATTACAAATAATTGTACTTTATAAATGAAAATTATGATTTTAAGTACAAGTTTTCATTGAGCCTAGTAGTATGTATGCCACTCCCATTTCCCACCTATACACATTTGGTGACACGACTAGTTAGGAAAGAATAACTAAACATATATAGTATGAACGTAACCAAGTACAATATGAACTTACCAACAAAACCTACAACTTAACAATTTTTTTTTCAATCCTTGATTTTTTTTCTGCTCATAGCTTTATACCACAGTACAAACATTCTATAAAACCGCATTTAGCATAGTAAGTCTATAACACACTAGATATATGTTCTAAGAAAATACGATTAGAGCTCCAATTGCAACGATATGCAATTTATTGCGTACTGTAAAGTATTTGCATTTGACGTGTTTAATGGATTGTATGAATATGTTGGGTTTATGAGGTAAATACTAACTTTATGTTTGCAGTTGGAATATTCATTTGTATTTAAGTATAAATACTTCTAGATAAGACTTGTACAAAGCTAATATTTTTCATAATAATCCATAAGAAATACTTTAATCTTGCTCCGCTCTCGTATGAAGACAAAGCGCGGCGTTGAGTTTCGCCACTCAACAAGCAATGTCTCGATTTTGAGCGGAAAGTGGACAACGGAATGTCTTCACACTAACTTTGATTTGAGAGAACTTTGACTACCCTGCTATGCGTGAAGCAGAAAAAAAGTTTAAATGAATATAATAAAAACACACGCTTTTGTGTATAGTGACATTTACCCGTTGCTTAGGAACGCGTATTATACGCATAATAAAGTCTGCTAGTAGATAGATATTGATGACGGTGGATAGATGCCATTCTCTTTTCTGTGCTATCTGTCTGTATCAATTATAATATATATATTTATCATACACTTATATGTTTTTATAGCTATTAAATATATAAATATGTATTAAATTATTATTTTTTATACTTCAATTATAAATATAAGTAATAGTAATTGTCCACACTTAAATTTTATTTGTTTTCTCACGGTGTACTCGCGTTTAACACAATGGATGTTGTTGCTGTTTAATTAAATTGATTAAAGTATTTTTTATTTATACTATATTGATTCAAGGCGGTTCTTGATGCGTTAAACATCGCATGTTGACTAAGCAACGTGAATGTAAAAAACATGTTTGCTTGGATATGGAGAATAAGTTGGTATACGGATAAGAAGTGCACACTTCTTCACCAATAAACTAACTGTGCCATATTTCATACTCGTCCGTCCGCATATTTTTTATAAAGAATTTCTTTCACGTGTAAACATAATGATCAAATAGTTTAAAAATTGAATATAAGAAATTACTTCAAAGAAAATATTACAAAGGTATTTCCATCACCATCCACTGTCCGAATAAATGTACCAAAATATTCATATAACATGAACCTGGTGTCATTACCGTGTCAAGATGATTAGGATAATGAGAAAATAAATAAATTGGCGTTCCTTTTTTTTTAAACTCATTTATTATTTAAGTGTAGGTTAGCAATGTCTTTGAATGAAACATCCATTGATATATTATACAAGTGTCTAGTTTCTATTGCACTTGTAGTAAATAATATGTGCACGTGATGGTGGATACTGTTACATTATGGTTGTAAATATAAAATGTTTCATAAAGCCAGTGTCGTTTGAAATATATGAATTCTTGCATTCGGATAGAAAGTGGTGAACGGACGGTCTTGGCACCGGATTCTCTCTACCCTCAGCCATCTTTGTGTGAAAAAGCGAGAAGCCAAAAAAATATAGCTTTGGAGCTTAGGACTCCTTTTAATGAAAATTATACCGACGGAAGAGTATGATGCATGGAGTTGTTAGTTTGTATGGAGACGGAATTATAAAATTTTGTAATAGAAATACATTATATTCATGAAATAAATATTAAGTAAATACTAAATGTATTTGACATATGCTTTTATATAGTAGTACAATAACGTGTATTTGAAGCGTCACCAGCGCTGCTAGTTTACATAAATGTTAATGGAAAATGAATATAGGACTTCTTAGAGAGAACCTAGTGAATGGAATAATATACATATTAGCTTGAAATAATAGGTATAATATATTTTTTTCGTTAAATTGTACGTTTGTCAGTGAAACAAAAGGAAAACGCAACATCAATATCTGAAAATGAGTAATAGCTTTATTTACAAGTAAGTATTGAAATATAAACGTTTTTATAATAAGAATATAATATTATATAAAACTTCTTCATTCATCATCAATTATATCAATCTTTCCTGTTTATTTACATGAAAGGAAATGTTCGTTTATTATGTTTTCAAACATTTTCTAATTTAAATATGTTAACATTATACCCGCAACGTACAAATAATTATTCTTTAACTATTCTAGAAACATAGAAGCAATTAAAAATTCTTCTATAACTAAAATTGATATAATTATTGTGTCTATATGATTAAAATAGCAAGACATCATCAAAGGCAATTTTCTTTTTTAAGTTTTTTTTTGTTATATGAATTTAGTCTAAAACACTTTCACCTATCGTTAGTTACTAAATTATATGGCTGTGGACTGTAGATAGACATTTGTTACTCAAAGTGGCTGTCAAGTGAGTATTCAAAATATCCTAAAAGCTCTTTTGTGAACGGTCACGTGATTAGTTCATATGAAAACTGAACGGAATATATAATTAACCTCGTTACTATAATGGTATGTTGATTATATAGGCAAAATATAGCAATTTGTAGACTTTGCATTTGTTCTGCAGTTGCAATGTTTTCGACTGTAAATGCGATGATTGTGGGTTCGATCTAACTTTAGGTGTATACGTATAAGAATATTTTCAGTACGGCAGGCTTGAGTTCCGCCATCCAGCACACAATTTTGCTTTTGTATGTATAGGCTGCAGAGTAGACTGACTTATCACAATTATATACAAAGAAAACTAGTTATGGTATAGATATTAATATTATGCCTACTTTGTTTCAGGTATGCGAAAAGTTGGAAATAGGTGCTGAAGCTGACTACTTCGGTCTCAGAGTCTGCTCAGGATCTGGACCAGGCAGGTGGCTAAATCTCAGAAACCACATGGACCCTCATCGCATACCAAGCAGGCGACTGGACCTCCGTGTCAAGTTCTGGGTGCCTCCTCATCTCCTCATTAACGAGCCTACACGACACCAGTTTTACCTTCATGCGAAATTGGACCTTATAGAGGGTAGATTAGTTGTGGCAGATCAAGAAGTCGCCCGGCGTCTCATTGCCTATATCGCCCAAGCGGAAACCGGTGATTGCGATCCCGACGTCCCCACACATGTATACGATGAGTGCCACAAAATAGGCCCCGTCGAGAAGCAAGACGAACATATGGCCAAAATTGTCGAGTATCATTGTGAAATATCGGGAATGAGGGCGTCGCAGGCCGAATACAGATTGCTCAAAGAAATCTCTAAGTTAGAATCTTTTGGGGAGGAGTTATTTTTCTGCAAGCCGGTCACACAAAGCAACAATGCGTACAATTTGTACAGTCACCTGTTGTACCACAGGCAACAGGCTGAGCAGCCTAGAGCTCGTGATGAGCAGGAGATAGATGGGGGTGCGACAGTGGGGTGTCTGGCGACAGGGCAAACTGGGGGTGGATGCGGGTGTAGATTGAGCACGTGCGTGGGTGTCGGACCCCATGGCATTGTCGTATACAGACCGGCGTGTAACGGCGATCAGGACATCGGCGTGGAGAAACAAAGGTGAGATTTAAAAATTTTGCTTCTCTGATATTATTAAAAAGTATGTTGTATGTATTAGATGAGTGAAAATGCGAAGCGATGAGTCTTTCGTTTCAGTAGGATTTTTTAATATATTAGGGAAACCTATATTAATTTAACAGTTATAATTACTAAGAACTTATCGTTAGAACACTCCCTGCGCCAAAACGATATTATTACTTTAGCCGAAGTAGGTGTGACTTACGTATGTCCTATTCAAAACACGGTCAACGTACTTTGGACACCATTATCGCTTATTTGCGTATTAAAAGATAAAAAATATATTGGAGATTTAGATAAATTTGACAAATTAAACAAAATAATCAGTTTGTAAAAGTGCAATTTAACTGATTATTTATCTTTATTGACGTCATTGTTGCCATATGTGATAAATTTGTGCTGGACACAAAGAGTATGTTGCTAATAAACTAAGGGATTAATAACATTTCGAAGGTCGAAAATGCTAATAAAATGTAAAAACACAACATTTATACTCTGATTGAATGAAAAATCAACCAGTTGCTCGACGTGGACGTTGAATTGCGTGTTGAATGAAAGAAGAACCAATTATTCCCTCGGCTGAGAGTCAAATCTACGACGATTACATATACACAGAAATATATGGCGGTAGTTTCATATAATAATTGTATCAAATGACATATAAATGCCACCTTTGTCTACCTGTGACCACGTGTTAGAAACGTTGGGTGTTAAAATTTATTTTCGAATACCGGTTAAAAATATTTTTATTTCAAAATGTGTAATAATCGTGGAAATCAAAAAACTTATTACATTTTTTATTACAGTTTTAAGAATTTTAGAAAATATACAAATACAAGATGATTGCTGTTTTTGTTAGAAGTTCAGATTTGAGAGTTAGTATGTAAAGTAAAGTAAAAACATATTGGAAAAAAGAAATATTCTCATTCATCGCCATTACAGTGCAATTAGAATAAGCACTGCAGTGTGCGTGGTGAGTAGGTTCGATTCTTACTCGAGAGTATATTTATTTTTCTTCATCATCATAATCCAAGGTTCTACAGCTTTGTACTACGACTGTTGGGTTTGCCCACCAGGCCAGAGATTAATGTCAAAACACTATATTTTCTTTCCTCCACTTCAGTTCTGCCAATAAAAGGAAAGCGAAGAACGGAAGGTGTGTATAAAGAGGTTGATGACAGTGGACGAGGCGAAAGAAGTGTGCCAGTAGCTTATGGCGCTCCGTCCAACGCTAGGGATAACACTGAAATATCTTTATATATCTGTAGTTCCATCTGCTTACCCCACATGATGCAGGATATGCTTAATATATAAAAATATAATTTATCACTGTGATTGAACGATAATGTCACTAAACATCGGCTTCTACAGTATATCTTTTTAGACATTGATATCTTTATTTACTTATCTCGTGTCCTTTTGCGTTATTAAATCTATTTGAAATTGATATGAAAAATATTTTAATTCAGGAAACTAGATTGCTACATTAGTTGTTTAAATAATTGTTGTTTCGCTATAAAAAAAATGTTAAATTTAATATTATCGTTTTATGGTAGACTCGACTGGACACCATTTTTCAAATTCCACTTCAAGTTTTTTTGAATTAAATAAGTCTAGTTAAATTAAAGTGCTACATTAGTCTTCACCAGCCGGTTAGATTATAAGCTTTTTTTTAAATAGGTGAAGAATAGAGGGGAACAGAACGATGCATACATACTAGTGTAAGTTCTACCCATCATGCAGTGATGTGATGTGTGAAAAGAAAAAAAAATGTTAGCACAAAATTACGGGCGTGTAAATACTACATGTTTGTTTTAGACAGTAGACACAGCTGGCAACAGCATTTATCGTGATACGGAATGTCATTTAAATGAAAATGATTTAATAGAATAATGTATGAGAAAATACATAAATAGATAGTAAAAATACAATACATTTGAGGCCCTTTGGGGCACAGTCGAACAGTGTCTGCAAAATCGATTAGTTGTGAGTTCTATCCCCACTCGGAGGAATATAATAGTATAAAAATATTTATTTTTATTACACTTTCTTAGTCTCGTAAGATAAAGCACGTTATGTTCTTTGGGCGGGCTCTAATTCGAGCGGAGAACAGAGTGTCTTGACACTAGATCCTCTGGTATGCAAGAAAAATCATGATTGTTTTATCTGGAAAACATAACTGTTAAAACATTGTTAGATATTTATGTCATAACTTGACAATTACTTTCTTGTGGGTATGTTAATATTGAAAAAATACATTAAAAAGAGGAAAATTAAATAACATACCATTTTTATTTTTTTTGTAACTTGACTTACACCTTTGACCTGTTTTGTTTTAAGAATTTACTCATTGTTATTGTACTGTAAATGTTATTATATTATGAATTATGTAAGTCTTATGTAAGACTTAATAATTGTAAGATTTTTGAGTAAAATAAAAATCTAAATTTTTAATTTAGTTTCCACATTTATGTATGCATTATTTTAGGGACTCCAAATTATTGTTAGGCGTTTAGAGCAAGCCTTACTCTTTAAAACTGACCATAATTCATAATCCAGTCGATTAAGTTCAGGGCTAGATGATAATCTTCAGCTCTAAAGAAGTCCGTTCGTTTATAACCAAAATTGGGTAGATCACCGAGTCTTGCTGAAAGCACCATTCTTGCTTATTGAACATGTGGTTAAGGGGCTACCTTCTCATATCACACACTCACACTTGTTTTGATACTTTTTACACAAAAATATGGCTCAGTCACGCCTTCATAACTAACACCCATCCAAACTATCACTGAAGTCGGATAATGCCCCCGTTGTACTGTTGACGAATTAAGAAGCTTCTTTAGAGCTTTCAGCATAAATTTGTTGTTGTTGTTTCATTTTGTTTATTAAAATATTGCTCAATTGTAAAAAATTTCTCATCCGTAAATATTTTTTTCTGTGAACTGAAACTGTGTGCCTCCCGTGAACTGAATCGTGTTCAATCAATAATCAATCAGTCTTTGTATATTTTGCCAGTCTACCTGTACCTATGGAGTACTGTAAAGTGTCCGAAATACTGTATTTTCGAATACCATAATATACGTGCTTAATGTGGATAAAATTGTAATTTTTTTTAATTACTCTCTTGTTACTACTACTACTATTTGACACTGAGTCGCTACTATATACGTAGTTCCCAGTACCTCAATTTAAATAAGCTGGTACAAAAGTCGTTAAACGTGTCATAATATTGCAATACTCAAAACTTGAGACTTAATTACAAAAAAAATACAATTGAATTTGTTACGTATTTTAAATAAAATTCCGTTGAAATTAAGTATTTTTCTCATATATTATGCATTTTAAAACAAACTATGAATTTTCTCTTTCAGTATACCCTACACAGCTATCCACCGAGCACAACCTCTCCGCCGGTTGTTCCAACTCACCTACGTCACTGAAGAAGGCCACGAAGCCACTTTGCACGTCAAAATGGCGACTTCCGGTCAAGCGGCGGCGTTGTACCGCGCTGTGACTGAAAAACACGCTTTCTACTGCTGTGAAACGGTGCGCACAGACGTTACGGAACAGTTTATTAGGGATCTGAAGGTAAATATATATTTTGTGAGACAAAAATCTTTATAATAATGAATTTGGCAGAGACCGTCGTGGCGCAGTAGTTGTGGTTTCGTGTCTCACTCGGGGGGACGTTTATATTTAAAAATATTTTATAGAAATCATCATCATCATCAACGTATATCTCATATAAAAATCTCTTATTTAGCTTTATATCTAATATTATTTATTTTAATTGTGAGCGTTTGTTGTTTATAAATTAAAATATAGTTTTATTGACAAGAAATTTATAAATGTATATAATATGTATAGTAAAATAGCAATAATTGACTGCACACGCGATACTTGTAAAAGAAACAATTGGTTTAAAAAGGAAACTGGAAGGTACACACTTATCTTCTCGTTATCGTGGTCGTCCTGGCGAGGATTTCCAGACACAGACAAATTCGTGTTATGTAAATATAGTATTGTCTTCGGATATGGACGCATGTGCAAATTTTTAAGTAAATCAGACGGTCGAAATGGCGTTGCAAGATTTTCTTTAATAGATACGCTCATGTGACTTCGTGTAACTTAAACTGAGCTTAGATCATTTTATATCAGCTTTTATTATCGAATATTAAACAAAACTAACATAATAAAGGAAATAAAAACGCTAGCTTTTTCGTCGCGCCGTGAACGTGAAACGTAAAAATGTCGATGAAGTCACGATATTGAAAATGGCGCGTAATTTGGTGAAGGACCGCCATTTTGATATACAAGCGCAAGGTGCCATTATGTTTAGTAGCTTTTTTGTACTTTATATTTTTTTATAATAAGTTCTTTGATTTTCACGATTATTACACATTTTGAAATGAAACTTTAACTGGATTAATCGCGTCTAATTTTGGTATTCGAAAAAACATTTTAGATCCCGACGTTTCGAACACTTTATGATAGTCCGTGGTCAGAGGTAGATACCTCCACCTGTGACCCCTAATTATACGTGATTAATCCGGTTAAAATAGTTTCATTTAAAAAAATTGTTTTTTTTAATTTCCTAATCATACGGTGTAGGCAGAGAGGACCAAATGAAATTCATTCCCCACCATCTTCCATTTTTCAGTTACTACGTGTTTAAAAACTATCAAATAGACTTGATGCTACGAGTACATTATCGATTTCCCTTACAGTACAGAGTATCGAAACCACAACCATTGCTTACAATCTATCAATTCTCACGAATAGCTTCCTATTTATTATAAAGTAATGCAAAAAGCGCCAACAAAAAAAAAAATTCTTCGTCCCTCGTTCGATTAAAATTGCGACACATGTATAATTTATGTACATTATTCCGTTAAAATCTATGTATGTGTCGTATATTGTAATCTAAATACACAAATTAACGAATTACTGTGAAATGAATACTTTCTTTTGTTGCTATTGTAATTAGGTATTGAATTAGTCATCAAGCTAAAATGTAAAAGCCAACGTGGCAGCTTGATTTATTGCATACAAAATATATAATTAAGATAGAAAATAAAAACAATAATGTGTACTTATATATATAAAGTAGGCACGGCGTTGAGAACCGCCACTCAACACTCAATGTATCAAATTCGGGCATTGCGTACAGAACGGGTGGGTCTCTTACTTGCGGGTGCTATGTGGGAAAAAGTGTGTAGCTGAAAGCAATGTAGGCAAAAGCCAAATATATTCAAAAGTATTTCCGTTTTTTAGAAGATATTTTCCCTTATTTTTATAAAGTATATTCATGCTACGCTAAGGCCAATTACCTTCAGCGCCGGATATATAAAAAAATGTAAATAACAATTACTGATATCTAAAAATAAATTTGATATTAAGTAACACTCTGATAGAGTAAGTTAGTGAACTTTGCCACTCGACTACTTAATACGCAGCTCCATTAATATTCACGACAAGGATTATGGGTTCAAATACGATTTGGTTTTTTTAATCCGTATAATCGTTGCTTGTTGTCAATATTATATTATATTATAGTATACATCAATCAGTATGTGTATTTTGTATATTATTATATAAAGATCTAGAAGTTGAAATACCTAGCGGAGAATTGTATCTCAATTGAAAAGTCCTGGCGATCGATTTGATGGGCAGCTGGGCTGACGGGCAGATGACAGCATCTAACTGTAAGCGCGATTGGTTGTCTGGGTTCGATGCCCACTTAGAGGAATGATAGTATATTAAAATCTTTTTTGTTCTCCAATCTGGTACCCAAGACAAGGCGTGGCGCTGTGTTACACTACTCAACACGCGATGCCACTAGGCTCTCTCTTTGACTAGCCTACTATGAGGAAAACGGCATGAAGCTGGCAAAAAAAATGTGAGCTACAGGCACAGCTACTTTAGGTGCATGTTTACATCTCAATTGCAACAAGTTCTATATAACTGACGTCATCATTAAGCCATTTCTGTGTGGTAGCTTATTGAGCAACCTTCTAAATTCCAGGGCACGATAGCGTCAATATTCAACGACTCGTCACGACGCTGGGCCGCCGCCGCTACGTGTTCGACATCAGGCGCACGTGTCGCGAGGTGCACGACCGCGCGCGCCGCGACGCGCACTCGCGTCGGCGCTCCGCCCCCGGGGCTGGGAACGAGGTGCGCTCTCTTTTTTGTCTTAATCGCTTCGACGTAGGGACTGTTTGCAAATAAATAAATTTGGAGTCTGTAATATTAAAATAACCGCTTACAACACGGTATGTATACGAAAACGACATCTTTTATTTTTCATTTTTCACTGGCAAATAGCTGATGTAACAAGGACCAACTTAGGCTACTTTTATTTTAGAATTGCACGCAGACGCAGCTTATTTTAACTATATAATCTAATAATCTATTTTTTTATTTTGAATCTTCTATTATGCTTCTATTTTTCCTATAATCACCATTTGTTTTTTTTTTTTAATATTTTGTTGTCTACATATATTTTATTGTAATTATTACCCCGGTGTTATGAGAGCAGTTGAATGTTCAATTTAACTTTATTTTTATATAATTAATTTAATTAGCTTGAAGTTGTAATATTTATTTTGAGGTTCAATTAATATTAAATATATTAGAGTTGTTAAATGATCTCATTATACTTTGGAAATTGTTATTAAAATTTGAGATGTTTAAAGTTACAGTTGGTTTAATTTTTTTTTACATTTTCATCTATTTTATATATTATATATTTTGTTATATGATAATTATATATATATATATATATATATATATATATATATGATTAATGATTTTCTACAAAAACAAAAAAGTCACTACTTATTACATCAACTATCTACCAGTGCTAGTCACGTCAAAATTGGTCCAGCCGTCTCATAGATTAACCGGAACAAATAGACATACATACAAAAATTGTAAAAAAAGTAGTAGAGATGTGATATATAATGTGTATGGTGGTCTTCAGGAGCCCTGCGAGGTGCGCCGCGGCGCGGAGGCGTGGGCGTGCCGCGCGTGCATGGACGCGCCCATCGACTCGCTGTTCCTGCCGTGTCGCCACGTGGCCTGCTGCTCGCACTGCGCGCCCAGGTGACAAACAATTTTTTACTCTAGAATTGCTTTAGAACAGTGCTTGTAAAATTCTATTTGAGTTAAATAAAGAAAGCTTGTAATTTAAAATTGAACAAAATGATTAACATACAGTACACTACACTATTGCACTGCATTATATATGTATTTCACACTGTATAATCTACATGAGTGCTCTGTATACACTGCACTAAATGCTTTAGTCAACGACATACTAACAGTGTGTGTGTGTGCGCCACAACACCACCTCCACGCTGTCACCACTAACTACACTGTATATATTGTACACACTATAAATATACACACAATAATACTAAACCATAATGCTTGATTTATATTAAAATGTTTATAATTAAAAACACTGCTTCTATTCAATAATAAAAGTTATTTATTTGTTTCAGGTGTGAACGGTGTCCATTGTGTCGCGGTGAAATAGAGAAGATAATGCATATATTCCTACCGGTGGAATACCAGAAAAGTCCTGGGGTCATAATAAAATAGGCCACGCGTCAGCGCGCGGGTCGCAGGATCGGTTCCCAGCTGAACAACGTCGGATTTTCAAAAGAAAATACTTGTGACGTGGCAGCCATTTCGTACTCGATACTCGAGTGAGAATCGATTATATCGTTTTTATTTTTAACATAATTGATTTAGTTCAACTCGAGTAGTACAGATAATAAATAGTGTGTGTGTGATTGTCTAGTCAGATATGACGGAACTTACAGGTTATATCCGTACTATGCGTGAATGCCTTGATAAATCAAAAATGCATACTTTTATGCCCTGATGCCCAAATTTGAACTTTTTATTCGTAAATTTATTTCTTATTTGCTTGTTATTTTTTAATTAGGTCATTTATTTAACCTTAATTTAGAACAAAATCTTAATGCCTATTCAAATTTAAAAAGTATGTACTATTCGACTTTTCAACCTATTCACGCCTGGTACTACACACAGAGTCCCAGTGAGAGTGAGATGGACCGAGATATGGCGGGAGAGAGTGAGAGGGAACATATCAGTGGATTGTAACAGTTTTGTGTGAGATATGAGTTTGTGTTTATATCGTCTGTGGATTAAAAGTGCATTTTTTTTATTATACGACGTCGTTTCTTGATTTGTTAGTGTAGAGTGATGTTCATTTTTGTATACACTTTTATTTGCTTATATTTTGTATGAATAATAAAATAATTTAGTAGTTATAATACTGTATTGGTTGTCTTGTCTTCTGTAATGAATGTGAACAGAAGTGTTAGGTAAAGTCTTTATATTACAAGTTATAGGATTTTTAGTTTCATCTGACTCAGACTTTGTAATGAATGAAAATAATTTTTAGAAAACGAATACATACTTAAATGTGACAGGTCTCGAACCTCCTCCTTTTGGAACCGTCCGAGTGCTTTGACTACTAAACCACGTTCTTGGTTGGTTTCCAAGAGTACAAATTTTTATGTTTTCTAAAAATTATATTTATTTCCTAAATGTGTGGATAACATTTGAAAAAATTTAAAATATTTATAGTGAATGATTTTCGATTATTTTCACTTCATTATTTATTTTCTATTGATATATTACTTCGTACAAAACTGTCACTGTACACTAAGAAACAAAAAAGTTTAATCGGTACTTATTTTCTTAGTTAAGTTAATAATATCGACTCTAATTTTAAGTAAATCCCTTCGTTTTAGAAGGCGTATACACTAACATAGTGATAAATGTGATAAATAACATTTTATTTTGTACCAATATATTATACATAGAATGAAATGAGAAATATATATTATTTAAATTTTAAAAACCAAATATATATTTTAGTGTAAATTAATGGTAAAGGACAATAAATTTGACTTTATTGTATTGTATTGATATTTAGTAATAGGCTTTATGTGCTAAAGCCTTAGTATATCTATCTAAATTTATTTATGTATGTACCTACAGAGTACAGTTATATAATAAATTTATTTGAAAATTTGTTTTTTTATGTAAAAAATAATATTATCTATACATATATGTATGTATATAAATATTTAAGCCATTTCTAACAGCCGCTGTCTAATATATATTGTATGTAAACCACAAGCGTCTTCATTTTAAGTAATGAGTAGATTTACCAAATATTGCATTTTTTTTCCTTGTATAATGTAATTAGTGATGTTCTTATACTTAATATCTAAGTTAAAATAAGTAAGACCTGTGGTCTGTAAGTGATCGTAAAATTATATATTAAAAACTAAATGTTACACTCACTAGAGCTGTTGTTTTATTTATGTATTATACTTTTTTATTTCTTTACAGCTTCACCGGGTAATCACAGAGAACTTAGTGATAAAACACTCCATTCTCCACTTTCCGTCCGAAATCGAGACATAATGTGGCAGAACTCAATCTTAGTCTAGCGCGTAGAGCGGAGAAATGAAAATAATATAAAAAAATCCCTCTATTGGGATTCGAAACCGCAACCATAGTCGAAAGCGGTCTCACTGCGCCACGATGGCCTTTTTTATTTTAGATTTTCTAATATATGTGGATATTTTTCACTACGGCTAGATTATAAAAACTGACTTTATTTTTGTTCATAACGAAATTGTAAATAAAAGTTGTATAAAGTAGTTTATTTGTTTGTAATTGATCTGTTGGTTGGTTGGATTATAACATAATTTAAGTTTATGAAACAATATATCGTTATTTAACTGTACATTTATGTATATTATATTACTACATTTATGTATATTATATTACTACATTTATGTATATTATATTCTGATACTAATTTATAACTTATGTTGCTGAATATATTTATTTTAAAAGTGCATGTCTTGTTCTTAAACACCTTTATAATATAAACAGTAAAATTCCTGATCAGAAAACCACAAACCAATTTCCTAAAGTGGAGAAAGATACTTTATTCTCTTCTATTATGAACAGAGCAATTTAATATATCCATATTAAATAAACTAGTAATAATATAATATAACTTATATAATAATGCCACCTTGAACATCTGTCTGAAGTTCATAATATAAAGTTTGGTTAATTTATTTCCATAATATATAAAAATAAATAAAAATGTTTTAGCATTTCTGGAAATTCGAATCTTACAGACTACCTGGTATTAGTCTCGGCCTAACCAGGGCCTGCCTCCCTACATAATCTCCTCCACTTTGTACGATCTTTGACATCCTCAGTGGTTAGTCCACGACAACCTTGGGCGTCCGGGGGGTCTTGCTCCAGGGACAGATATATCAGGGCATATTCTTCCGACATAGTTCCCAGGTCGGCACGCAACGTGGCCTTACCATCCCAGGCGAGGCTCTTGGACCTTGTCTGCTATGTCACGGACTCTAAGACCATGTTCTTCATTCATTCAATCTTGATTCATATTTAATTTCTTACATATCTCCTAAACAACAAATATTAAAGCAGCAGGGCGAAAGTGCACATACTTTCACCCTCGCTGCAGTCAATCGTATGTAGCATTACACGTGTCCAATTCCCAAAATCTTTGCACTCTATATCCAAATAGAAAGACTTAGCTTTAGTAGCGTATTAAAATAGTTATTTTGTCCTAAATCGGACATGGCTGGTAACAGATCAAGGCTAATTTTTTTGTATAGAATTAGAAAACACATTTGATTTAGAACATTATGATTTGATGACGTACGTGTGGGTCTTATATCTTCCCACTCTATACAGGAACTTCATACCATTCAAAATAAAAGTTTTCTGTATCTTTAAGAGATGTTCATTTTAAATATTTCGTTTATAATTTTGATTTTATTTTAGGATTATTCCACGTAATATCATTTTTAGTTATTAACATTTTAATAGATCAACTCATTAATCACAAAAAGAAAAAAGTTATCAATTTAACCTTAAATATTTAAATGTAATCGAGAGTTCTTTAAATAATCTTTAGCATCAAATGATCAGCCTAAAAGTAAAACCTCAAGATAAAAAGCTTGGATTTACGTAAATTTTCTAACATCACGTCTAAAATTACCTCTTATCTAAAGTATACGATAGCAATAATCTCTTATCTCTTATCGAAGTTTAAATTACACATACTATTCATTTCACTATTAATTGAATAGCCACTAAAACAATGAAGCTTATTAGTGATAGCTTTGGGCGGTTTCTCATACATTATTGACTGGAATTATTTCTCAATAAAATCAATGTACTCAACTGACTACCAGATTTTTCGTGGGTGCGATTCCGACTGTGGGATTATATTTCTCGGCTCTTGTAAGAGACCGTCTCTGAGTTCCACCAAAACGTAATGTCTCGAATCCGGACAGTAAGCTGAGAACAGAGTGTCATGACACTTAGTTCTCGCTGCTCACCTGCTTGCGGAATAAAATGTGAAGAGCACTGAATGATACATCGCATCGCAATAAAAATCGCAAGGGAATCAAATTAAAAAAAAACCATTGTGGAAGCCTTCTTACAATTATTAAGTAAATTTCATCCCAACATCTTAACATTCAAGCAATTTACGTTTATAATCTTAGTTTGATCGTTACAATTATTACTATGATTTACCAAATAGAGCTAACTGTAAAACTAGTTTACCTTGGTGGGGTAACAGATGACGCCATCTGTTCTTATTTTATGGTCATTTAAGCTTTCAAAAACCGTAGCTTTTATAAAAAGTTTATTATAATGAGTACCTGTAATAAAACAAAGTGAATAAATATATTTATTTTTTAATAAATATATAATTTAAAATAAAATTATATAATAATATCTGTAACTGGCCTTCATGTCTTTACCATATTTAATCTGTAGTATTACGATGCTGCTAGATTAAATATAAAACCTGACACACTTAATTTAATAAACAATGACATTGATTCATAAATTGAATAAAACAAAATATATTAATGAATAATTTAATAAAAAAAAGAATTTAATATTTGTAACATGATTTATTTTTATATAATATCTAATAAAATTTAAAAATGTTTACATCATTAATTATACGTTTGTGTATATGGCAATAATCCGGAATTCGCATGAACTCAAGATGGCTGCCAATTTATGTGAATGCAAGGACGAGTAGAAAAGTGATACGCGTTTGTTAGGTGTTATCCCGTTTATACTGTGATAATAACTTTACGAATATTAATTATCTTAGTGTATGTGTTTTCGTGTTATTTGTTATGAGTTATCGATGTTATTGAGGCCGTATGTGCAATATTGCTTTGGAAGTCAAATAAAATGTTCAGTGTTGATTTGTGATTATTATTTAAGCAGTGCGAGTCCTTTCTCGGGTGTAACTATGCTTGTTATTGGATGATTCCGGCCGTTATATGTAAGTACTTTTGTGTTATTTTTATTTATAATTTGTATAGTATAAAGCGCTAAGTAGATTCAGACACTGGTAACCTATTTGACTATATCAGGTATTATTCCGTGGCGTGGCTCTGGCGCCGGCAACCCGGCCGTGCATGCATCACAGCTGTTAGTTTCACACGTTCCTAACATATCCACTTTTATATTTAACTCTCAAACAACATTTGCCGACGTTATCATACAGAAATAGCTCGTAATCCGTAAGATTATTTTTATCGGAGCGGTTTTTTTTACTTTATGTACTCCCCGTCTTCCATCTCTTCGATTTTATTAGCAATATATACTTTAAACAATAAAACGTAATATCATGTGTCTGTCAATAATGTTAATTTTAGTCGCACTCAGTGTTACGTATTCCTCGAATTATAATTAGCATTTAATTACTGTAGTGTATTATTTTTTCTCAAATGTTAATGAGATATTTAATTATAAGATAACTGAACTAAATAGAGATAAGATAATGCAATCATACCTATCCTCACTTAAAAAAATTATAGTGACCAACAAAAACATCTTAATATATGTTTGGACTAGAATACTATGCTTTTAAATGAACTAATTCATTTAAAATATATATCTTTTTCATATATAAATTATTAAACAACTTATTAAACAACTTTTTCTTTATCTTCTTAAAAAACAATAAAATATATATTATGATGGAGTTGGTTAGTTGGTGGGTCATGTTCACAAAAAAATAAATCTTTTGAAAAATTAACATATTTGTATCAAAAATTGCGGTTACTAAATCAAATATGCACAATGCTGGATCCTTATACCTGTGTTAGTGTGTTACTTTAAAGGAATATTCTAAATATATATTCTTAGTAAATTAATATTTGAAGGGAAAACTTTTACTGTCTGACTGACACATTTTAATGAATGCATATGCATAGCTTATATGAAGAAAAGGTGCCAAAAAAAATTACATATGCTATCAAATCTTTGACATACACTTTTGTATAAAGTTGCATACTTTACATAATATAATATAACATTGATGACAGACATATGAGGGTGGTTTTGAAGCTTCTTAGCCTATCAATGAAAGAGAGTAGTCAGTTTTTCAAAAATATTTTTATTTTTCAATATAATCTCCTGAAACTTCTATACACTTAGTCCAACGCTTTTCTAGCAATTCTATCCCTTGATTAAAATAGTTTTCCTCAAGGTCTTCAAAATAGTGGTTTACAACTGTAATTGCATCTTCATTTGAGGTAAAATGCTTGCCAGCAAGGATTTTTTTTAGATTTGGGAACAGGTAAAAGTCACTGGGAGCTAAATCAGGAGAATAAGGTGGGTGGTCAAGCACACGCGTACTTTAATTCGTTGATTTTAGCCATTGTTAAAACACTCTTTTGCGCTGGTGTGTTGTCTTGATGAAAAATATTTTTTTAGCGTTGTAAGCCAGGACGTTTTTCTCGAATTTGTACATTTAATTGATCCAAAAGGTTGCAATAGTACTCTGAATTTATTGTTTTACCGTTTGCAGATAGTCAATCAATAAAATACCTCTGAAGTCCCAAAAAACCGTGGCCATAATCTTACCAGCCAATTGAATTGTTTTTGCCTTCTTTGGGGCACTTCCTCCAGCTTCAGTCCATTGTTTGGATTGTTCTTTTGTCTCTGGGGTATAGTGGTGGATCCATGTCTAATCAGCAGTTATGAAACGATGCTTAAAATCCATTTTATTTCGCTTAAAACGATCCAAACAAGCTTGAGAAATGTTCATTCTTATGCGTTTTTGGTCGACTGTTAACAAATGCGGCACCCATCTTGCAGAAAACTTTTTCATCTGTAGTTCTTCATGCAAAATTAAATGGACTCGATCATTTGAGATGCCCATGATATTAGCTATTTCACGCACTTTCATTCGTCGATGTTTAATACCATATCATGCACTTTGGCTACAATTTGTTGCTGTTTTAGCGTCCCACTACGTATTGGATTTCATCTTCAATGCTTGTACAACCACGTTTAAACTCCAGCAACCCAATTTTTTACTGTTGCATATGAAGGAGCACTTTCACCTAACACATTCACCATATCATTATGAATTTCTTGTCCCGATAAACCTTTTTTTTTATGTAAATATTTAACGCATTTCTAATTTTTCCATTGTAAAAAAATCGCGGATGCGTCTTTTGTGAACACCTGTTTCTATATGAAGGAGTTGCCAGATCGAACAAAAATTTAACATGTTTTCCTAGCAGAGATGAAAGTTTCCAAAACACTTAACTTTTTTCTGTTCATACCGCGCTTTTTGTGCTAGGCTAAGAAGTTTCCGAACCGCCCTCGTATAAGCCGTTATATACATGTTGAAAGTAAAAATCAGTGGTATAAAATTATATGCATACTTTCAATCTTAATTAATCATATTATTGAAATATTTCCTATTTTTAAATTAAATTTGTTAAATATTTACTTTTATTTATAACTAACTTATGTCTAAAGACTTTCTTATGTCTAAAGTCTAAAGACTTTAAGAAAGAGAATATTGTTTGACTTAAATTGCTGATTATATTTTACTTTGTATTGATTTAAAGTTTTTGTATTGAAATAATATTCTATAAAGAGAACAATAAAATTTGTTTTCTCATTTTCCATCTCCATCTTTGATAAGTACTTAAATAATCTTGACTACTATCAAAAAATATGTTTTCTTTTAAAATAAATGTTTTTAAATAACCAATATATTGAAATTAGTTTGGTTTTCTCACTTTGGTAAAACAAAATGTGTTGAGTCCAATTGAAGTTTAATCAATCAACATGAAATGTCTTGAAATTTGGTAGAAATTGGAAATGTGCTCCATTTCCAATTTCTACCAAATTTCAAGACATTTCACACACACACAATATGTGGGGGAAACGATAACCTAAAAAAAATTATTTTAAAAAAATCAAACAGACAGTTGTAATAAAAATTTAATATAGATAGTGGTTTCTCTGTGTCATAAACTAATTGCTCTAAGTAATACTAAGAACATATATACATATATTGTGAAAATATTGGCATATATTGAAGATAGTGTTATATTTAGTTAAGTGGGTTAAGTGCATGTAAACAGAATTTGGATAACTTTACAAGAGACAGTAGAGTGTATTCGTTTCCCTTTTTCTTATATTGGTATTGGTACTAAAAAGATATAATTATTTAAAAGTACTTTGTGGATGGATGATACAGCGAAAAAGTGGTATTGTATCATAATTTATTTTTCTTATTATAAACGCAATTTTGACGCGGCGTTGTCTGGCCGATTAACGCGCGATGTCTTGAATTTGAGCGAAGTTTGGAGAACAGAGTGCCATGACACTAGGCTATCTCTGTCTTCCCTTACTGTGCAAGAAAAAGCGCAAAGCTGCAAAACGTTTAAATATTCTCAACACCGTCACACACTCAGTGACTCTACATACAGTGGGCGAAAGAGTGAAAGTGGTTGTATTGAATAAAGAAACGCTTGTTAGATCCTTTACACAATCTGCATTTTCTAATAGGCATTAACAAAAGAATAAAGTATCTTGTAAGAGGTTTGATTCTTACATTTATTTATAACTATACTAGTATATAGTACTTCTTACAAACTAGTGTTACTTCTGTACCTAGTGATACTTTGAAAATGTAGGCAGTGATGACGACTATTTATTGCTGAGTACAATGATACACTAATGTAATTAATTAGGTTTAGCCTTATATATTGAATGCATGCAAAGATTTAATACAAAGACTAAACGACGTTTCTTACAAACATTAATGCCTGTGTCATGCTAACAAAATGCTTGTTAAAACGTGTGATCCGCAAAATGTGTCTTACTACATGATAACAAACACTAGGTTATATGTATATAGATCAATTACAATTTAACTAGTTAGAGAGAACCTAGTGTCAAAACACTCCTTCCTTCACTATCCATCTGTTTACAAACGGTGTATGTTGATTTACGGAATACACAGCCGTGCCTTGTCAAAATGAAACAAATGAAAATAGTTTCGAGTATATTCTTACACCCGAGTGAGAATCGAACCCAAAACCTTTGTGCATACCGTAATACACTGTCCTACAGCACAGCGATGTCAAATTAAGCTTACTTTTTTTAATTGTAAATAAAATTAATCAACATACGTGAAGTACTTCATTAAGTGTACTTATAATATTATATTGTTGCCATACTTGTGTAATATTATGTGGTATTATATTTAATGAATGATACTTTGATACGAAAGATAATTAATTAAAAAGTAATAATTACATATAAAATTGTTCTCTTAGTTACCAACTAACTGACAGATAACACACAGGTCACTGAATAACTGACAAATGACACAGGCTATTACTGCGCATAAAGGCCTGAAATTTGGCACAAGGAACATATTGGGGGCCTATATGTACGGGCACACTAAGAAATGATTTACCAAAATTCGGACTAGGGCGGGCAAATCCGGGATCTTAAGTTTTACAGTCGAACTACGAAAATCAAACTAAGCAGACATCTTATTATATGTCGGTATGAAAAATAATGTTAAATATAATATGATTGTTCTATGTGTATTTGAAAATGATAGAAATGTACAAGGAAATAAATCTGAAAGAAGTTTTCAGTACACACCTATGCCTAAGAATGTGTGTCGGTAATACTAAATTTTGGTTTTTAAACAGTTCAGTGTCAGAATTGGCTAAAACGGATTAAGTTACTAACATATAAATGTGGACCAGTCTCCATTAATCCAAAGCCCATCGCTTCGCAGTGAAACAGTATGTGACTGTAATCACGATCGTTATTCAATCCCTACTAGAGGTATAATGATTACCTATATTTAAATTACTTTAATTTCGCATCTCTGCACTTAACACTTACATTTACTTAACATGTAGAAAATAGTATTTTTACACTAGATAGGCGTGTAGGTGCAAAAACTGATTTATCATTGGAAGTATTGCCTTAGTATTTTATTACACTTAATCATCATGATTATTATACTAATATATATAAATACTTGTATATACCATACATTTAACTCGTCATATCTTATTCGGCTTTAAGTGTAGTAATTTTTTTTTACCGTCGCCGTAACCACATAAAAGATATTAAACTTATATAATATATTGTTATCGTCGTTCGTTCGTTTATATGCTTTTGTATCATTTTATTGTATTTATTCTTAGGCTAATTCGTTTGGCGATGACTCGATTCGTTCATTATTATAACGCAGGACGGATAACGGAGCGGGATCACGTATTAGTAAGTTGTCTCTGCCCGTATGTCTATAGACTATGTACTATAAACTAAGTATTCCTTTTTTTTTATATAAGGTATGCCGTATGTTGCGAAACTAATTTTTATTGAAATTCTAGATATATAAATTTTAAATAAAGTTTAATTTTTGGCTTAGATTTGAACCCCCGCCGCATCTTTGAACCGTGACTTGAGCAGAGCGCTTGTCTAGTAACGATTGTTAAAAATTCTGTAAACTTTTGGTATTATATAATATAATAATTTGTGTCAAATAAAACTTAAGAATTATTTAAAATTCATATAGAAATTTAGTATGAGTATATTATTCATAAAAGAAAACATGTCGACGTCTATTTCCAAAAATTATGGGGAAGGGGGAGAAAGAGTGTGGAGTTAAGCATATAAACACTTCTTTAATGGAAAAAAAGTGCAAGAAGCCATCATTTTTATATTAATGCTTTAAACCATAGACCATTAAAGTAATTAAACTAACATTACGCACATGATTGTACATAGTGTCATACACATTGCCAAGGCATTGCGTGTTTTACTTGTCAACGGGGCCACTAGTCCATATACATCGTTATATAAAACAATTATGTAGTAACAAGACAGGCGTCTCTATTCCATCACAATCCAGTCTTAGATTGAAGTAGTTTAAAGTAGTCTATTGTTGACTGACATGACAGTCAGTGTTGATAAAACAGACTCGGTATCATTGAGCAGTATGTACTGTGCGTGACATGTTGTATCAACATGAGGCACCACTGAAGTAGCAAATGATTTTCTTGTATTTTAAGGAATATTTTTATAAAAAGAAGCAGTTTCACGTTTTTCTTCACATAGCCGGGTAGTCAGAGAGAATCTATTGTCAAAACACTGTTTTCCACTTTTCGGCCGAATTTGAGACATTGCGTATTAAATGGCAGAGCTCAACGCGCTTGATTATTTAATGTAAACTAATTTTCTTTATTATTTATGTAATAATCAATTGTATTTATTGTTTCAAAAAAATATATTTATTGAACGTAACAAAATTGAAAGCTCAGTAAATTATCAAATGCCTAGCAAGTGAAATTGTTTAGGGCAAACTATGGATTTTGAAGATTTTTGCTCCGAAACCCAAAAAAAAATGTATTTTTAAATTTGAATTTCCTTCGTAATATATTTTTTTATAATATTTGATGATGAATAATAAATAAACGTTTTGTTTATAAAAAAAATACTTATAAAAAAATTCACGTAGTATTTAAATCTGTGTCTTTTAATATTTCACATTCCATTCATATGCTTTTCATATACCTTCTTTCGCGTAATTTTTATTAAAAAAAAGTTATGTTTTCCCCCTTACTTGTTAATATATAGATATATGTAGATAAAAACCTATATTATATTAAAGCATAACAAATTATATCTAAACACTTACTAAATGATTGTATTGTAAAGTAGTGTTGCGCAATTTGTAATTGGAACCAAAAAATATTTTGTTTCGTTGATGTCATTAGCATTAGTTACGTTTTTGACACTTTTATTAGTGATGTTCTAAGATTATGTATTTGCTGTTATGAACATTCACTCTTTAATTAGGGATGTCCTACAATTATTTATTGAAAAATCTTTTCACTGAGTGACTGACTGATATGGCATAGCCGAAATTACTGGACGTAGCAGGTGGATATTTGGTACACTCATGCTAAATTTAAATAAATTTATGAGAATTTCCTTTGGTACCGAAAAAAAATAGATTTACGTGTTACAGTCAAAATTGCGGATAGTCCACGAAAATAAAGTTGCGAGAGACAGCTAGTTATGATATAAGAATATTTCTTATATGGTTTTTTATCTGGCTAGCTTATATTCATTATATGAACGTGAGTATTTGTTAATTTCGTGATTTAAAATTATTGAAATATACCTACAAGGTATTATTTTCAGTCACCTTTACAAGGACGACCTTAATCTACAATATAAACAAAAGGTACGGAACGTGTTTGGGTATTTACTGGCAAAAAATTGTTTTTAAAATTTAATCATAATATATTAAACAACAATTTGTTTAGGTCATCTGAATCAAAAATCTCACTGCGTTGTTTTAAAGTGTCTAATGACTGAGGCTTTCTTATTTTTTCTTTCAAAACTCAAAAAAAAAAAAAAATTCAAAAGCCGGCCATTTTTTAATTGTTGTATGTATTCAATGGATGGCACTTTAAGTATAGGTAGACTTTTTTTAGCTTCACGCATTATCTTCAGTGGGGTAGCCAGAGAACGGAACGCGAAACGCTACGGTCCCTGCATACTGCATTCGCCTGGTCCACTGTCATCAACCTTTCATACAGGCCCTCCGGTAGGTCCTCGTGATTCTTAGGCAGCCTTCCTTCCTCCAACATCATTGGTACTGTGTTCTGGAAGATCAACCGAAATTTCCCCCTACCTCTCTTATCGCTCAGATTAAAAGACATGTTATAGAAATTATTCAGATGTTAAGAAAATAAAATGAAAAAGGAAAAGAGTTCATTTTATTTGATAAAATTACATTACAACAGATTTAAAATGTACAAGAATAGATCTATCTAATAAATTTTATAATAAGTATATAAATATATTTTATGTGTTTAATATCGATGATTGCTCATTTTTGGTATCCGTTGAGTAGACATTACGCTATAATGTTACAATGTTTTTGCGGTAAACAGGTTCTTTGCTGAATCGACAGCTTAAAATATACCTAAATCCTAAGTCATTAATTTTGTTATAAAAATAAAGTTATTAGAAATTTTTAATATGCCTGTTGTTACCTGCTGTGTGACTCCGCTAGTCACAAACACAATCTGTTTTCTATTTTTACGATCTCCTTTTTTAAATACAGAGTGGCGTAACAATGCCGCGCATTCTTTAATTAGACCAAGAAAATGAAAATAATTTAAAATATGTGTAAAAAATGTCCGTATGAGGGTCGAATTTACAACCGTTGCGTGGAATCCCATTGCATCGCGTCAGGAATCCCATTTCATCGCGATTGTGTCATCTTCAATTGTTAAATAATTTCTATGCAAATGCTAATTGCTGCGTTAGTCATCGTGACGCAATATGACAGCGTCTGACTGTTTACGCCACCGTTGTGGGTTCAATTCCCACTCGGAGTCGGAGGTATTTAAAATAATTTTTATTTATCCGCTCTGATGACAAAACAAAGCGCGACGTTGAACTTAACACACAATGTCTAAGAGTCGGACGGAAAGTAGAGGACGGAATATCTTGACAGTAGGTTTCTGGCTGCCTAACCAGCTATGGGGCAAACAGTGTGGAGCTAAAAAGCAGCGTATAAACAACTTCTAACAAACGTCATTTGGTACGAGTTCAAATCTTATGTAAGTATATTTAGAACTTTTATATTTGCCATATACAAATATGTGTTTAGCTATACATATATGTACAGCTGTAAAGTACACGTTAAACGCTTATGTTCTCTGACTTATTTTTCCACTCCTTGGCTCTTATTTGGCCGATATGTCTTAGAATTTTATTCAAAATAAAAAATATCCTAACATCGGCTCACTATGTTAAGCCAAGCCTTAAGGTGTTAAGTGAATTGATACAGAAAATTCAATGGGGTTGGATTTTGTTGTTTTTTTTAATAAATACCCATCGTTATTTCAATACAAATCTTTCTTTCGTCATTGCCATTTGAGCCCACGATCACCGCCACTCCCGTCCACGCCTCTGAAGAGTCATTTGCATTTTAATCTCTCCATATTTATGTGTTTGTTAATTTATCTAATGTTTATGGAAGTTCATAAATCAAGTGACGGTTTTAAATAATTGACCTCTGATTGCTATTAGTAACCCTCTAGTAGACGTTTTTATATACATAAACTTATACGTTGAAGTTCCATCCTATATTTAAATAGGTATGTATTGCAAAATAATCGCTTAGAATTTGTTTAGAATTAGAACCTTCTAGACCTCCGTAATATAATTATACTTTTATAGACACAAAATTCTCTAATTTTTGTACTTTGCATGAATCATTGTTAAACTTATTTAAACGTAACCTAAAACAATATTATTGGAAACTGTACATACAATTGTTACACTGAAAAGCCATAGTGGCATTGTAGGCCAGCGTCTGTCTGTAAACACGATGGTCGTGGGTTCGAATTCAGAAAGTGCAAAAAGAGGAGCCACGCTGTATTTTAACACCAAGTTCTTTCTCCCTACCCTGCTATGCGAAACATACCGTCAAGCTGTATAATAAATAAAAATAAAATACTCATGTTCTCAATCGTTTAACAGAAAAAAAATCAAGCTATGGAAAATCCCCCCCATATGGACTCTCATACTTAAAAAGTACAAGAACTTGAGGATCTTGATCTTCTGTTTTATTATTAAAAATGTAAACCATTCATCTTATTCACGTTCATTAAAATAAAAAGTTTATTTAAGTTATAATTCTAGGTACAACATGAATCCAATTAAAAACTTCCACATAATAATTTTAAATATAATATATCATATAGCAGATAGTAGGTACAGTGTTGCTTCTGACGTAATGTTTACTGCCACATACATGCATACGTATGGGTTAGGTATATGCCAGACTGTTTATTTTGTTGCGTCAATATTTGCTCAGCCGACAGCATCGAGCACTCACCGGTCGACTCGCGAATAAATCTTATGGAAGGTATTGCTTTACTACACTATTACACTAGTTGTTGCTTGTGGATTTGGTTATGAAATTCACGTGGAAATTAGTTATATGTGGTTTCTTTTTTTAATGGTTCCTTTGATGGCAATTTAATCCTAATTGACGTTTCTTAGTGCTTTATTTGAATACACGCTTCTTAATATAGGGGCTCTGTAAAAAAATTATATACTATGTTTATTTCTAAGAATCTAAATATAGCAAAATGTTATTTTTATATATATTCACAGTTATAAGCTAATCGATAATATTTACATATATATATATATATATATATATGTTATCGCAAATTTATGAAACATCGGAATTGTGTTCAATTCCTGGAAAAATGAATAAAATCTCGGTATTATATACATTTTCAACAACCCAGAACCAATCGCGTTGGCAGTCAGACGCTGTCCCACTCCGTTACGACGGCCACTATAGATATACTTTTGATAATAGTTCTTTTGCCTGAAAAGAGTAGTAGTTCCCGACAGAACTGTTTAAAATTGAAATTTTACCAAATCATCAGCCCAAAGTAGTTTTTGCTATTTTATATGAAAAGTAGCTTCTAAACTTTTTATATTAAATATTTTACACATTCAGTAAATGCGCTCCATACTTTCCTATTAATTATACAATACCGATCTTTCACACTTATTATATTCATAATGTATATGGTACAAGAATATATATTTATTTATAAACGTACCTATATGATTAATATTTAACTTGCTTTTCTTTTTACGTACATACAAAAGTTTTGGTGAATAATTTGACATGATGATTGTGGGTTCTATTCCACTCAAGAGAATGTGTACATTTAAAATATATGCGTATTGTACAAGAATCGACAGTGAGTCTGGCTGGCTGGTCTATTCTTTACTTTTTCTATATAAAGTAGAAAGCGTAGTGACTTGCCACTATTTAAGTCTACTTTATAAAGTGACGTATAACTAATATACATTGTGTATTAAAATATATAAAATGTCGATGCAGGTTTTGCTTGTCTGCCTTTAGCGATACTACTTATAACTTTTTATTAAGATTAAATTCAGCGATAAGCTAAGTAGTTGCCATTTAAACTTATCAAAATAAACGTATTTTGTCAATATCAAAGAGACCTTGAGGAAAGATATGTAAATGCTTTTTGGTGATCCCTAAAGTAGAATACGTTTTTATATATGTTTTTATATTGCGAGAGTTTTAGATTCCGACCACTTCTTTGTACGTGCAGAGTATACAATTATTACGTTTTATGGATGTAATAAAAATGATATTATTTAGATATTATATACACATATATACACTACTTCTGTTATTGTACAGCCGTAACGACTTCTATAGGAAGGAGGAAGGGGGGGGGGAGTAAATTTGTCACGTAGGTTTTCTAGGGAGTATAGGAAAAAGTTAAAGAATATTTTCTAAAATTCCTACGGAAACGGGAAAAAACTATGTATATTCAGGAGATGCATGAAGACAAAAATAACATATTAGTTTGAAAAAGAAACTTAAAGCAACACAATTACTTTTTCGCCACGTTGGTCGTCCTGGTATAGATAACAGTGAGAATTTTATATTGTCACCAGATCAGAATACGCATGCAAATTGCCGATAAAATCGGACGAGGAAGTAAATTAAAAAAGAGTTGCCAGATTTCATCTATAGATAAATAAATACAAATGAAACTAAAAAAAAAACAAGAAACACGGGCAAAGTCACAGGCTGCATGCAATATTATACACCTACTACAACAAACCCAAGTCCTTACGAACGGTTCTGTCGTACGGGCCTTTGATATCTGAAGGTCACATAACGGTCTTTGATGAATATTTTGAGCAAAAAGTAAACGCCATGTTTTAGAAATTAAAATATCTTTTCCACTTCAAAGAAAATATGGGACGAAATCTTTGTTTTTGTTCTTCGTGAGTTGTAATCGAAAATTGTGATCTTGTTCCCCAAAACATTATGTTAATTAGTAGACTTTTTAAACAAGAAATGTACGAGTGGGAGTGAGTTGTATTGTAGCTTTTATTTGTTAAAGAAAAGTATAATTTATTAATATAATTTCTTTTTTTTAATATATTTATACAAATTTACTTATTGCATTGAGGCCATCGTGGAGTTGTAGGAGAGCGCTTGACTCGTAACACAATTGTCGTGATTCGGTTAAGAAATATCTAACCGTACCTGCTTCTATATTCGATCCATACTCAGGAGAATAATTGTTGAAGGTATCATAATTTTGTAACGCAGGCAGGTACATAAGCTTAGCGAAGCTGGTATAGACACTGTGTTTCCCCCAAGCACTGCTAAGGGAATCAGGCCAAGCAAATAAAATTCTTTTTAAAAAAATCATACTTAAATTATTTCCATTTCCTTGCTCTAATGAGATGAAGCGCGGCGTTGAGTTCTGCCACTTAACATGCAATGATTCTAATTCACACAGAAAGCATAAAACAGAATGTCTTGGAGCTATGTTTTCTTTACCTACCTAATTTGCAATGCGCGATATCGTTAAACTAAAAATAAAAATTACATTAGAGCTAAAATCTCATATAAGTTTCTTCTCTTATATTCATTCCATAGTCTGGTAAAGTACGTATATAGTTTCCATCTTCAAAACCTTCCTTACAACAGACTGAGTGTGGGTAACGGAAAAATGGACCACTACTTTCTAATAAATGCGTGGTATTTATTTGTAAGGAAAAAAAGATAAGATTAAATATTTAAACTTTCCAACATCGAAGCTGACTAAACGTGGGCGAGGAATGCGAGCATCGCCAGGTGCGGGCGGCAGGTGCGTTTGACATTTTACACCTTTTGTTAAATCAAGCGTTTGCACTAGCCGTTCTTTTAAATAATGACAAACGGGCAAGTTTTGTACTTATAAAAATTTCAATTGTTACGTAAAATTTCTAATATAACCAAGATAATTAATTAGTCATGGCGTACAAGCGTGTTTAACCAAAAAGTAAAATTTTAGTTTTTAATATGTATATCTTCCGATTCATAATCGAACACACAACCGTTACGGGTACAGGCAGCTACGTGCCAACTGCATCACGAAGGTTTTGTATTAATTTTCTTATATAATTTAATGCTTTACAATGTCAGTTGCAACTATGTATGCTAAGAAAACAGTTTTCTTTATAATTATATAATAAATACTTCTTTTGTATTTCTACACTGGACTTATGACTGAGGTACTTTTATTATTATGGTAAGTAGAGCAAAAATGAGCTCGTTGGTTTAGTATCGGTTGACATCTCAGCTACCATATAAAATGTGATGAATTAATGTTGCATATAATATTTATGTTAACTTTATGGCATGGCTGAAACGTAGTAGGTGAAATTTAAAATATTGCAGAGGACATTATTTGTCTTGAAGTAGTCATGTTTTCATATTTTGTATGTCTTTCTAAGTATGTATTCACGCGGTGTTCTAGTTCTAGTTTAGAGCTCAACTATGGTATATTTTTCCTATATTTAAAATATTATGGTGATGTAAAATATTTGATGTTCCATCCATTCAGGTAATGTGGTGAAGGTTCCTTCAAAATTAGAGAACAGAAGTTTTTTTTTTGAACTTCAATACTCTACCCTTTTTCTCCATTTTACGGGAGCTTAAAGAACCTAGTGTCAAGACAGTCCAATCTCCCCTTTTCACCCTAATCCGAGATATTGTGCGTTGAGTGGCGGAACTAGACGCCGCACTTTGTTTTGTCACCAGACCGGAGAAGTGAAAATCATTCTCCGAGTGGGAATTGTATCCACAACCATCGCGTATACAGTCAGACGCTGTCGCACTGCGCCACGATATCTTTCCCTTTTGCAGAATAAATCAAGCAAAGCTACTGAAATACAAATCCTATGTTAATTTGAATCTGTAGTCAATGGCAAACATTATACTACTGACGTTATATTTATGTAGTTAGGTATCTACCTAGTTAGATATACAGCAGTAGATCTTAGAATTAAACGATTCATCAAACACCGACACTGACAGATTGTGCCGTCTGTTACGGGCCATTGCGGCAGCGACTAAATCCCTGGATGTGAATTTTGTATATTAACTATGGCAATATAGAGGTCTAGGAACTATGTCAATATAGAGGAGAGGAGGAATATAGAGGTGTCTGTATAGAGTTCAGAGAGCATCTGACTGTGAACGCTACAGTTGTGGGTTCGATTTACTCACGAGAGAATGATTATATAAATGAATAGCTATAATAAAACCGCTCTGGTAATATAAAGTGTGGTATTATGTTCCGTCACTCAAAACGCAATGCCTCGATGGGCGGAATTGGGCGGAAAGCTGAGAAGACTGTCTTGGCACTAGTTTTTCTCTGCCTACCCAGCAATGCGGAATTTACCGTATATTTATTTATGTATGTATGAAAGTATGTCGACGCTATGAGAGAAGGAGGGGGTGACTGTATATGCGGTGCTTGTGAGTTTCATTCTTTCTCGGGGAAATGTTCAAAATAAAATATTTATTTTGCCAGAGTTCATAGACAAAGCGAGGTGTTAGCCTCAGCCAGCCAACGCGTAATGTCATGAAAATGGGCAGTAAGTGGAAGTTTATATTACACATGTGTTTTCTACATATTGTTTATGAGTTAGATTTTAAAAAGCCGCGTGTAATTATAGGAGCAAATAAGATAAATAAATAACACGTCATTGCTCACATCATTTTGGATGGTTTCGTTCTTTCTCTTGACATTTGGGTATCTAAATGCCAACGCCTATTAGTTTACACCGTCTTAATGTGTTATTTTAACTTTTTTTCATAGTTAATAATTATAAGAAATTGTCCAAATGAACCTATATTTGTAAGCATCTTTAAGAAGCTTTATAGCTTATTCATGCGATGTTTGCTAGTTCGGAAGAGCCAATGGCTAACTACAATTTAGTTTTGATAAGTTGGAAAGTTAGTTTATGTAGTATATCAGCATGAAAAACAAAAAGGTTTTTAATTTGCTTTTAAGGTGTAACTTATAGTAAATAAGATTATTTTTTAATGCGGACTAAGAAGTATGAAATGTGGCATAGTAAGAGTTGCTATAGAGACGAAAAGGAAAAGCTAATGTTTTTCATATAATATAATTGCATAAAAATTACATGAAATTAGTAATATTACACATACTTCCACGTGTTTGAAATACACTTCTGTATAAAATTTTATGCACGTTGCTAAGGCAATGTGTATTGTATGGCATCGGGGCCACTTGTTTCTATATTTCTATCATGCGAACAACACATTAAAAAATTAGATCATTATAGAAGTATGGAAATATCGTTTATCTATCATCATAGCGTAATAGTGCTACAATAATTTGCTATTAAATATTTATTTACGACATTTTATAAATATACAATAAATTAGCCTTCATAAAAATCTTTCTATAAGGCTCCTAACAACGCGATACATCACACACTGACACTGACTGATTTGTTCCTCGCTACGGGCCATTGAATTATCAGTTATGTTTCTAATACGTTGATGCTATTTTAATTGCAAATATATATTATGACAACTTAACGCCTGTATATTGCAGTATCTTGACACTAGGTTTTCACTGTATCCACTGTTTTCACTGTATGCTATGCGGTAAAAGGCGTCAAGCTGTCGCCTGCATATTTGCTTGTGAGGAATTGTGACCCAAATTTTTAACCAAAGTTTTCGTCTACAAAAATCATGTATATTATTTGGTTACCGTTGGAGTTTTGAGAAATTCCAATACTTACCTATCTATATGCCAAATTTCAGTTTTCTTCGCCCAGTAGTTTCGGCTGTATTGTCGGAAAGGTAAACGACGAGTTTTATATTTATTTTGTTTGCGTATTTCGTGCATTTAAATATAATCATTCATTTTAGGCGGAATCCAACCCACAACCATCGCGTATACAGTCAGACGCTGTCCCAGTGCGCCATATTGACCTCTTCCTTAAAGTTCTTATCGTAAAATTATATGAATTCATATCTATTAAAACCTATAATCATAATCTCGTTAGTTGAAATAGCTTTTTTGTTTTGTATTTAAATAAAAACTTGTTCATTCGTATATATTTTGTTACAAAAACTGTAAAATGTTGTAAATATTAAGCTTTAGACAGCTTTATGGCTGTTATTTTAATGATATAAAACTGGTTTTAGTATTCATTCAAAGCTTAGTGCTATTCAGGTAAATTGCGTTGTTACTTATACCGAAAACGCAGCGTTTTCTATTTAATTTTAAATGATTCTATCTTTTATTATGAACAATGGTACTTCAGGAATGTCAGTCGAGTTTACTTACACGTTCGTTTTTATATAAACTTTGGGTTTTTATATATATATATTATAATATGATAATAAAAATATTATTAATTTACCTTTTACATTAAATTAAAAACGCTTAAATACAACTTCAGCGCAATATATGTAAGTCTTTTTTATCTCAACCCTTTAAACTTTCTTTTCCCATGAGATATTAACTAGAGCTAAATATATATGCTGAAATTTGTATGATGATTAATTCGGCTGTGCTCCAAGAGTTTTTTCAGTTTCCCGTATAGCAGGGTAGGAGAGAACGTATCGTCAAGAAACTCCAAACGTGAAAAATTGAAATATCGAATTGAATATTAATTATATAATAAAAATCATTCCCTCGAGAATGGAAACCCACAAGCAATCGTGCTTACGGTCAGACACGCCACGATCTGCGCCACGTGACGGTTTTAATGTTTTGATGATAACAGCATAAGAAATGCTTTCGTATCTATTTACGTCTAACTATGTTGTGTACGTATTCCACGATTCTTTTATTCCATACGTTCATATTTTAATCTGTGTTTAAATTTTGTTTTATCAATATATTTACGATTTTCCTCGTTTGGAATAAATGATGAGGTTCAATTAATATTTCATGCAATTTCTACATTTAGCGATATAGACGAACGAATTGGGGAGATAATATAAAAAAATATTACGTTTTTTATATATAACTTTCTGTTAAGTCTGGGGAATACGGAAACGTACGGACAAAACGTAAGAAAAAATGTTACGCTCAGTTCAGCTTGTCGCTTTACCAGCATAGCGGGGTAGTTAGAGAGAGCTTAGTGCAAAGACACTCCTCTTTTTTAATAATTTTATTTCTTGATATATTTATATATATATATATATATATATATATATATATATATATATTCTTTTCCTCTGTCTCGTTGCATATCGTAGCCTATACTTTAGAAAAAAAATTAAAAGCCGAATATGGTTACTATGGATACTGACCTAGATAACATTTTTTGTTTAAAATATATGTAAAAGCGTTCTGGTGTACGCAGCGGGAACGCATGGCTTAGCGGTCAGAGCGCTTGAACGGTTTTCTAGAGGCGCGGGTTCAAATCCCGCTGCGTTCAAGTTTTTATACGTTTTCAAAATGTCTTTTTCAATTTCCTAAGCGATTAACACTTTAAACAATGTTAAAAAAATAAAATATATGTTACTTATTAGTTATTAAGTAGTTGTAACGGATATAAAATATAAATAAATACATACAGACATATATTTCAAATCTAGTGTGAGAGACTCAACGGTATAGACGATAAATATTTTCTTATCTCGCTTTGAATTCATTTAAACGCCTTACAAACTTTATTATCTTAATCTTTTTTACAATCAGGATAATATGTAATACAGCTGTAATTAACGATTGTTTAACTCGAGTATACATTAATTATTTATTCGATAGTGTGCTGCGAAATTTACGCTTGGTGTATTTTAATTTTTAGAAAGATGAATAAGATGATAGAGATAGATGTGTTTTTTTTTGTATGTGTCGTACATCTACATACATGTATATGGATTGTCATATAAATACAAGTTAAGTAGTATATTGGAATATTTTTGTGTTATCCGTATCCATCCATATGTTAAAATATAGGAAACAGCGCCTGACTGTAAACAAAATAGACATATTTAAAAAACGTATAAAAATAATAATGCTCGTAGAATAATCTTTGGGTAGCAGAAATTTGTAAAAATCTCTCTACAGAGATGCTGCTAACAACAAATATAAGTTGTGATTAACACTTTAAAAAATGTAAACGAAATAGTTGTAGATTCGATACAGTGATGTTTGATCAAGTAGGTTATTTGATGGAATCATTTTATGTCGATTATTTTTATTTTTATCTATATATATATATATATATATATATATATATATATATATCATTGGACCTAAGCGCTAAGCTATATATTTAAATTAATTGAGAATTTTTTTTAGGAACAAAATCTACTAACCAACTTCCAGACACCATATGGGGTATGATCCTTTAGCCATCGCAGGTAGAGTACAGTGTATTTACTTCCAGCTATTCAAAGCATTATCAATTAAGCGCTTCAGTAATCTACGTTATTTCCATTTATTTATAAAAAAAAATTCAAAAGATTCTCGACCCGCCTACTACTGATTGCTCTCCAACTGAAAGAGTCTACATTGTTGGTAACTTTCCCTCTTAGCTCTACAACTTGATACTTAACTAATCTGAAGTGCCCTCTTATCTAATTTTTCCATTCAATCACGATGATATAAAGCTATTTTCATTGAATTAATTTACTAATGGATTCGATATTTATGTAATTGGTTTAACACTGGCTTGTTGGTAAATTTGATAGTGGTCATGAGTTCAATTCCGAGTTAAACATACTTGAATGTTAGTTAATTCATTTATTTGTACATGAGCTATTAAAGTGATGGACGAAGGTTGAAATTTTAAAACTAGAATTTTCAGAAAATTGTGTCTAAAGGTTTGCGTTAAAATTTTAAATGCTGTGTTAAACGACTGAAAATGTTTAGATTTTTGTCAACAAAAATTTTTTATAGACGATTTTAATCAAAATTACATAAACAAATAGCAAACAATATGAGTTTTAAATTGCCATTTAAGTATAGAACAGTGGCTATCCAAAAATGTGACGCACCTTCGATCGCACTTCAATTATGTTATACAGGTATGGTCTTTCAATGATGCCTATTTATGGTTATATCACTAATAACTTATCACGGATTTGTTTTTTTGTCATGTCAATCCAATGACCGTGTATAAGACGAGGGAAAAAAATTATTATTAGTCAGAGGAAAATTATTTTTTGCTTGTAGTATTGATGTTAAGCGCTCCCCTAACTAGGTCACGCCCACGGCTGTGCCCGCGTACCATTGTGTTTACCTTAGGTTTCGTAACGGACTTTTTAAAAGTTTCCGATTTATAAATATTACCTTTTTTTTGGTTTCACATATCTTGCAGTCATAATTAGTCATGGATTGGCAGAGGCGTAGAGTCAAGACACGCCGTCCTTCACTGTATCTATTATTACGATATCTAAAAAATAGTTCCGCATAACAGTGAAGGCGGAAATAAACTAGTGCCAAGGCACTTTGTTCTCCATTATATATGGAGATATTATGCTTGAACTCGAAACATTGCTTGTTGAGTCACGAAACTTAACGCCGCGTTTTGCCTTAAATAGAGCAAATTAATTTCAAATAAATCATTTCCTCGGGTACAGAATACATGTACCACTGTGTCACGAAATCTTCTTGTATTATTTAAACACTTAAAAGTGTTATCTTTTTGTGCGCCTCATTTAAAATACGGAAACACTGTTTGCTTTAATTATCATTCACACTACCTTAATATCCATTATATTTTGTATATTAATATCAGATTAAAATATATGAAAAACAATCAATTGAGCTACTATTATTATTAGTTTTGTAATCAATCATACTTATGAATTGGGCGTGACTTTTAACGATAACATTAATAAACCTTGAAATTTTTGAAATATTTAATAAAGGCAAGTTGGGCTGTAAAGTTGTTAGTTTGTTATATCTATTTAATTCAATCATGAAGTCCTAGAAATATTTTAAAATTTAAAAAAAAGTTTATTTGTAAATGTGTAGTTATATGTAAATTATTTGTAAATGTAAACAAACACTACTTTGTTCTCGACAATACGAATTATAAAACTATTATTACGTAAATACAATTTTTTACCAAAAATGAAGTTATTAAGAAGTATGACATTCTTCTTTTACATAATATTGCAATGGCAATATAAAAGATTATTAAAATAAATATTACACTAACATCATGTGTCATCATGTGACATACACTTTTGTATAAAGTGACATACACATTGCTAAGGTAACGCATATTTTACTCATCGTCAGTTCTACTAGTGTATAGAAATGTAATGAGTATTTTATAGTGTATTCATAAAAAAAATTTGCATGTATGTAGATTCTTATATGTATTTTAAGTATTATACTATTAAGTATTAAGACTATGACTTCTTGAAGTTAAATGTATGCGTAACTACATTTGTCCGTGACCATTTACTTAGAGGTTGGTTATACATGAAGTATACCTATTCAGTGTTTTGTTGCTGTTGCCAGTGGTTTGTATTAGATGTGATACAATCGGAGATCAAGGATCATTCGTGCTACAAGAGTGCTAAAACTGCAAAATCATTTCGATTTAAGCTATTGGTGCAGGAGATAGGAGTTGTAGGTTCCCATTCCCAGAAGGATTTAGCGTGATTTTCAGAAGTTTGCACCCTATTGTCTGTGTCACAAGTGTTTATTTCATTTACGTATTAATAATTGTTTTGTATTACATATAAATTGTTTTTGTTTAATCTGGTTAAATTATTAATTTGAAAATGTGAAGCGGAGTGATACTATTTTTATCCATAGAATATAATGAACAAAAAAAAAATACGCTCTAATCTAAGGTTTTTATAAATTTTATTAATTAATTTTGTTGTGTGTTTTCAATATATCATTTGAGATAATGAAATTGCAAATATGTCCATAAAATAGATAATATTATTTATTATGTAGGCTCATTGGAACTTCAAGAACCGTTATGGAAATTGTTTCAGAAAAACCTAAGATATGCGAACCATAAGGAGGAAATGTATGATCTTTAACGGGTATTACTGGTTAGCGAATTAAGGTTTCGGGATGTCGCAGACGTTTTGCGTGCTTTTTGTTCGCTAAAATATTTTTATACTGTTTACTGTTTTCTTAAATGATTAATACTTGTATATTTTGGCGTTCATTTTTAGCAAGGTCTTTTTATTATTTTTTATATTATTAAGAAAGCGTGGAAAGACATTGCAATATTACATTTCTTGCATATAACATGCACAGTAGCATTTAGTTACTGAATAAAACAAGACTAGTTTACGATATACACTATATAAGCACTCAATAAATACAAGGGTCGATCACGACTTCTTTAACTTTGTAGGCATAAATAATGTGACATAGATTCTTAGTAATCCAATTTTGAAGAGGAAAAAAAGCTTACGGACTTAAAATAACATTTTTGTTATTTTGTTGAGCTGGCTCATATGTCTTAAATTTATTAGAGTAACTTGTGACTATGATATTTACAGATTGTTTGTGTAAATAAATTTATAACAATATAGCATATAATTTGGGTCAGTCTGAATATAGCGTTTTCTTCTGTATTAAAATAGCGTGAAGTATACCACACTCTTAATGCCAATTCCTTTATTATATGTATATTAATTTGTACAGCAACAATAACTTATAAGGTATGTCTAATATAAGCTTATGGACTACGTTGTATTAGTATCGTATGAGAGGTATGTACCTCATCTGCTCAAAAAAAACATTAAAAAGTTAAGTAAGGTTACCTATACAATCTAGAGCCCTCTTTACAATTTAATTACTTAGACAGTATAATGCACACAGTGCTGCGATTAACGGCCAATACATTTCCCATTTACCTAGACATTTTCAGCAATAGACGTCAAATCAAAAGCACAGGGCTGCCATAGTATGTCAATTAAAAAACTTATTACTAACCTTAACTTTAAATGGTAATTATAACAAGTTATCAGTAATTCACGATAGTTGCGAGTTCGATTCCTACTCTAAGAAATATATTTTTTAAAATTATTTTACGTGTTCGTTCTGGTAACAAGACAAAAAGAGCGGCGTAGAGATCTGCCACTCAACACGATATGTCTCGTATTCGGGCGGAAGGTGGCACGGAGTGTCTTGAGACTAAGTTCCTTCTTCTTTACTACCCGGCTTTGCGGGAAAACCATGAAGCTGAAATAACAATAGCACATTATTTTCACTATTCCCTTATTCTAGCTACGTGTTAAAATATTAGACCAAGATATAATCTACGCCTAAACAATTTATATTATCTATAACTTAACTTTTAAACTTAAGTGACACTGATTTCTGTTTATGGATATATTTGATTTCCCTTTTTATAATAACTTGTGCGAAAACAGATAGAGCATAAAAAATGAAGTGTTATTATATAATTCGTATATAAAAGACTATTATTTTTGAATTCACAAAGTCTTGTTCTAACAAGCTATATTTAGGTTATTCTAATAATATTCATACATATACGAGGATTATACATACATACGAGGAGTGTAGTAAATGTTTTTGCAAACTCGACGACCAATTAATAATTGCGTGCTAAATGTGTATTTCAACGTGCTTCGACTGGGTGGGCGTGACCAGTCACGTATCGTTTACCACTTACCGTGTACAGTAATGTGGTAAGATCACGTATAAATGTACAGTGATACATATATAATGCTAATATATTGTTTTTTTTTACTATATAGTGACACCTCTTTTGAAGAAACAGGTGATGTCTTTGCTCCCCAGTCTCTACCCATTTAGATACTGTATGTTGATTGGCATAAGTTCTTTAAAAACTTTGTTTATTCAGATCTGATATTTTAAGACTGGATCTATAAATAAAATAGTACTGTAATTTACATTCAATATAAACAGTATATATATATATATATAGGGGTTCTCATACAAGTAACACAAATCAAAAATATGATTTTTAAAGCATTTGTCTGTCTGTTGGAGCTGTTTTACTTTTAAACCTTTTAAACCTTTTTTGTTAATATAGGAATATGTGAGGATATTGCCAAGGGGCAATATATGGATTATAACATTATTTTGAAGGTATAAATTTATTACTACTCGAGGGAAAGCTACTAATTTAGTCCCATCTAATTTACTCCCATCACTTCCAACCAGATACAAATATATAAATATATCATTTTCAGATACAAACAGTTTAACTTTTATTTATGTGCGTTTTCCAAATGTTTGTAACTAAATTTTATACAAGAAGACCAGTGCCAAAATGTTTCACGATCCAGCGGTACGAGATCGTGCCCAGTTATCTTGAACACGTTCGATAAATTTAGACCTTTATTAATATTATGTAATTAATTGCTCATTCAATTCGACGTCGTTCATCATCGTAAATTTGTTTGTAGTTTGTTTGTTTGAACAGCTGCATTAAATTAACTGTATTTTAGGACCTGAGCTTGATATTGCTTGTTTTTTTATGTATATCCTAAATTCATATAGTGCTATAGGTCTGAATTATTTGTTGTTTCTCCGTTAATAACTAATCATTAATCACCTATTCTTACTCTTTCATTGATAATATATTATATATAGAGCTAGAAATAATAGAGTTTGCTTGTAAAAACCCAAGAAATACAGCCTTCACGTTGAATTTAATTTTATAAGCAATTAAATTCTCCTAAACTATAATGCGGTCGTTGCGTGACTGAGTCGCTATTTATCTTTTATTAAGTGATAATTAAACTAGTCACTGATAATGTTATGTACTTTATGTATATATGTACATACCGTATACGTATTACGCGTAGATTTTTTTCTATATAACGTATATGTTCCTCGGTGCACTTAAACCTATGGCGAAAATATATTGCACAACAGAGCTCAGAATACCTAAGCACCTATGTAACGAACTGAAAAAGCTGAAATTTGTGCCAGTAAAGAAGTGTACTTCTTTTCTGGTTTAGTAGAAATTATATTATCTCAAAATAACGAAAACGCCTTGCTTCATCATTTGGTTATATATAAAAAACCTCGTCCAACTGTGAATCTTTGGCCATAAGTGATTGATCACGATTACACACCGCGCCCATAGCTTCATTATATACTCTGTCATAACTCGCATTGGAATAGCTAGCTGTAAGGTGCTAATTAGAAGATTTGCACGCAATCTTGGCATTGTACTGTCTAACTGTTTCGCCGAATAGGCTTGGCTTTGTTCAATTTTTTTGTTGATGATGTCCTCTTTTTCACTTTGCTTTTATTTGGGCTGAATTTTCCTATAGTATGTGCATCCCATATACATTAATGAATATTTTTGGGCAAAACCTTTGTTATGTTGTTCAAATATCTGTGAATCATACATAAATCTAAATACATATACTATGCTCATAATATTTACACAGAATTTACTTTAGCGGTCAGGATATCAACTAAATCAATACGGCAATCAAGAATACAGTAAGTAAAGTCAATTAAAAATGTATTAAATTACTCTAATAATAGAAATGAAAAAGGTTTAATATAAACTTAGTTTAAATATATTTTTAACTATGAAATTATTTGAAAATCTCGAAGTCCACCCACAACTCTACCTAAGTAAGTAGCTACTCGTACATTGACGTCAAATGTCATGCCGCTAACTTTAAACTTTGAACTTTGCAAAGGTGAACTTGAGTTTTTAAGATGACCCACTTTATCGGCTTAAATTGTGCATTAAGTAGATTTAGGAGAAGATATATACCTACTTACTCATTTGATGTTTTATTTTATCAAGATATATTGTGTTAAAGATAAAATCCCGTTTGTTTAACGTAATTTAATCTTTTATTTCGGAAAGGACTTGAGTTTAAGTTCAAAGTAAATATTTTTTTAATATCTTCATTGAGCGATAAGTCCCTCCGCTCACCACTTTTTGGCCATTTAGAAACTTCGTGCTGAGTGGCGACTCCTAATGACACACTATATCTGATTCAACCAAACTATGCTCGAAATGAAAACACATAGCAACAGCGCTACACCATAATTCTACCGAGACATTAAAATAGAAAAAACCTAACCGAAGAGGATTCGCCAGTCATTGTCGTGAATGAATAGTTTACGAAATAGCGTAGGTAGGTGGGAATTTACCATGGTTTATTGCGAAAATAATGGAGAAAGTAGGTCCCATCGGAAGCCCACATCGGCTCAAGCGCAGAGTACAGTTGCCGTTTTTATATACATATATTTTTGGCAATGCGAACCGATAACGAATGACGTGGCATAAAATGTGCCTTATCTGAGTTTGAATTTTATTCAGAATATTCTGAAGAGCAGCGATCGATCTCGCTAGTTTGTGAATGCTTATTCACAGGCTATTATGGTATGTAACGTTTAATTGGACAGCTTTATTTCCGATATAAACCATGCATACTGTTTTCATGAGCTACCACATAATTTGTTACTAAGCAACTGTGTGGTAAACTTCTATCAATAGTGTTTTATTGTCATCGAGGGTAAATATTTTAAATGTAAAATTTTATGATTTCATTATGTTTTAAAGTGTTATTCAATATTGAAGCAGCACGCGTTTCACTTCTGCTAAATTTTAATTTTATACGTGAAATTTAATATTTAGATACCTATACCGTAAGGTAAAGCTACTTCTAACCTGTAACTAACTATAACGAATAACATTTAACAGTATAATATTTTTCTAGAAAGGATAAACGTGCAGTAATAAACCATTAATTGCAAACTTTATTATACCTCCATCTTTCTTTCTTCAATGGAAACAATCAAGTAAACGAAGTGTACCGGAGCGAGCGACGAGTAGAGACTAGTCCTTAGAATCCTTGTATAACAATCAACTGAAAAAGTAGGAAAAATTACGAATTAGTACAGCTTCTTAGTCTACTATATTATAATGTTACCCTTATCATAGAAATGAACCAAAGATATTTCCTTTTTTAAAGAAGACAGCACTGACTTAGGTAAATGTTTTGGACAAAGAAAAATATGTATATTGTAAGTATCAGACATACGCGTAAGACATAGCTTACTAAATAACTATTTATTTTGTTAAAGATGAACAACTTTTAGTATTGTAATCTCTTTAAATGCTTTTTTAACACATTTACTACCACAGCAACGTTAAACGGAGATGACTAACCGTTGAACCGTCGGTAAAAAAAATCGCAACATAATACAATGGTCTAAAATAAATCAATAAGCAATCACATCGGGCCTGCGTAGTTTTGTTTGCGGCAGTTGAAATTTGGGTCAGCGAATAAAATTGAATCGCGGTTATGTATTTTGTATCGATGCAAACGGAAACCACCGCCGGTTCGCGCATTTTAATTAAAATTGATTTTGCTCCGCAAGCGCGACTGAAAGTAATTAGAAGTTGAGTTATGTCAAAATTCATGGATTTGTTGGGGTATGCCTAGAAAGTATATTAACTTTCAAGAAATTATGGTAAAATAAGTGGGCATATTGATTATTAGTTCATCTGTGGATATAATTGCCTTTCACATGTTTTTAATATGACGTAAAAATTACATCTATCTCAAATATTCCTTTATCTATTAGGTTTTTGAAATAAGTTACAAGAGCTTATATAAATATAAAAACGCTGCTGTTGCTTTTTTATCTTTGCTTGCTGGCAAAATAGCAAAATAATTTCTTTTATCATGAATTGCTACAGCTTTTTCAGGCAATACACATCCATTGTCTCGGTTTTCGTCACACTCGAAGGCCGCTTGCTTGCTAAACAACGGTTCATGAGGCCTATATCATTCAATGTCAGTTTTCCAACTCCTTCCATTGTAACTTTTTCGCTGTATCTAGGTTATTGCCTTTTACAATCGAATATTATAAAAAAAATCTTTCGCACGTACAATGTATAAGTATGTGTGTGTGTGTGTGTGTGTGTGTGTGTGTGTGATGTATATGAGTGTGTGTTAAATAGAAATAACTTGTCTTATTTGTAATTTTTTTTATAAATTCATAATAAATTAAGCGGAATTTTCTGTTGAACCTGACCTAAGTCTATTTCGTAAAATTCGTCTAAGTAATATTTTCTAATATACATATATACGTAAGATACTTTGGCAATTTGGTAAAATGGTAAAGATTCGAAAAAATATGTGATTTCCTTGTATTTTAGTATATATACAAACTTAACAGCGAGTATGGAAGGTAAGGTTAAGTTATACTATTTTCACTATTAATGATAAAAATATAGCATAGAAATCATCGACTATGATCAGTTGGACATTTGATATAAGTAATATATAATAACATATCTAGAATGTTTTCTTTCTACGTTAAATTTTTACTATATACGTCTAAAAAGTAAATAATTAAATTAAAAGTTGTCAACGTGTAGCATTTCATAGGTTTTGCACATTTATGATCAAAGTGGTTTATTGTATAACATCACCTTTCTCCGCATTATCCGTAGCAATTAATATTAACTGCCAGAATAAAAAAGGAGATAAAAAAATTCAGTAATGCGAAATAGGGCGGACGGTAAAATAAACAGTTTTATGAGATATACGTTTTATGGGGCAAGTTTTATAGTCGTCGTGCTTGCTGTGCCCCGTTTGATGTCTGCCTGTGTTTAGGGTCTGTGTTATAACGGTACCTACTTATAATTGACTTGGACTTGGTGAAAACTCGTGATGAGTTTCATTTTCACTTTGTAGGTGGTGGCTTAATAAATGAAATAACTAAGTCTAGTACATATTTGTACAATAAATAGAGAAAAGAAAAATATTCAACTGGAGTTTTTTCTTTGTAAAATTTAAGCTCATTATCAAGAATCTAGTGCAGACGCCATCATTTTACCAGAAATACATGGTGATACCATGAACTAAGAAGTCCCTCTGCGTTTGAAACTTTCTGAAGTACCTCTTGAAGGGTTTTCTCTGTCCAACTTTAGGTACTACTAAACTCAACACTGACGAAATTATGAACAAAAGCCAGTAAAGTAAAGTAAAACAAATTTCAAAACTTGGACCATTTCAATTAGCTTATTGCGTTGTTCTATGAAATTTATTATTTGAAGCTCAAAACTTCAAGCAGGCCAGGCCAGACTTTCTAGACTGAGCTTTTTTATATAAAAGATTCCGTTTATTTGTGTCCCTTGTAAGTACACACACCGATATTTTCTCAGCGGAATGGTTTCCAGCGAAATTGGTTTTCTTGGTAAACTCCTTGAGAGTTTTACGACGTTTTTAAGCGAAGACTCCTTTTTTATTTTATTTTCATCTCTGGTGGTTTGTTTTAGCAGACGATTTCTGTTTGTATACAATTATTGCATTATATTTTTATAGAAGATTGTTACGGAAGAAGAAAAATATGTGGATAATTTGTTTTAAATTAACTTTGTTGTGAACCCTGTGTAGAGTAATTGTTTGTTAGAAATTCATGAGATATTTTCTGAGGTCGACACAAAGTCATACGACATATTGTAGGTGAATAAAACAGTTAAATAAAAGATTAAAATGCAGCTGCAAACAAAATTATGCGAGGATTTATTAATTAAGAATGGTATATTTTCGAATATCCACAATCATTGTTTTGAATACATACAATAAAACCTGATTAATCAAAGCGTATTTCAAAATAATACCTTTTACAGTAACAATGTTAATAATTATCTATTCATTAATTGCACTCGTACATTTCAGATATAATTATCGCGTTGGTTAGACCAAATACTAATAGTTTCATTGGATAACTTTGTTAATTATTCATCGTGGCAAAGTGGGACAGCGTCTGACTGTAGTAGCCACAGGTCCGGGTTCGATCCCCACTCGGGGGATAATAATTTAATTAAAATTACTTTGAATGCGGGCGGAAAAGCAGAGACCGGAGTGTATTGACACTGGGTGGTCCCTCTACCTAGTGTGGGGATATGTTTAATATAAAGTGGCTTTCCCCCTTTTCTTATGACATATACATTATATTTGCAAACACTAAAATTTTTGACTGACTGACCACACAATTTTTTTTTTTTGTAACTTTTGTGTGCATAACTGGCGTCAAATAAATAATTGTTTTTTAAAATGTGATGATGATTTTGTAATTAACTCATCATCAAAATCGGTGCAAATGATATCACGAATCAAATATAAATTTCAATTTTATTCAGCATATGAATTTATGTGTAGTGTATATACAAAATGAACCAATGTAATACAACAATATAATGTCAATACACATTGTTTTGTATTGTATGTACATTGCACACAGCAGATACCTGATATATTTGTAGGTATCTTACGTTGATGTGCTCCCCTTTAATGTCCCATGACGGACAGCGTCGCAATTCACGTGTGTATATATGTATATTGTATCCTCATGTACTTATGATATACCTATGTGTAGAATTGTCTGCTTGTATATAGCACTAGGGGACCGCGTAAGTACTGTCACGCCTGTGTCGATGCTCTGTACGCCTTGATGATTTTGTAACTGAATTCTCTTTACAATGTTTGAGTGGGTAGTGGTTGTAGGTTCAAATTTAGTTTTGAGAATATGTCAATTTTGTTGCTCAAATGTATGTCGTTGAAACGATAATTAAATTTATAATGTGTAATTCTATAACAGTCGTTCAGCTGTTAGTTGTGGTAGCATTGAAAACTTATTTTTTATTACATAATTTTTTATCACATAATATTAAATAATTTTTATATTAATATTTATTTGCCCTTTCCGACTTCCGTAAAACATGTTATAATTTACGTCTGCAATTGGTTATTGTTATAATTTATTTATTACAAATATGAGAAAAATAAGAAATCAAAGTCCAAAGTATGCGAATGCTGTCTTTTTTGGCGTAAGATTTTGACTAGGCATAGATATTGTTTTCAATTAAGATAAAATTACAATCTCTAAATGTTTGTTTTAAATGCTTATACGTAGAATACTAATCGTCGCAAATGGAGCCCACTTAGCGTGTTTCGTTCGTAGCGGATTAACTTACTATAGAAATAGATTTACAGAATAGATTCGATGGCCTGGATTAGAATATAAGCATAATGTTTTTTTCGATTCTTTTTAGATTGAAAATCGTGAATGTTATACTTTTTTAATTATAATTTAATTCATTCATACATACTTACTTACTGGAGAGTTTATGTAGTATTGGTATATCTATGGTTATAGATTTGAGAATGATGGCGCTCATCCGACGTTACATCTCTGATATATATAAGTAACAATCTACAAAAGAATTGGTTATTAGGGAATTTGCCCTTAAATTTAAAGTTTATACAAAATTTGGTTTGGTACAGTTTCTTATAGAACATATTGTTGCACTGAAAATAAAAGTAGAAGTAGTATCTCGTACATGTTTTAAATATTTTTTGTGTTATTTGCACACTTAGGAAATTGAAAAAGACATGTTTAGAAAACGCAAAAAAAATTGATCGCATGGCTTAGCGGTCAGAGCGCTTGAATGGTTTTCAAGAGGCGCGGGTTTAAATCCCGCTGCGTTCAAATTTTTATAAGTATTTCGTTCAATTGAATATGAAATAGATGCAAAGAATCACATTTTCTCATATTGTAACTTAATAATTGTCCACCTTAAAACGCAAAAAATGTAATATGGTAGTTTTCAGTGTCCTTTTGCTTATCATTAACATAACAACATATCATGCCGGAAGGCCGTGTAATACAAAATACTTTCGCGTCATTAAAAATTTGTTCACACGAAAGCGTATTGAAATGAATAATAAATATTATAATAGTTTATTTTTTGAGGCTTTGTGACGCAGTGTGAAAGCGCCTGACTGTATATGCGTGTAATCATACATGGAAGAATTTAAATTATTTCCATTTCTCCAACCTGGTGACAACATGAAGGTCTGTGTTGAATTTCGCCACGCAATGTCTCGGATTCTGGTGGAAAGTGGATTACAGAGTGTTTTGACACTAGGTCCTCTCTCTGCCCTGTTATGCGAAAAAAACACCAAGCTGTAAATCAAACATTTATTTTATATAGGTACGTTTTATAATTACCGGTGACTTTCCACTTTCGTTGTTTCGTGCAGATAAAATGAACCAATGACGTTATATATCCAAATCTGTATCGAATCTGAGACCTTCGACGAGCAGTTTGACCGCTTTTTTTGATATTCGTTTTTAATGAGCTTTGACTGACTTACTAATGACTGACAGAAACGTAGCTGTAAGTGGTGTGAGAACTGTGTCGTTATTATATAATGTATTTAATTGCATTACAATATTCTAAATTTGTTTTCTATGAACCCTTGGCAAAAACAGAATAGAGTTTGGAATTACACATGACTCATATTCTCGCTTTTAATAGACTTATTTTTTTAAATAGAATATACTTTAAAATTGAGGTTTAATATTTTATTATTCGATTTTTACATTTAGGTTATGATTTAATATGTTCACATATTTGTCTTTCTTTTCGTATATTTTGAAAGACAATTTTCAAATTATTTAAACAAAACCGTGATTAACACTCTTCGGTATTTATAATATATAAATTCCAATCTAGTTTTGATTCATCATTTAATTAACATATACACGGCTTTAGTTTTGTGGACAGGTGTGAAACACACGGAACCATCGTCGATTAAAAAAATCTACACAAGACAATGTGGTTTTTCACTAGAATGTAAATAAAACAAGAAAATGGAAGAGAATTATAAAAAAATCTTAAATAGTTTTTATAGTTTTCAGTGTGTGAATAACTGTTTAAAATCATCATATTAATGGAGGATGAACTTTGGACTCTGTCTTACAAAAAATACTCAAAGACGACGTGTATGAAATTCCGCACAACTAATGATTATGAAGAGAAGCAAGTAGTGGTCGAGGCTAATATGGTTTAATAATACATAAAATTAGTACAGACCATAAATATTACACAACATGTATTTTACGTTCACTTTTACACAAAGTGACGAATACGTTACTAATGTATCGCGTATTTTACGCGTTAACCGGTCTACTAGTATTGTCAAAATATATGACAAGCGGTTTTACTAATAAATTTTCTCTATAATCCTTTATTCACGTTTCCTAAAATAAAATAACCCACAATAGCTCGAAACCTATAATTTTGTATAAGTTCGGCCACTTAGCGTGTTATTTTTATCTAATTTAATTGCAAAATTTTGAAAGTTGGCAGTATTTTATTTAATTAATTTGGTTTCTTTTATAATTACATATGGGCTGTGTGTTGTAGTGTATTTTGATATTACCAACCTGGCTGATTGTCCATCTATTTTTGATTCATTGACATTGTCTGTTGGTGGTACATAACGCTGCACTTAGAAATGTCATTTAATCGGAATAACATTGAATTTGCTCCGGATCGAATATTCGAATCGGAATAACAAATATTAAGTAATTGAAAAACATATATTTTAGAAAATTATGTTTTTAATATGAATAACACTTTAAAATATATTAAAAATATTAAGTATATTATAATTTATACCTATGTTCTATAGACTGAGATTAGAACTCACATCCTATGATTCAGAGTCAGTCATAGCCTTAAAGTATTTCAAATGCGTCACGATATCAAAATTTTATAATTTTGTTTCATTAATTACACTACATGTTGTCGGTAAAAAGGGACCTTAATTAATTTACAATTCCCTCGCTCCGTCCGCCACGTCGCCGTCTGTGGAGGGACCGTGCGATGTTTCACCCGCGGCTGTATAAACGACACGAATTTGGCTATATGTTAGGCTTTAGTAGGTACATACTGTAACTTTTATATTATTTATGATTTAGTAACGCCGCCTTCGTATAATTCAACCGGAAATCAGAAATATTTCAAATAGGTATAAATATTGACACATATCAGAATTGAATCTACAATCATCGCGTGTATAATCCGACAGCGTCACCTCGCCGTCGATTTACTTAATATTGGATTAAATTTATAAGAATACATCTAATATTAAATGTTTTATGGCTAAATCTAAGTCTCAGCAGGCACGAGGTCTACGCCTCACCGTCACTAGCGTAGGTCAGGGGCTATCGGTCATTAGGCGATAAATACACATCGCACTATTATGAACCTTGCCACCGTTATCTTAATACTGCATATGCAATGAAACACTCTCACTACTCTACAATGGGTTCATCACGATTTGTATCTTATGTCCTATACTAAATAGCTCGATTTGGTTTATATATATATAGGAAATGCAAGAGATGCGTCATACAACTTTCAATATTACAAACGTAAGTTCCAATTAGTTGAATAGAATTAGCTTTGAATGGTCAATGAATTTGCTGTCTTAGTCGGTAGGAAAATGTTGTATAAGTTTGAGCCTATGAGCTATTTTTGTTTTTTTTTAGTTCTATTTATGACAAGCCTAACGGTTTGGAGGATTATAGGTGCCAGAAAGTTTTTGTTTGATATTATATCGCTTTGAATTTCTTAACCTATAATTTGTTTTGTTTGCCTTAATATTTGGGAAACTATATGATAAACTTACATTTCGTCTTTCTGCAAAATGATAGAAGTAAGCTAAGTACTATGCGATTTATATTGCAACTTAAAATTTTCGCCCAAGTTTTCAGTCATACTTTAGTCTTGTTGTTTTATTTATTAAAAATTATATTTTATATATAATAAAAGTATATATTGAGGACATTGTAGCGCAGTGAATAGGTATCTGACTGCAATTGCGTATAGTTATGAGTTCAATACCCACTCAGGTGAATATTTATATATAAATTGTCTGCTATAGATAAAGCGCGGCAACGGTTCGTATTCGGAAGGAAAGTGTAGAACAGATTGTCTTGATACTAGTTTCTCTCGGCATATCTCGGTGCTATGCGAGAAAAAGCGTAAAGCTGATATATGGAAAATTAAATTTAAAATGTATAATATATTGCATGCTATAAGTATTATGCTAATAATGTACCGTGTTTAAATTAATTCCTCATTATTTAGCAAATACGTTATAAAAAGTAACCGAACACCGCTAATATTATTAGTATTTAAAACATGTTAGGCATGTTACAGCAGGTATAGGATATTCTAGCGAATTCCATTAGTTTTGACCATTTATTTTGTTTATTTTGCATCCATTTAATTAATCATGCAAATTTTCGTGTTTACGACCGCAAAGTTGTATATCTTTTATTGCGATCTGATAACTGTCCAGCGAGCGTGGCGTTTGAATAATATCTTGATAAAAATTAAGCAAATAGAAAAAAAAGATTTATAGGCAATCCTAGTTTAGTGGATGATGTTAACATATTATGTACGAGTTAAAGGTATGTTATGGTAATTTTTTTTTTAAATAAAGAATAATGAAAACTACTTGTTGAGTATGAAGTCAATTGAGTAGAAATATTAACTACTTCTTAGTAGTTAATATTTCTTGTAGTAATTACATTTCAAAATAGTAACTGTCGAATTTCTTTGTAGCTTTTATCAGCATACGTGCCTTCCGAATACCTCACTGATGGTAGCTTATTGTGGGACTGACACTATTGTCAGTCCTACAATAATGAAATGAAAGTGAAAAAGAAAAAAAATTAAAGACCTACAATAATGAAATGCATATGTTAATTGACCATTCGAAGTGCTAGTAATAGGTTATTTGAATAAAAAATATATTGATTTTGATTGAGTTACATTATCTAAATTGTAGTTATCTGGAAATGTGTCTCATTTCATTATTAAACTTGTATTTCGAAATTGGTGAGGAATATATATTTTTGTAGAATCCTTTTAATTTTGAAAGTCGATGAAACATAAAAGCTTAAAAAAAGAGACAAACACATAGTTCTATAGGATTTAGCTTGTGAAAGAGTGAGATGGTATATAAACATTTCTTGCTCGTAACTCAATAAACATATATGTATAACGAAATATGAAAAAATAATAAAGTTATACTTATTACATTTTTAATTTTGTTATATTAAATAAGTCCTAACTTATTGTTGTCTCCATTAATTTTGTCCTTCTATCGTGTGTTAATTGCAAACATATTTAATTATTGTTTATTATAGAACAAAGCGCGGCGTTGAGCTATCTTTACATAGAAGATATATGGAAAATATATATTATTGGCTACATTTATCAATGTAATAGAAAATCTCAGAAATGGTTTAACCGATTTAAATGCAGTTTTGACTATAGCTATTTGGTAAACTTGCCGTGACATTTAGTGTATAATTTATTTGAATCGGTTGATAAATAAAAAATGATACAACCATTTAAATTACAAATTATAGCAAAGTTTGTGATTTAAGTAAGAACGTGGGCGAGCAAAAATACGGAATAGTTTAGTCGTGTTTACGCAGGCGACGCCGCGAGCGGGTCGCTAGTATATAATATATGTATATAATGTACACGTAAGTTAGAGCCGTCTCATACAGTAGTGGTAAAGTGGCATGTTTGCAAAAAATCCACAGCATTTTTGTACAAATACCTACTACAAAGTGTCACGAACTGGCGTGATAGGTTAAGCTCCATATTCTACATACAACAGTAGGTTTTGTACAATAAGTTTATCGCAAATAATGATATATTATTTGTATTCTTATTTCGTCTTTAATTAGAATCCTGCATGCATGGATAGTAGTAAGTCTTTCCGTTCATTACATTCCGCCTACTTTTAACACATTTGATGTTAGGTAGAGGCTGGGCCTTTATCAAAAGACGAGTAATAGCCCGAAAATGGTTTTCAGTGAATTTTAAAAGGGTAAATTTTCTTTTTTTTTAAATTGAAATTTGAAAAGAAATATATATGACAAATTTCAAATTTCAATTTTTACGCCTCTAGTAGTTTCGGTTTTTAAATATAATAAAATACTTTGTTTACTTACCAATGGCTTAGTCGTGTGTACCTGACAATAAATCTGTAAAACAAAATCTCCCAACGCCTTTTTGACCCAATTTTTACTGTCTGATTTGCTTTACATGTGTCCAAGTTTAATGGCACTAAGATATTTTCGTAGTATGAACCCGAAGTCATTGCTAGGACGACCAGGATAACGTGAAAACGTTTTAGTTTATATTATCAACATTAACATTATTTTTTTATCTAATTTAATATAGTACTCATTTACAATTTTGATTATTAATGTCCATACATATTTCTTGCATATCTTGCCTTGAGACTAAGTTCCCTCTGCCTACACTTCTATGCAGGAATAAACAATTAAAGATGCGTGCCAAATTACATTAATAAGTTGTTGACACACGTCTGGGTCAAGGTAAAAACCTTTGATACTGTGTCGAATTCCATTACAAGATGGCATCACATGAACAGTCTTTTCTAGATGTACTCTTATATATTAAGATAAAAATTATATAACAAACTAAGCCTCAAACTTGTAACGCCGCTTTTTTTCTGGTGAAGGTAAAAGTAGCTTATGCCGGCCGCATTGTAATCCTCTTTGTCGTAACTATGCGTCTCGAAAATTAGCTCATATAACTTTGTTACAATATATACTTTTAAAAAAAAGCAATTTTTATTTCTTACACAAGATAAAGCGCGGCGTTGTCTTCCACCACTCAACAACCAATGTCTCAATTTCGAGTGGATAGCAGTGAACGGAGTGTCTTCACACTAGGTTATCGTTCCTTGCGTGGAAAAAGCATAAATCTGAAAACAAAATATGAATATAGTTTTGAAATCGGCGAACCTAATGTGAGAGAACATTGAATTCTTCACTTTCCGTCCGAATTCGAGACGTGTTAAGTGGCGGACCTCAAGACAGCGCTTTGTCACACCAGAGCGGAGTGATGAACATAATTAAATTATGATTATTTCTGCGAATAGCAATCGCGATTGCAGTCAGGAGTCAGGGCCTCTGGATGGTTGTAAAGAAAACGACAGTTTTTTTTTATTTATATATTTTTTGAACAAAATATCTATAATTGATAGTAAACCCCCGATAATATGCATATTTCAAAGTTCCTTTCGCTTCCTACTAAAATAATTGTGTAAAAAATAACTGGGAATAGAATTCATTATAACTTACAACCTACAGTATCATTAGCAACACACCATCAAGGTAAATTTCAATCAGCTTGACGCCATTACAAAGTAAATATTACAGAAGTTCCACTCAAAAAGTATAATTGATTTTTTACTTGTATTTCTCTTTAGCGCCTTGAGTATTGTACGTACTTTTTATCATCTCGCCTTCAGTGTTCAATGTTAGTCAAATTTTGACATTTTCAATTTTTTGCTTGTTTAGTGTCTGGAGTACAACTGAGGAACTTATGATATCTTGTTGTATGAAAAATTGATAGATAGGAATTAATATTAGTTAGTTTATTTTATATTCTCAGCTATTACATTAAATGGATACAGTAATTGTTATCAACGAACATACTAAACTAATGTATACGCTCATCTAACCTAAACATACCAGAAAATTTGGACCCTTTTCATTACTGAAGGATTCTCATATTATATTAGTTATTAAAATATATTCTTAAGATAAAGAAATCTTATAACTAAACCCGTTGTAGACTTAATAGTTTTAATAATAATAAAAAGATGCCCTACCTGAGTCATTTGTAACATTCCTAAAGGTCTCGTGTCGAATTTCATTCATTATGGTCTGTTGATGACAGCTAATGGGTCTCGGTCCATTTTGTTGGATATCGAATGTCGCTATGGTTGACGCACTAAAGACGATACAACACATAAGTGTAGTCATAAGTCATAGAAGGACATAAGTCCTTCTATAACAATAATTTGGCTATATTAATGTGTGAAGGTAACACTTTTGGGACCATTTTTACAAAACTTACGCGGACGGAGGAGTATGAAATTTGCCATAGTAATAGTGTAGTGATATATCAATAATGCATTAGAAATAAATTAAATTAATCAAATTATCAATTACACATGTCTTTGACATACACTTTTGTAACTACTTTTTATAGTTATATTTTATAAATTATTTGGATATATTACGTGGATTGCGAACGCATACATATCTTTTACACACATATACATATAGAGCATTTTGTAATTATTTGATATTTTCAATTCGAGAGCCCTTTAGATTTTCGACGTAATATACGAGATTGGGGACTTAGGGATAGGAGTGGCTGCCGCTTATATCGTTACTTTCGCAATGGCCGGGAGTGCCCACCCTCTCTACCCGCTACCCTCTATTAAAAGCATTGATAAAAATAATATTCCATGAACGTTTTCCGTATCGACGAGCCTCTTTTATCACAGAGTAACTACGTTACTAGATAAGCCGTCTTAGGTATATTTATAAATTTATTATGTTATATTTATAATAATGTTTAATTTTTTTATATACTTATTGCAATTTTAATTTAATTTTACATAAAGTCATTTACATAAATTCAGATATGAGGCCATCGTGGCGCAGAAGGACCGTTTTGACTGTAAACGCGATTGGTTGTGGGTTCGACTCCCATCGATTCCGAGCGGAAAATAAGAACGGTGTCTTAACATTCATTTTTTTTTCTTGTTTGCTGTACCTTATTCGCAAGCAATATTCTCGCTTGTGTACAACAAAGGATCAATTACAAGTAAAATTGAGCGATAAAACGTTTTACATCTAGTTTTATTGTTAAATACAAATTGTCACTCCCAACTCAGTTTACAATCAGCAATCATTGAAAAAAAAAACTTTTTTTGTCAATGTCCTTAGCAATAACAGTATCTAGTTTATTGTTAATCGTCACGAAGTTGCTGTAGTATTTTTTATTTCGCTGTAAAATGTCGTGATGTAAGACGCGGCTGGATCATGGAATCAAAAAAAAACACGACTACGATCCTTAAATCTTGCCTCTATATTATACCTATAAGTAGTGTATTTATGTATTTAGAATTTTATTTATAAATTTGGAGCAAAAATTAAGAGATGTTCTATATAAGACTAAAATAAATATAATGTACGAATAGTCTGTGATCCATCTGTAAGGAAATTAGTCTGTGTGAAAGGGACACGAATTTCAGGCACTTATGCATGTTTCAGTTGAGGGTGGGGACACTGAATCGGTAATGTCCGCTACGCCAATACTTTGGGTTTCGAGAGACCATTGTACTTTTACTGAAACATTTCTACCTGCACGCTCGTTTAATTAATTAAAATTTGTATATCGAGTTCTATGTATGTATGTAAGTAAATTTTAAGTTACTATACAACTTTTTAAATTTCATTTTTATTGCGTTATAAGTATATTTTTAATTATAAGGATATGTCCTAATAATTAACTTTGAACTGAATTAATACTGAACGAGATGGTCGTAAATTATGGTTACCTCCAGTTCAAGGAATATAATCAAACTAAATAAACAATAATAAAAACAATTACATATTTATTGCCATAAAAAAAACAAAAAGAAGACGTATTATTAGTGTTATAAACTTGAAATTATGGTAAAAAACTAAACTAAACTAAACTAAATGATGCTTGGAGCTAAATTTCAATCATCGCTGATTTATATTTATATATCTTTATTTCTTATGTACCACGAATGTGGTTTGAATTTGTTATTAAAAAAACACTAGTTTTATCATATCTTTAAAACTTAGCTTAGCTTAACTTAGAACAATTTGATTAGACAAAGCGAGGCATTTGGTCTCACACAGTGATTCTAAATATGCGGAATATAGAGAAGTGTATGACGTGACTTACGTGAGTTTGTGTTATCTAAATGCAAGAAACATGTCAAGATAAAAAATAGAAGGATAGTACTATTATAGTATTAACAAAGGATTTATAGGTGAACTAGTACAATATTTCCTAAAGAAACAATACAAAGATACGGACAATACGTCCGTGGATATCAGGAAAAATACAAAAATGTCCTTTGAAATACGCCTAACATCATTTATATGTCAATGTTCATTGATTTATCAAACGCCACACCTATCCAGTGTAGCCGCACGGATAGACAATTTTTATATACAGTAATAATAATAGAGATTATACTGTAACTTGAACGTTTTATTGTTTTATTCTTTTTATTAGTATAGGACGAGAATGCGCGGCGTTTACTTCTCCCAACTCTCAACACGTAACATATCGAATTTGAACGGAAAGCGGTGAACAGAGTGTTTCGTCACTAGGTCTAGGTCAGCCTGCCTAACCTGCTATGCGAAAACGCGAAGCAGGTTTTTTTTGAAAATACATGAAGTTACATTTGTAATCAGAAAACACGAACGACTTCGTAATTTGAAAAACTACGAAGAAACTTCTTCTTCAATTGTTTTTCAATTAACACTTTGATTGTTAAATATTTATACATTTATATATACTTATATACAGATTCATTACATCAATATTATATAATCCAATATTTATTTCTCTTTAAAACTCGACGAGGCAGTAGACTCGTGGTGCAGTGAAACAGCGTCTCTCGCAATGATATTGATTACCATGCAATGTCTCGAAATCGGACGAAAGGTGCTATGTCGACTTTCTGGTCGTTGTATAAACATACATGCATACTTATATATTTTTGTAATTCTTACAATATTAGATTATTAACAGAAAGTGAATATGCGAGTGGAGGCAGAAATTGAATAGCGTTAGTCCTATTTCTAAATACTGAAACCAATGGTGCCCCTACCAGCCACTGTCTCGTTGCGTCGCGCTAGCGTTTGTTCATTCCACTTCGTGTTTACGTTCCGCGACATACCAATATTGATGCTCGATATAAACAACCCCATACACATCTGCCTCGCACAAAGTTCGCGTTGGCTTGTTCGTTGTAACAATTACAATATTTAAATCAAAAATATTGTATGAAAATAACTTCATTTTTCATTTCCGCTTCACGGGTTTTTACGTATTACGGTATAGGTAGTAGAGTAGTTAAAAAGAGTGTCACTCTTTTTTTCCATTTTTTAACAAAAATGAAGATGTTATGTGTTAAGTATTTTGTCTTACTAGAACGGTAAAATAAAATAACTTTAAATATTAGTACCCTGAGTGGGTATCATTAATAATCAAGTTTACAGACAGACGCTGTACTTATATGGATGTTTGTGTTAAAATTATTTACATTTTTAATTGTGGTTTGAAAAAGCGTTTAAATCACAATATGTTACATTATATATACAAATATAAGATAAGTAGAGAATACGTAAGAACTTATCACTAAGTTCTCTTTACTCGCCACTCTTAATGAAAATAAAATATGTTTATATTTCCGCATTGTTCAGTGTTGGATTATTTGTTCCTCGTAACTTCGCAATATTCCAAACAAAACAATCAAACCAACTGAAAATTGATTGAACGAAGTTCATTTAATTCATTTGTTCCGGCCGCCTTTATCCAATTTGTATGCATACAGTTAATGTCATAATATTTATTATTTAGTAGTTTGTACGTACATGGACGTCGCGTCGCTTCGCGCGTCGTTGTCCTTCTCTCATTGGTTCACAGTTGATACAAATAATTTATATTTATATATAATTTTGTCGATTCCATCAATTAATTAACGGGATTTCGTACAGACGGTTAATTAATATTTCGTTATGGTAATATGATGTTTCTGAAATGTGTGTATGGAGCTCTGAAAAATGGTTATCGTATATATGTTTCTAAATATAGGTATAGATTAAGTTATGAAATTTTTGAACTGGAACTATTTGTTATTAGTGTTCGAAAATACATTTTAGAAAACACACAGGTAGACTGAGGTGGCATTCGTCTGTCAGTTGATATAATTATTATATTAAACTACCACCAACGATTTGTTAGTTGCCTCGCGTGTTGTCCTGAATTCTTGCAGAATGAGGACACTGTATCTTGCTCCCGGGTGTGGTAGGTTTAAGACTTCAAAGTTTTCAGGATTGGGTCCCAGGTGGTAGAAAGTTTCCAACCGTCTTCGCTATTGAAATTTGGGTGTTTTTGTATTTCAATAGCCTCGTGGATCATCCTTGGGATATATCTGTTTTCCCTAGCGAGAATATGAGGTTTATCAAACCTGATGAAATGGTTGGGTTTATCCGTTGCATGCTCATACACAGCTGACTTTAATACACGCGCATTCTTGACATCGGAGATGTGTTCCTTCACGCTTATACCGATAATCATCTTTGTTTCACCAATGTAAGATAAGCCACAGTCACAATCTAGTTTTTATAGACCTGCACACTGCAAAGGAATATTACTTTTCACTGGTCTCAAGAACTGGCATACCTTTTTGTTAAGCTTAAATGTACTTTTTTATCGAAGCTTTTATTAAGATGTTGCCGATCCTTCTGTAACTCCTTTCATATATGGTAGTAGTCCTGGTTGTCTCTAAAATTTGAGTGGCTTGTTGGTCTCCCCACGACGCTGGCGGGGGACTGGCAGCTTGTTCTGATGAAGGGCATTCTTCACCTGTCGAAGCTCGTCCCCTAGGTGCCTCTGCGACGCTGAACAACTACCTTCGAATACTAATAATATACGCGATTAATCCGGATAAAAATAGTTTAATTTCAAAATGTGTAAAAATCGCGAAAACCAATCAACAATCTTATGAGTCATAACTCATATATATTATATATATTAAAAGTTACTTTTAATATTTGATGAAATTTTAACAGTTCATAAACTGTTAAAATTTCATCAAATTTTAAAAGTAACTTATAGTTATAGGCGCATTTGAAAGAAAATACTAGCTGTTGTTTATTTAGATGTTATATTTTCTTAAGTTTATTTATTTTGTATGTTTTTGTCGGTCTGTTTTGTTCAAGTGCGAGTTTATTCAGTAACCATGCTACAATGCTATGCTGCATGCCATGCTGACAGGAAAAAGGCAAAGTTGATAGTAACAACTATCTCTTTTTTTCGTACGCTTAATTTTCTTCAAAATTCTTCGTTTTCTTTCGTGTATTAAAATATTGTGGATACCATAACAGTAGTAGTAAATAATATTCATTTAGTTAAATAAACAAAAGCAACTTATATATTTTGGACTGTCTTAGAAAATACTTTGTTATATACATAAATAGCGACCCGCTCGCGACTTTGCCCGCGTGATAAACTTGGCTAGTTTCTTAATTTTGTAGATTAATTGTCCGATTTCATCAGTATCAACACAGCAAGCTTTTAGATGTAGTAATCGAAACATTATTCTCATGATATATAGAAATGAATTATCAAAACAACCTTCAAATAAAATGTTAGGCGGATTTCCACGTATTCATATCGTTATACAAACTGACAAAGAAAAAGATGCACCTATTTGTGTTACGTACGAAGTTAGAATAAATTCTGAATTCCACTGCGAAATGAAAAGAGGAATGGAATGCCAAAGTTTGAAGGCGACATGACGCGCCGTCTCCCTAGTCAAATAAAACAGCAGTACGCGAAGATAAAACTTCCTTGTATACTATTTAAAAAATTCTATGTTTAGCTTTGAATAGTAGTATGTCTCAATAGTAACGTCTCAATGTCGGGTGGAAAACGGAGTGTCTTGACACTAAGTCCTTTATCCCTCCCCAGCAGTGCATGATAAGGCTTATTTAAAAATACTTGTTCTGTATACTGACACCACAATGTCACATTTGTCTCACTTAGCCTATGAATATATATGAATAAATATTGCCGCCGGCGATATTGCAACCTACAACGATCACCAAAATAAAATGAAAAACTGATTAAGCTGAACTTAGACATAGCTTGCTAGTTTAATAATAAATATGCGGTACACAGCGCAGCGGATGCCAGTCGGGTTTTCACGTCGTCGCGTCAGTTACCGCGTTACCCACTCTCATAACATTCTGTACGTAACTCACGAACTGAACGGAACAGAATCATTTATAATACTTTACTGAATATCTTCCTAATTAATTGAAAACAATTCTCACACATAAGTTATTTAATTAAAAGAAGCTTTCGAAATTATTGTCAGTCTTAGAAATTTTGTTGTAGGTCTAGGACTGTCACCTAGTTATATTATATTTTTTATCTGTCGCAGTTTGCAAAGTAAGCGGTGAATATTTTGTATAGTATCACTACGGTCTTCATTTCAGCTTATTAGACACATATTTTGTTTTTTCTTGTGAAATTCTATATTAAACGTTGTCTAACTAGACTAAACTAATATCAAGACACATACACTGTTTTCACACATTGAGTTTCACACATTTTATGGTAAAACTAGTTCTGATAGTCTAATGCAAATTGATGCACTTCAACGTGAAGTGTGGCGTGTCTGACATTGTTCTACATATCCACTCATTTATCGGTATTTACAATGTAACGCGCTTGCCCAGTTGCCATTTCTAGTTGCGTAACGATCCAGTTTGAGCCGGTTCAGACTTACGTCCTCGCTGCGCCCGCGCATCGAATTCATTCATAACTACGCACCGCGTTTATTCTTACTCGTTTCTATATATAGATTGTAATCGGTGCTGGTTTGACTGTACGTTTGTAATTGCATTTTCTTGTATTTGTTGTTTTAATTGTTTTTTTGTATTGGTTTGTTGTATTAATTGGTTTTTTGTACTACGTTATATGTTACAAAATTTAATATTTTATAAAACTGTATGTTTCCCATAAAAAATAAACATATAAAAATAATATATTTTATGTAAAATAAATAACATAAAATGTATTTCCTTTTAATTCAGTCTTAAATATGGATAAATTCGTAGAAATTTATATATCTTGATATTCTTATCGTTCAGTCATAACAATTTCGAGAAGGAAGTTATTAATATGAAAAATTTACTACAAAAATTATATTAGTAATACGTAGTTTTATTTATTTTAATTTATATTTACCATTTTATAAAAATATACCGCATCGAATGATACAGTATAACAGCGGGTTTTATTCAGCTCAACGAAGCTTATGCAGATGAAAACTAACCGTGAATTAACGCACTGCATAATGTATTCATAAATATCACATTATTCGAAGACTAGTAATTTAGTTCGACTCTGCTGGGAAATTATAAAGATATTTAATATTATTAATTAGTATTACAATTTACATTTTAAACAACGAAAAGGAATTATGTTTATGAATATAGATTTATTATGGAAATATAATAAAATTCGATTATTAGGTGCTTAGATAAAATCTATAGTGTCGAAGTTGAGACGTTGGCCTTAACACTCTTATTGTGGATTTTAACTTCTGACAAGCTATTTTGTTAAAAACATAGAAAGTTGAGAACGTAAAGAGATTATTATGATACATTATATGTTTATTATTAAAAGTCTAAGGATGCTTACTTCTTTAAGGGTAGAGTTTTGCTACAACTTTTATATGTAAATTTAATTCGATTTATTCGATTCAAACATATTAAATAGCTATGGTTATCAATAAATCCCAATTTACTTTCGTACTTACTTTAAACAAATTTAAAATGTTTCGTTTCGTTTTAAATAATTCCATTAAATGTGCAAACTTCGATGCATTCAAATATAAATTCATATTGTATTAAAATTACCGGTCACCAATTAAAATAAATCCGTGAAATTTTTGCTCATATTTCATATTATTAATAGTATTTTTATTTAGATAAAATATTTGCTGTATTTATTAATTAAATTGAGTATTGGTTTTCATTTAACGACATGCATGCTTCATATGTACAGTGTACGCATATATGAGTGGTTTTAACATATCTCCTATCTCTTTTTACTCGATTTCTGTTAGAAAGAGGAGAACGGAGTGTCTCGACTCTAGGCTCTCTAACTTTGTTACTGGGCGTGATAAAGTATTATAAATTACTTAGCCATTTATATAACACGCTTCAGTTACATTACAAGGTATGTTTTGTCATGGCATGGAAAATTGCTATGACCATCTAACATTACAAAAATTCAAACATAAACAAGCTTTGATTTCCTTTTGACTGAGGTAACAGGTTCGAAACCTATGAAAAGTAAGCGTGACATAATGTAAAATGTTCAGATCTTGTTGTTTTTTGTGTATTTTACCATATATTTACGGTACGGTTTTTATAAAATATTCGTATAAAAGATCTCCCTTGATTTTCTACCAGATTAGCAGAGGACCCAATAATGCCTCCATTATTCAGATATTCACTTTCTCCTATTATAGAAGCGATAAAATTTTGACGACACAATCTATTATCGTATTTCCAGTGTGGTTATTTTATCGGACCGAGGAAATGAACTTATTTTAGACATAAAGAATCAAATCTACAACCATTATTAAATCCATGGCCGTCACGGCCGTATTACAAAAGTTCATTATTATAGATGTGTCCTTAAAATTATTTACTTTATAATAACTACAAATACACAAAGGGAGAAATCCAGCCCAGACAAAGCCTAAATCCTCAAAGCTTTAACGAACATCAAAAGACTCAAACTGATCTCTATAACAAAACATAAAGACACACATCCGCACGGTACTTAGGTTCGATTCCATCAGCGGCGAGTCCCGACAAAGCCAAAGCCAGCAATTAGTGTGCATGCATATATCGATTGTGCGTATTGTCTATTCGTCTGTCTGAGTATATATAATTGGTGTAGGCTTTACGTAGGGTTGTAGGGCTTATCGGCGGTCAACACTCAGCCTGCCCCCCCCCACCCCCATTCGACCATTTCCATATACAAAATGACTGACGCTTCAAAGGGGAGCTTTAGTGTTCAATTCGAATAAAAAGCGGATTAAACGGTTCATATGTTTGCAACGAACTTTTTAGTATTAAGTAAGTTTTCGATGCTTAATATATTTATATACCAACGGTGTTAAGATAAGAATTTTTTTTTTGTTTTTGTTTGTTGTCACGGGTAAACTGAAATTGCTTAATTGGTTCCCTCACAGCTAACGACTTAACGGGTGTAATAAGCTATACATAATTATAGTATAACAAAAATGGCTAAGTGCTATAAAAAATATCGAAAAAGAAGTTGTCAAATTAATTTTATACCATATTTTCACAAATAATTTTATAAGAAATCCTTAATTCGCAGCACAGAATGATTATAATAAATTATTATTCGCGGTTTTGGCTCTACTATGACGGTCTAATCAGTTAGTTGATTATTATATGTCAATAAAAAAAATATGAAGTGGCCATCACGAAGCTGTGGGAGCGTAAACGCAATTGGTCGTGGGGGGTGCGATCTCATATATGGGGGTGATAAAACTCGGGAGAATAATTACATTTAAATTATTCTCATTTCTCCGCGCGAGTAAGACAAAGCGTGGCGTTGAGTTCCGCGACTTAACACGAAATACCTCGAATGCGGACGGAAACTGGAGAACTGGAGAACTGAAGAATGTCGACACTAGGGTTCTCTCTGACTACCGGCTTTGCAGGAAAAAACGTTATATATAAATAATAGGAAGAGAGCATTCACGAGCATTTTCTCTTAGACAAAAATCTTAAAGGAAGTTTTAAATTCTGTTTTTTTATATAATAATTAATTTGAAGAGTCTTATTGCGCCTACTTCCTTGCTCTTGAATAAGCAAATGCTGTCATTAAATTTATTTGGACCACTGGTCTACGACAGTTGGTGTCTAAGAAATCTATGATAATTTAATTGACAGAGTTATTTTGTTTTCATGTCTATAATAATAATTTTCTACCTATTTATTCAGATTTTAGTTTAATCGGATGTAACTTATAGTAGAACCTATTAACAATGATATCTTAGAACAAGTCGTATTCGGTTATCCGAGCCAAAATTAGATATATGTCTAAATATAAATACATTTGAATATGTAGATTCATACTTTTTAAATAAATTTATATACACATGAAGTTTATGTTTTAAGCGAAAGCGAAATCCGGTTCGCTTTTGAATGATATAAGCGAAACGATATATATTATATAAAATGCAATCCAGCAACTAGCTTAGCAATCAGTTACTAGCCATTAAAATAAAAATCAAAATGCTTTCAAATCGTTCTAGCAAAGTAATCTGGCTTAGCTCAATAATGGACTGGTAATTTCTTGCCTTTCCTTTTTTGTTATAACTAATGTAATGAAATGCTAAATTTCATTAGATACGATATAGCTGTCCTTTTTAATATTTATATGATAATATATGTTTCAATGACCATGATATATTATATATTTTCAATTTTCATTAAATACGGTAGGAATATATATATTAGTATGTGAATAAAAACTTTCGACCCGTGTTTACTCAAATGTTGCGGATAAAGGAGTATGAAATTCGGCATACTTACAAATTATATGGAAAAATATTACTTACAATTATAAATAAAAAATAATATCAACCAATTTTTTTAGTTGATTTACATAGATGTGCAAAAGAATGATTGAAATTATATTATTTCTCGGTTGAAATTATAATATATATCGATTGGTTGTAGATTCGATCCCCACTCGGGGGGGATCATTTATGATTATATTTAAATTATTCCCATTTCGTATTGTAATAAATTATCTCTGCTTAGTCTGCCGTGTAGACAAGGCGAGACGCTAAAAGTAAATAATAGCGTACTCATTTTAGTTGTTTTTTAAACATAACGGTTCAAAACACTCTGCTACCACCAAATATTTGATGATTAATGACAGATCATTACAGAACACAACTCGGATAGTAGCATAGCCCTTGTAATATGCTGTACGTATACAGCGATAGCTGTTTATCATTCAATCAATAATCGGGGGCTTATCGGCGCATCGATCATCAACGTGTCGTTGCCCTCCGATGACAACTAGGATTAATATTAATGCCATCGCAGGCTTTAAAACTAAATTCATTTTGATAAAACTTTTTGAGGCCATCATGGCTCAGTGGAACACCGTCTGATTGTAGCTTTGATTCCCACTAGGAGGAATTATCATAATTTAATTATTTTTATTTCTCCGTTCTAGTGAACAAAAAAAATCGCGTTGTGGACCACACAATGTTTCGAATTGGGGCTAATTTAATTGGGGTAAGCAGAGAACGGAGTGTCTTAACACTAAGTATTCTCTGACTACCCTGCTATGCGGCAAAAAGCGTGATGCTGAAGAAGAAAAGTTTTTGATTATTTATAGTACGTATAAAAAAGATAGATCTCATAGTGGCACAGGTGCTACATGTCTGACTGAATGTGATGGTTGTGGAATCTAATAAATTGGGAGTATCAAAATTTATTTTATACTTTATATGTGTAGCTGTTGTGTTGCGGAAGTGGATTATGTCACTCAATCAACCCAAATATCAAAAATGGGTGACAAGTGAACAACTGAACACGAAAATTTTTATAAGTAATTATTATTAGATTTAAAATGCTATAATCTAAATAATTATAATATTTTAAGGCAACGACACCTATAAGGTTTATATATGTAACCTAAGGCTAAGGGTTTTGAACCTAGGGCTGTAACGATAGACTACCTACCACATGTACGACAGCTAATTGCGTTGCCAGCGTTGAACTACTATTGAAATACTTATTATAAAGTATATACAATATCGATATCAAACAATATCTATATTTTATTATGCAAAGCATTCTAAATGAAAGGGCATCGAGACATTAAATGTTAACGCTTTGCGTGACACTTGCTTTATAGTCCTATTCAAAAAGGTATACCGCCCCATTAGTATTATCGTCTTAGTATCTATTTTGTAGCTATAACATTCCTAACATTTAACGCGTGCAGGGCCCTATTCGAGATTGAATATTGAACATTACGGTGAAGTTTCTAAATTTAAACGAAGCCAGCGCTAAGCAAAATTATTCATATATTGTTTTGTTACGTACGCATCTGAGATATATTGGAAGGTAGAGAGATTACCTACATTTAGCTACCTTTCGAAGGTACTAGATAAATTTTGTCAATTTAGAAATATTGCTTTTTTAGTAATGAAATTCGTTCATCGATCCAACATTAACTTACATCGCTCATCTTGTCCACAAAGGCTACCAGTGATTTTTTTAAAATTTATTACGTACTTAAACCTAATACGCAATGTCTCTAATATGCAGGAACTATACAACGGAGTGCACTAGGTTCTTCTCTACACAAAGTGGATAAAAAAATAGTTTGTGAGTATCATAAAGCTGACGTTACAATGACTTTGTCGATCAAGTAATACCGTACCGCGGCTGTCTCAAGCTATACTGATGCATTATCAACAGTATCAATTACTGTAGTTTCACTGATAGTGATAACTAACCGTTTAGGGCGGGCGCTATGAATTTTAAATAAACCTAGTATAGAGTAGTAAGCTGGGTGTGTCTACGTTTGTATCAAAAGCCTTTTCGGAGTCCACTCGAGTGCGTCTCGAGTACGCCTTGTATGGCACTAGTGAATTGCAGTGCAATGTTTTATATATTGAATTAAGGTAAAATTGTATGTATGTACGATTAAACGTGTGATATTATAAGTTTTGAGTAAAAAATATTTTATAAAAGAATCTTTCATTCGCTTGACAAATATTTGTTGTCGAGGCAGTTATAGTAAAGATGAATATTTTGTTCTAGTTTTTAGTAGTAAGTGTGTTGTGAAACATGTTCCGGTTTAAGAAGTAGTAGAAGTACAGTCAGTGAAGTTACTGATTCAAAAATTCAAAAATTCAAAATTCAATAACTGAAAATGCGAAAAACATATAATGTATTGTGGTAAGCGTCCATTAACATTAACTGTTTATTATATTTCAATCAATTCATAAACAAAAATGTAACAACCATTTAAATTAAAAATCTAAGCAAAGTTTGTGATTTAAGTGTGATCGCGGGCAGGCGAAAAAACGAAACAGTTTAGTCATGTAATTTACGCAGACAAAGCCACGAGTGGGTCACTAGTACTATAATAAAATGGAAATAATATTAATTAGTTCTTTTTCTAACTAGTTGAGGTAAACGGTTATAATGTCCGCCCAAACAAAGTCGCTAGCAGCAACCAGTATATAATAAAATACATAAGTATATCACCATCTGTCTAATATCGTTAATAAGGTTAAATTTAGATTTGTTTTGATTAAGATGTACTAATCGCTTTTAGTGGTATATAGAGATTAATAATAATAACAGCACTAAGGCTATTTTAAATCGCGGGGTGAAGTGGTGTACTTAAGTTTTTTTATGCTTTTAACGGTTTTAATTGTTTGTACAAATCTTTTAATAATCATTTAAATTAGAGCATCTTTAGGTCTTATGACACGAGGACAGTACTAGATTTTTTTTGGGCCCGATAATAGATTATTAAAATACACATATGAGAGAGAACCGTGTGCCAAGACACTCCGTTCTCCACTTACCGCTCACGTCTTTATATACTAAATAGAGCATTTTTCAAAAGGTATATAAAAAAAAACAATTGAATTACTAAAGATATATCTACCGTCACAACAAATTAAACGGTAGGATTAAACTCTGTCTTTAAGAGCACTAAGTCCGTTATAATAGCTACTCTTTTTTTACGCTCTAGTGTTTCTTAATACAAGTTAAGCAGAGTGCCTAGTCTTGCGAGACTCCATTCTCAACAATCCGTCCATTGCACGTCCATTATAGCACGTCTGATCAAAACGTGGAAACTGAAATGCTTTTAAATTAAACGAACCTACAAATTACCAACACATTCAAAATAAATACAATTCATTATTACTTGTTTTTAGTATGACAATTTTACTCAGAAATGAAGTATAAAAATCTTATAATAATATATTTTTCCTTTTTCAGTCTCGCAATGGAAAAAGCGAAGGCGTACATAAAAAGCTCGTTGAACGCATCGGGCGGTAACGGCGCGGCGGCGGGCAAGCCCGACTCGCCCGTCGACCCGCCCGCAGAGGAGAGAGTGTGCTTTGTGTGCGGGGGTGCGGGATTCGGTGACCAGTTTAGTGTTAGGGTGACTCCTGATCCTCAGGTAGGTTTAGGAAATACACAATAATGTTATAACGTCTATAATATATTTTATAACGAAATATATTGTATTACAATAATTTTTTTTTAAAAATCTATAATAGTTTGAACGGAATTCGAACCCCGGCCTCTTGGTAACCGTGCTATGGACTAAACAGCCATGCGGTCAAAAATATTTTATTATACCCTAACCTACTCTTGCCGTATGCCGTAGTTAGACAGTATTTAATTTTAATAATTGTGAATATTTTTGCTTTACATTATTTCCTGTAGAGAGAGAAGATATTGAGACTTTTAAGTTTTGAAATGTTGTCATAGTAACTGGATGATATGCATGTTATGCATGTAGACGTGCCATCAAACACTTCTGTGTTAAAAACTCTGCTTACGAAACGTATATATATATAGAAATAAAAAAAATATTAATAATAAAATTGAATTGGCCGGGAAATGTACTCAGTCTCGAGTACGCAGCATCCATAACGAGATATGAAAGAATTCGCACATTAAATCTTTTGATCTTGTCTGAACTTCCAATATCCCGTACAAAAAATAAGCATATATATTTTATGTGCTTTTGTTCGTAAGTCATAAAAATATATGACTTTTCTATGTTTTATGAAAACATTCCTCTTGCTCAGAACCTTAATTGAATTTTAATAAGGCGATATATTTTATTTAATTTATGTCCTGTTCCTTTGTATCTTCTTGTATCTTCGTATCTACTTCGACCTTAATGTATTAGAAAAAGACATTTTAGATCATTACCTAAGTACAGTAAGTGTTTTATATATATATAAATGGACAAGTCATTATAATCTCCTCAGACTAACGTGAATATGGAATATGTACTAAAGTTTGAACTTTAGTATGGACTTATAAACCCATATCTTTGAATAATACATTATAAGGTATAATATCACCCCGACACAAGACATACTAATGCTTTATCTTCCCTAAGCGAAAATAGTTTTTATAAATTCCAGTAGCCGACAACTAGTCGCTAAATATTAATCATAAATACATGTAAAGGATATTTTCAATAATATATTTATTTCTGTTGTTTAAGTACACAAAATTTAGAATTAAGAAGTACTTCTATTCAGTTAATTTATTATCAATAACCACACAGTACACGTACTGACTTCACCAGTACGATCTGGTTCTATACGACGAATCGTTTAACATATGAACCCGCGGCAATGTTTCCTTGTTGACACGGCGCGGCCCCCATGAGTGAATGAATTCGTTTGGTTGATCGGCGAGCGTTGTTAGTTTTATTGATGAATCATGCATGCGAATCTTTTATGTATTACATATACAATACGTAAATACATGCGTTCCCAACTGTACTTACATACCCCAGGAATATCCGCAGCATTAAAATAACTTACCAAAACAACATCAACGAAAAATGTATATTAAGACATTATGGACAAGAAAAACAAAGCAGAATTCCAGAGATATTAATAATTTTCAATTTGATTTGTTGAAAATTTCTTAATGATACCTGGGTTTTTACAAGCCCCTTAGTTTTATTACTAAAAAAAAGGTCTTAATAAAATAAGATAAATTAATTATTTTCTTCTCGCGAATTCGTCTTCGCGGGAAAATTTAGTCGAAACAGACTTAAAATGTAATGTTTAACATGTATTTAAAATGTAGTTAGAGAAAACCGAAAAGTGTCAAGAAACTACGTTCTCCACGTTCCGCCCGTTTCGAGACATTGCGTGTTGAGTGGCGGCACTAAACGCAATTTGAAATGTATATTTTAACATGAATAATTATGTATAAGTCGTTAACCCATGGAAATTAACGCATTAAAAAGTAAATCTTAAATCAGATATCCGCTTATAAAATGGCGTAATATTTAGTGTACCGAATTTCATTTAATACTATACAAAATTACTATGTATTTATAATATTAAAACTCTTGGAAGAGCCATTAATCATCACGACAATCACGAGACGACAAAAAGAACAATATAAAGTGCCGATACACTCTCTTATTATTTATAGTGAGATGGTTCTGTACGTAGAAATGTATGCCATGAGTTTCTCAATAGTAACAATACGTAACACCACAAATTGTTATGCCATAGAAAGACATGCGAACGTTAAAATTCCCATAAAATTGTTCACATAGTCGCATTATGCTGTCGGTTTATAGCTGTTTTCTATGTTATAGCCAATGTAATAAATCCAGATATTATATAAACTATCTAGCTTTTGTCTATAATACCTATTAAATATTTTAACATTTTTAAATAGTTATTCACACACTTATGATATGAATAACCTTTAGAAAGCGTATAATTTTTTTAACGTTGCGGGATTCGATAACTCACCTCTTGGAAACGGACTAAAGATATTTTAATCTTATTTATTTAGATACAGTAATCATTAACGCAATATTAATATGAACAAATTGAGGCTTTCGTGGCGTAGTTTTAAGTGCGTATATATGAATATACATTTCAAATTCTGGTGGAAAGTGGAGAACAGTGTGTGCATTGAGTTCTCTTAGCATGATATTATTTGATACACTGACTGACTCCACTGCACCGTTTTAGCAATACATAACATAGCCCGTTTTACTAGCGCTCCGTTGTCCACATAATGTGTGTAACTAACAGGTTGTCTCGTTATACAAGAGTTCGGTTTTAAGCTTACACACGACGCCGCTTTTATCGTTGTTTGTATGTCTTGTTTTTCTTTGATATTTTTAGCATTTGTTTGCAAAAAAGGTGTAAAGTTTGCATTTTGCAAAAGGTGTGAGGAGTATTTGTTTACTATGAACGTTTGAAATTTTATTCGTTACGTACGGCAGATGGAAATATCTAGGTATAATTGACTTGCTATATAGTAAAGTACTAAAAACTATACTATACAGAATAGTATTTAATTCTTCTTATTATTTTGAATGGTTCAATCATAAAATTTCATCATATAATATAAATGTTAAATGATTAGATTATAAGTGTGAAAGTGTAAAACTAAAACATTTAAAGCCTGACACCTTTTGAAAGTTTAAAACAATAATATAATGTTAATATTTTTGAAATATTCTCTACTGTTTACTTAGCGTTCAAACTTAGCCCATCGTGATTTTAACAATATGAACTATGAACATCCGTAGGCCATCGTAGCGTATTGTGATAATGTCTAACCGCAAACGCGATTTGTTGTGGGTTTGATCCCCTCTCAGGGGACTTATATTTTAAATTATTCTCATTTCTTCGCTCAGGTGCTAGACAAAGCGTGACATTCAGCAATATGCAGTGTCTTGATTTCGGGTGGAAAGTAAAGAGCTGATTGTCTTATCTACATTCTCTCTGACTAGCCGGGTGGCTATGGGGGAAAAGCGTAGACATGAGAAAATGTGATGGACCTATTTTAACCCCACGACTTATAAATGCAGATAGGTACGACTAATTGCGTCACGGTGGTGTTACGAACACTTTGATATACCTATGTTTTAATTTCCAAGTAAGATCTCAACTCAAGTCTTAACAAAATTCCAGCCTTATCAATATTCACAATATTTTCTTGCTAGCCCGTTTTACAAAATTAAAACAAATTATATCGTCAAATTCGCTGCCGTCTTTACTCCCGGGCATTACGACGGAGAAAACTGGCAAGTTTATGCCTTATGATGAATCAAACCTTACAAACTAACTGTAATTATAATTTTTTTGCGTAACTTTACCGAAATCTTTTAAATGTCACGTATAAACGTGACTTTTATGTACTGAATGTGTTTTTTGTTAGCTTCTATTTGTATTTTTACATACTTGTTAAAGATAACGGAAATTGATACTTAAATTGATACTTCTATACTATTAACCACGTATCTACTAATGGTTTATTTTAAAGATGTATATTGTAGACATGACGCCGTATTATGTCCAACCAGACCGCTGTCTTGGGACAATATCTCAGGGCGTCTACTGCTACACGTAGGCTTCCGCCATATAACGTCTTGAGCAGCTCACTAAAATAAAAATTTAATATAAAAATCTAACTATGTTATGTGTTGGTATTCACCATTAAGCCATAATGTTGTCTCTCCAGAGTTCAGAGCCATACTTCCCTTTCCTCGGAGCACACGCGCCTCCCAACGGCTACCGGACGGAGGGCGACGAGGAGGGAACGGTCCGATGCTGCTGTGTCTGCTACACCTTCCTCCGACAACAGTGGGAGCAGTACGACAGGGAAAATAAACCGCATAGTCAGCGGTTCTACTGGATGAAACGGCTAGATGGGAAACCTTTTATTGGTAAGTTTTCTTTTTATGTGTCATCTATTTATATATGTATTCCAAAGCAAAAGGTCACTCTACGTGAAATATCAAAAGTTGCTTGACGAAACATTTGGCAGGCAGGTTGATTATAGTTTGTAACATTCGCTTCGGACGGATTCTGCGACAGGGCTGGGTTACGGAGCTCTAAGGCCTTAAGTTTGTATGAAAGCTCGTCAGTTCACTTGTACATGTACGGTACACATGTATTTTAACAGAAATTACTTTTAATTAGAATTTATTTAACTTATGTTAGTGTGGGCGAAATGTTGCAAGCCAAATTTGAATCAAGGTAGAAAGTAGGTAGTCATGCCTGATGGGGCTGAAATTTGTAATAATAGTTAGTTAGTTAGTTACGACAATGACATTGTATAGCATCGGTATTGTTGTTAATTCTACATTACCGCCGTAGGAAAATGGCTAATTACATATTTTTTACAATCGAATATGAGCATAAAACAAAAAGGGATTATTTTGTGAATGATTAAAACCGTAAAATATCGATAACATGTTTTTTAAAACTTTTTGCAATTAATATTTTATTATCACTACGATTTTTAGTTCATTCATACGAATTCAGATGCATGAAATGTAAATAAATGGTTTTAAATGTTTTATTTCATTCTTACTTTAATTGAACGATGTTTGGTTTGGTTTGGTTAGATTTTAAGTAAACGCGATGGCTGTCGGTTTGAATCCCACTCGGGGAATTGATTATATTTAAATTATATCGGTTCTCCGCTCCTGTAAGACAAACCGCCACGCTCTTGAATTCGGGCGGAAAGCTGAAAATGGTGTGACATGTCACTATGATTTCGCCGCTTACCTTGTTATGCTGGACAAAGCATTACTAAGTTATAAAAGAAATCTTTTAATCGTTATATCACATTGTTAATATTTATTGAAATATCAATTAAAATCCAACAAAAAATAAAATAGATTGTTGTATTTTAATCAAGTGGATAATAATCGATCAAGTGTTCAAAAGAGACTTATTAAAAATTTTAGTACACTAATTAGCGTTTGATTATATTCGATGTCGATCGAGATCGTGATCTTATTAGCTTTGATTTAGAAAGTCATATATTATTCGTTTAATGGCAAACTCATTAAGTTATAAAAGCGAATTAATATTTTAATATATTTGTCTTATTGTCATATTTTTGGCAATTTATTGTATACTATAATGGTGCAACGAGGCGAGACGTTGAATTTAACTACTTAACACGAAATCGGGCGGATTGAAAAATCTTATATATTAAGTAACTAATTGCGCCACGATGGCTTACAATATACGAAATAACAAATAAATTTCTTAGTATTCGTACTAACTAGTTCATTAAAAGGTACACATTTTTAAATGGTTTGCTTATAACGAGTTAATATTTTATAAGCAATATTGAAAACACTTAGTCAGCTCTTTGTTTAGAGCCATTAAAAATATATGGCACTGACTGTGCTACGGCCATTCCGAGAAAACACTCAATGTTTTATGGGATTTGTACGAAACAAAGAGAACAACAAAAGATAACATTAGTTTCAGATATAAATGTGTATGAGGAGGTATTTACAGGAACAATACCGTGTAAGCAGCTTCACACTTATGCATAGCAGGATAGCCATAAACACTCTTAGCTCTTCTTTCTGCCCAAAATCTAAATATTACGTATTAAGTTTCTTAACTAAAAGCCGCGTTTTGATTTACCAAAGCGGAGTAATAGAAATAATTTAAATGTGTATGTGTAATCGTCTTGAGTGGAGACCGACCGATATCCAATCGAGCTTATAGTCTGATGTAGACCCACTGCGCCGTTAACGTGTTCACGCACCCCCCGACTTTAACGGGTCTGGCAGAGAGAAACTAGTGCTAATACACTCCGTTCTCCGCCTTTGGAAATATGACGTATTAGTTAACGAAACTCAACGCCGCATTTTGTATGTGAAAATAATTAAAATAGAATAATTTATTTACTTACCCGAGTTTGTTTTGTATAAGTAATGAAAACATAGTCGTCTATGCCCTTTTCTGCTCTTTTCCTTGTTATTTTTTGTGATTATGGTTTTTGATTAAAAGCAAAAACCATATATTCCAAAGATTTTGGAGGGTAGAAAGAGCCCTCCCTAGAAGTCAGTCAGCTAGTGTAAAAAGAAAAACAAAATATACACATATTTATGTCGTAGCATATGTGATAAAAGTGGTATCGCTACAGTGTCAGATATCTGATACAGAAGGGTATATATATTTCTATAATATACATAACTCGATGTTTTACGTAAAATAGATTTTTTATAATAGTAATAAAATAGATCGACCAGTATTTTTTCTGTTCTCCACTTTCCACACAAATTTTGCTTTGTCTGTGGTACCACACATGGTAAGCTATAAACATTCCTCCGAATGTGAATCGAACCCACAACCGATAGCGTTTACAGTCAGTCTGACGCTGTCCCACACACTGCGCCACAATGGCCTCTATAATATAAATGAAAAAGAAGAAAAATATTTAGAAATGTATAAATATTTGATCGTAGCAAAATTTGAACCTGCGATTGTTTGGAAAAGACTTAATACAACAATACAAGTATTTAAGTAGGTCAGATAAATGTATATATAATCCACTGACTTAAGTGGGGCTCTTCTCTATGCTTGTTTTAGGCATATTGCGTTTTAATTGCCGGAATTTAACACGGCACTTAGGAGAATAAGTCCAAGGAATCGAAGATTTGAAATTTCCATTCTTCAAAATGTAATCGAACTTAAAATAAAATACAGGGATCTATATATCCAATATCTAGTTTTTAATAATTGAAAAATCTTTAAGACTATCTTACTTATAACTATCGGCTAAAATAGTGATTATGAATATATATTCTGGACTATATTTTTTTAACAAATAGATTATTTGAATCATAAATATACTAAATATAATGTAGAGGTCATCGTGGCGCAGTGGGTCAGTATCTAACTGCAACCGCTATTGTTTGTGGGTTCGTTCGCCATTCGAAGGAATCATTATATTTTAATTATTCTCTGCGGATAAAGCGCGGCGTTGAGTATTGCTACTCAACACGGAATGTCTGGAATTGTGCTGGAAAGTCGAGAACGGAGGGTCTTAACGCTAAGTTCTCTCTGACTATCCTGCTATGCGTTAAAGCGTTAGGGCGTAAAAAAATATTGTATAAATATATATCGTACATACGTACATTATTATCTCGATCCGTATTTATTGATCACACACAAGGAAGTATTTATGACATAAGCCGTGGTAATAAACGTGATAACACTGCGCGTATCTACGCGCGCTCGGGCTGGCAAGTTAAATAGCCAAAAGTTGCTCTATTGAAAGTAAAAATTTGCGCACTTGCTGATAGTTCAGATCTAGGCTGTGTGAAGATAGTGTCGTCGGAGTAATAATGTTTTAATAGGCACGATTTTGGTACAATTTTTGATTTGAAATTGAGATTTTCGTTTGAAGGAAATTCAATTTTATTTCTTATTTGTGGCGTCTACTTAGTTAGGTGGGTCGGGCGCGGCCGATGACAAATAAAATATACGATGGACTAATATTTTGGCAACGGATCGGGCCCATATAAGTATGCAGCGCAGATATTACAATATTTTAATGTAAGACGTTAAATTAAATTTAAATTATTTTAATATAAAATTTACGTTTCTAAACAAATTGACTTTAATTTTTGGGCTTAATTAATTTTAAAATATATTAAATCTAAATTAATTTTTAGATTTAATATATTTAATCTTATTCTTCATCACTCACTTTTATTTTATGAAATGGTGAGTAATAGTTGCACGAACGCACGTCAAAGAGAAACAACTCCTTATTTCATTCCATGGATTCACCGTGCCAACATTTCCATGTCGCGTGCAGAGAGGAGTTCGGGCCAGTGCTTGGGACTCGCTACCAAAGTGCAGGCTTAAAAACCTTTAAAATGCATTAACTGTCACCTCCACTATCCGAGCTTTTCTCTCCACCTAACCAAATTTGAAAAAGTGCTACTACTAATGCCGCCTTCGAAATACATGCCAGAAATCAGCTGATGATAGTTCTAGACAGGGTCGAGACCTTTAAGTAGATTATATATAGATATCGCTGTATTTCACTCTCGCACATACTTCTACCGCATACAAATTTACTCTAAAATTCAACAGATAAAATCTCGTGATAACTTATGAGGATTTATCAAGTTTCCTCTTCTAATCATAATGATGGTGGTTAATGATCAAAAGCTGGGCTTTTGCATTGCAATATACTGCTAGAACATTATTATTTATTAATAATGTCCCTGTCCCTGTCCCTGTCCCTGGAATATATCTATAGAGAAATATAAGGATTTTGATTGATTGAAGTGAATTGTGCTGTTTTTAGGCAGCGAAGTTCTATAAGTAGGTATATGTATATATGATAAGTAAGTAATACGTATCAAGATAAGAAACATGATGACTTTTATCTCAACAACTGTGATAATTCGGTTTTTTTATAACTAAGGTCGTCGTAAGTTTTATGTTTTTTTCCCACATTTTGCGATGTTTTTTTATAAGTTACTTAATGTCACGCCTCCGTTCTGCCATGATATATAAATTACATATATAGAAACAAAACAAAGAAACACGTTTATTTACATTTTACCGAACTGGGAACCTAGTAGTTAACATTCAAAAACATGAAAATATATTTTTTTGTTATAGTCTTTTGTTAGCTTCACGTGTCATCTATCAATGAAAACAATCTTGCAACATTATTTTGACCTACTTTTTGCCTTTCAATTTGCTTGAAAATTCACACATTTGTGCGAATTAGATGGCAATACAATGTTTCATAGCATGAACTTAAAGTCCTTGCAAGAATCCCTAGAACAACGAGAAAATAGTTTCTCATATAATATGTAATGTTCTATTACATATAATATGCGAAATTTATTTCAATCTATACTTTACTTATATTATAAAGCTAATGAATTTGTTTGTTTGGCTGAACGAGCTAATCTCATAAACTACTGTTTCGAGTTCAAAATATCTTTTTATATTGAATAGTCTATTTATCGAGGAAGACTATAGTATAGGCTTTATAACATCACGCTTCGCCAAAAGGAGCGAAGCAACAATGAAAAATATCGCAAAAACGGGAATAATGTTCCTCCTTTGACCACTTCCGTTGCTTACGCTGCTTAAAGGGTTAAATTTACGGAAAAATCATGTATAATAAAATTGTTCCCCTTTAAAAGTTTTAAAAAAAAGTCCGCGACGGCATACATTTTTTTTTGGTAATTAAATTTGTTCTAAAACTATGCTTTATTAGCGATGGTATTTTTATAAACATTATATTAATCCTTATTCAAATAAATACGTTATTCACCACAAGTATTTTATTTGAACCAAAATCACCCTTTACATCATATGATTTCAATTTATATTTTAAAATAACTCTGCAACAAAATTATGATCAATAATGTGCAAGGCAAACTTACCTAAAATAGCTTCTAAAATAAGGTAAAGTACTGTGTAATAATCTTAAGTAATATTTTTGAAGTAATGAACTATATTTTTTTTTCATAAATGAACACGGGTGAAACCAAAGACAAATTAATAATATAAGTTTTATTATTATATTTCTATGTCCATCATTTGTCTGTGTTTGTATACGCATCAAACCAAAGTCAAAAGTTGATGACCCAAAAATCTTATAGTCTTTACTTGAATAAGATTCGATCAGTTTTATCAAAAGTGTTTCACAAGATATAATTTTAATACAATAAACTCATTGCTAACTTCCGTCATTCACGCGAACGAGTCGCGGAAATAGCTAGTACAATATATTAATAGATACAGAATATTACAGTACCAATATCTACAATCAATTTAATATTAAATTTATTATCTCTAGGAAAGTCTTTTAAGACGAAATATACTCGTATGGTACACTTTTACGTTGACAGCGTCATATAAATGGCATAGCAATTGCACAGTAGTGCTTTGGTGCGTCCAAGAAATGTTAATTTCGATGGAGACATAAATTACGCTTGCGATCGTAAATCTTGTTTAATAGTTGGAAATGTAGCGTTCACTAGAACACAACCAGTACATATAAAGCTGGTTATTTTTTATGTTTTGAAATATAATAGAGCATGACATTATGGTATTAAAGAATAAAATATTTAACTTAGTAGTTGCGTGTCTAGGAAGAGAAGAACTTTTTTCTATCGTGTTTCTGTAAAAGCAGTAGTTTAAAAGATAATTTAGTCAAGTAGGTAATGAAATAAATTTTGAAAATGTAAGAAATTACATTTTTTATGATGTGCTTGAACGTTGGTAGAAGGGTTAAGAGACAGTACAAACATTGTATCAGTTACCAAAATTCATACGGTAGCGTAATTTTTATTTTCTCAACTCACTTCGTTCTTCTCGCTGCATTTAGCATAGTTCATGTTGAAATTCAGGTCCACTATTGAAATCGACAAGATGTATAGATGTAAGTGAGCATCACATCTATAACATCGTTAGATACTTGCGCCGCAATGGCGTTACATTTTTCATTGCAAAGACATAAATGGCAATATATTCTTGACGGATAGCCGTGACAATTGCCATCTGGCGAATCGACTTTCATTGATTGGGTTATCTAATAAAAACATATTTAGAAAACGTATAAAAATTTGAACGCAGCGGGATTTGAACCCGCGCCTCTTGAAAACCGTTCAAGCTATAAATAATTATAATATTCAAATTATCTTCATTTCCCCGCTTCGGTAAGTTATCTCTGTCTGTCTCCCAGCTATGCGGAAAAACGCGTTAAGTTGAATTATAAATTTAAAAAGTTTTTATAAAACACCGTTGGTTAGCTTGTTTGCTATGTTTTATCTTACATATTAATTTATAATTACTACTATAAATGTATTATTAATTAATGCAATTTTGGAAGCTATTTAGTCAAGCGCTACGGCAGTCCGATCGCCTCGTCAATTGTAATTTGGTTGAACCAGTTCCATTTTAGCGGATCATTTGGTTTATTGCCTTGCCTTGTTTTGTATGCTTCTGCATTTTTCTTTCAGTTTATATAATAACTTTTTACGTTTATATATATATGATAAGAACAATATGACAAATTAAAAGTATTTTATGTTCATCATATTTGTAATTAGATAAACGTTAAATAATAATGAGGCCATTGTGGTGCAGTCCCACTGCGGCGTTTGACTAAACAACAACACCCAGTTGTGAATTCAATCCAGAATCAATTACTTCATATAATTTCATTATTTTAGTAAGATACGCTTTTGTACAACAAATCGCAGCGTTAAGTTCCGCCATTAAACACACAATGTTTCCAATTCAGGTGGAAAGTGTTCAATGGATTATCTGTACACTAGGTATTCTCTGCATACAATCATATGCGGACAAACGCGTAAGGCTGAAATATAAAATGACTGCACATTTCGATTTTTCATTTATAAAAGATTTTTCAAGATTCATAATTAGACGGGGGTGAAAGGTAAAATCAGTACAATTATATAAGATCTTTTAGTAGGTTCTCATTGTCTATCGCAATTAAGTGCGAGGGATAGGGAAGTGATATGGAAAAAAAATGTTTTATGTTGTATTTTATTATCGTATCGGTTTTCTCACTTTTGCTAGTAAAATGAAAATGCATATTTATATTTTAAGCGATATCTCTAAAATATCTTTATGTATTATAGTCACTGTAGTGTAATAATTGTAAACAAGTTTTACCGTGTTAATATTTCTTTAAAATAATAATTTTGTATATAAATTCTAACTGTGCATGTAAACTTTTGATGGATTCTTCCTTATTTTAATGGCAATGCATTAAAACGAGACGAGACGATTGTACTTGAGTATTTTTAACATTAGGTATACGTATATTAGCTTTATAGGCCAACGTGGCGCAGTGGGACGGCATCTGGCTGTATATACCCGATTGGTTGTCCATTCCACTCCCACTCGGGAGAATGTTGAAATTATTTTCGATACTCCAATATGGTAAGAGAGAAAACGTTGGGTTTCGCCACTTAACACACTCGACGATAGTGGAGAATGGACTGTCGTAACACTAGGCTGTGTCTACCTATACTGCTATGCGGAAAAAAGGTGAAGCTATTTTAATATATGAGTATAGTATCGGTACTTGTCTATAGTCACGCTTTGAGATGTTAATTAATATTTGCAGCGAATTCGTACTTTTGCAATCATAGTTTAGCTTTGGACACTATATAAAAGGGTTATTATATAAACGCTCCTCGTTGGACACCTAATTATCACGGACAATGGGCTCAGTGAGTATAAAATATAATATATGTTTTTATTATACATTGACGCTTGTTCCGGACGCCGGATATGTAGTTAGTTCTTTCTAATACAGAGCACAGTGGAGAAGAGAAACAAGCTCTTTAAGTAACTAAATCCAACTAAGGGAAGAAAAGCTATTTCACAGACGGTTTCCAAGAGGTTCGGGTTCGAGTTCGTCCAAATTTTGATACGATTCTTTAGAAACTTTTGAACTTTAAACGTTACGTTTTGTATTTTAGTTTCTTTAGTGTGTTTTAAACACCTTAAAAATATTTATATCAATCATCATTCTTAGGGTTTCATTCATCTTTAGGTAGCGGGCAATTTATAAAGGTGTCCCAAAATTCACTCAACAAGTAATTTGATAGAAAACACAGGTTTATTATATTATTAAAAATTGTAAATTTTTTATTGATTTATACAGTATACGGTTATGTATGGAATAACATAATGGTTAAGTGGCCTCCACGACTTTGTATATACCTATATATATATACACAAAGTACAAACGTCAGGAGATGCATTGTAGCCTTTACTATTACAATATCAAGAAAAAAAATGGTGTTTGCAATTATTCTTCTTTTATGTGCGAGACCACGATCCATCCGCAAGAATGATTATAATTAAATTATTTAAATTTTTCTGCTCTGGTAAGAGAAAGCGCGGCGTTGTGTTCCGATATTCAACACGCAATGCCACTATTTATATTAGGTTTTTTTCTGAGTATCCTGCTATGCGGTAAAAAACGTGAAGCTGAATATATATATAAATATATATGAATTGTCATTTCTCCAGCGTAAGACTTAGTGTGACATTCAGTTCCATTACCCAACAAGCATTTATATACGTATATAAACTAGAAAAGAGAATCTCAACACTAGTCTCATTCTTTCACTACGAATTCTTTCTTTCAATAGAATAAATATATAGAAAAAATAATATTTCAGTTTGTGTATCCTTTACAAAAACAAACCGGTACCAACAAGTAATAGATAGGAGAGCTTTGACAGTGTAGACACTCTGTATTATTCGTTAAATAGGTGAGATGCGTAAAAAAACAGTATTCAAATTCACGTGTCCCTCAGGTAAAAGATAGACGACGTTCAAACACAATATATTCAATAAACACGTACAAGCGTCAGACGACGCGTTTTGTCTCCCACCCATTCGAAGATCGAACTGTTTCCTTTTATCTTTCCGGTTTAGGGGTTCGTAGTGATTGCAAGTACATATGCAACTATGACTTTTCCTTATAAAAGAAAGGTAGCGAATAATAGTATCTGGAAATATATGAATTTACTGTCTTTGTTATCTTTGTGTTGTGTAAATACGAATGGTTTTTTTTCAGTATGTGTTTATGTACTTTTTATGAATAACGAATAACCTTTTTTATACTGAGTAGATACAGCTCTGTGATGAATAACTGATGTCATGTTTTCATAACATATAATAGCTATTTGAATATATAAGTTAAAATGTTGATATTTTAATTATTATAACATATACACAGCTGTGTACTTAATACTTAATATTTTAATAGACTTTGTGGTTAACAAGTCAATAAAGTTATATGAAAATCAGTTATTAATTTAACAATATATCTATTTATTTTTAATTGTTTAATGAAATGTGATGTTTCATTGCATAAATAAAAGCGAATATAATACAACAACCTGTATCTATAGTACAACATACTGTGTAAATAATGCAATATTGAATTGATTTTGTGTATTGCGATGCAATTTATAATAAATATGGTATAAATGTTTTTATATATAATGAATAAATTAGCAACATGTGTGTGTGTCAATTTATATTAAAGTGTGCGTGTGTGTTTCTTTCAAATGTGCTTGGCAGTGTAATATTTATTGTTAATTTAATACATTTTTAACTTCAAATGTTTCTGGCCTCGCCCTTCTTTTGTCTAATTAGACATATGTAAAAGACAAAAATGTTGTGCCAAGTGATATATAAAAATCTACATTCGATGCACGAAGCTAAAGACTAATGAAGTAGGCTGTACATTGTACATAAAACTAGTGTCAATAAACGATTTATGTGTATGGCACATTAGTGCTGTGTATAATGTGATTTTTGATACGGAATCTGGTAATGATTCCTGCTGCTCGCTGTCGCTCGGCAATTTTATGTAGATCCGTTTGAAATGTCGTTTCCTACGGAAGTTATCGCCCTATGTCCCACTGCTATTCCTATTCCGTTCGCGCTCAAAATATTACATTTTTGTATTCGTTCATTGTTTTAAGAAGACATTTTTGTGCTTTTATTTTTTTTTATATATATTGGCAGTGTACGTACGTATGTAAGTTAGAGTTACATATTTTAAATATAATATTCCCCCGAAGCGGAAATTGACCCCACTATCATCCTGCTTACAGCCAGACGCGCTATGACAATGATTTTGGTTATTTAATTTGTGGCATTTTCTTTAATTTCAACATCAATTCTATAATCACTATTCTATGTAGTCTTAATACATATTTTTTTATCTTATCACTAATTTTCCGCATGCGCACTAGTCACATATATACGCACTTTGGTGGTGGTTAGATGGCGAAACTCACCAGTGTACGTGTCCCTTTGTAAAATCAAACATTTTTTAACTGTGTTGTGTAGGCGTTTTATTTTATTTATAAATATATTTTTAGTAGATTTAAAAATCATATCATATCACATAGAAAATCTTAGACTAGGACCCATATATCTTTGGACACAAACTAATATATTAGTAGGGGTGCATTTGATACGATTTTATTCCTTTTTTTATTTCTTTACATAAATATAAATTGTTACTTGACTACAGATAATAGACTATTTCGTTTTCTAATTTTTGTCACTGTCTATGATGAAACTTTCAAATGACATTAAGTGTGTTAAAATAGTATTTTTTACGATTTCTACTAAAATTAAAAAAATATAAACCACGAAATATGTATATGAACGATGGGTATTTACGGTAATTTCTCATACACCTTGCTCGGAACAATTTATTGTAATAAATGTGCCCCTTTGTATTGTTTGATTTGTATACGTTTTCAACTGATTGCTAAGCTAAAGTTTAGGCAACGCCATAAATTCGGTATTTAGTAATATTTTTTTATGTAAGCATGAATGAAAATATTACTTTTATTTGGTATTTCGTTCAATTGTTAAGTTATGTGACAGTAAGTAGGGGTTGCGGGTACAACTTCCATTTGGGTGATAATTTTTGTATTATCATTAGATATAATGTGACTCTATAAAGAGCATTACTACACAGTCGGTCCTTATCAGACTGTCAACGTGATGGTTGTGGGTTTGATTTCCATTCGGGGGAATTATTCTCATTTCTCCGCTCTGGCGCGCCGCGTGCACTAAGGGCCACGTTGAGTTCCACCACTCAATACGCCGTCTCGAATTCGGACTGAGACTGGCCAACAGAGTGTCTTGACACCTGTTCTGTCTGTATACCTTGGCATGCAGACATAAGCGTTGAGTTACAGACACTTGGTCTGTAATATTTTTCCTTAAGGTTTTTATCATTATTTTCATATTTATTCTATATGATTATTTAAAATGGCATACTTTAGCTTAAAATGCTTACTACTTAAAATTAGCTTTGTTTTGAGCGTCCCAACACGTAATATCAATAAAAAGAGAAAAAATAGACGACTAGTTTTTTTCCAAAACCACCTAAATATGTAATTCAGGAAACTTAAAAAAAAGTAACCTTTCTATTATACAAAGATGTTTAAAAGCAATTAACTATTATGTATTAGCATTAAAATATATAATTAAAATTATAATATTTTCTCGGACAGTTCAAAAATTTTAACTAAAATTAAAAATTCCTGAAAACATTTGTTTGAGTTAGGAATCTGAATAATTGTAAATGTTACAATATTATTAACGACATTTTAAATTAAATTAAAGATTTACAGCCTAAAGCTTACTTGTCTTGTCCTTTGTAGAGATTTCTTTATGGCTAATCTCTATTTATATAATATAATAAAAAAGTAAAAAAGTGTGTTTGTACATTAAAAATATATTTATTTAGATGAAACATAATTTAGATAGATGAAACATTAGTTTGTATGTCTGTACATCCTAATCACTGGAACTACTGGACGCATTTGAATTAGGCTTTTATTATTGTATGCCTGTAATTGTATGCCAATTAAGCCTGGTAACGTAATACCGCAGGGTATAATTGATTGCTTGATAACTGATATATAAGAGTAAAACTATAAGAAAATAAAAGTTGTTCAGCATGATGGATATTTTTCATTGACACATAAAAATAAAAGTTCTGGAATATTTCATGTGGAACTCTAAGGGACCGGGTCAGTTGAGCTATAAAAACAAAGAAAGCTGCTTAAGCTGTTCAGGGCGTTGAGCATTTTCTTATCGCATAATGATGTATATAAAAATGCAAGCTAGGGGACACCTCTACGAAATTAATGAGGCTGAAATATTTTCAGGCCATCGTGGCGCAGTGTACACATCTGACACAATACGTGATGGTTGTGGGTTCGATCCCCACTAGTAAAATAAATATATGAAAGTTATTTTCATTTCTTTGCACTGGTATGTAAGACAAAGCACGGCGTTGAGTTCCGTCACTCACAACACAACACACAATGTCTCGAATTCAGGCGGAAAGTGTCAACGGAGTGTCTTGGCACTACTTTCTCTTTGAATATCCTGCTATGCGGTAAAAAGCGTAAAGTTGTACATTTTAGGACACATTTATTTATAATGACCGGTTGTTAATGAAAACAATATGGCAAGGGTCAGAAAATCCACGCAAAGTTGACAACTTGTTAAAAGATTAATTCTAAAAAATGTATGGTTTATAACCTTTAAGTACATAAGAAGTAATGAAGGGAAAGTATTTATCGTGCCACTGAGTAGTTCTACTGATACATTAAAAATTTGTAGCGTAGTTGCTGCAACAAGAACTTTAAAGTATTTTAACTAAAGATATATAATATTAGTATTTATTTGAAATAGTCTTTAGAACTCTTTATATTTAAAAGAGTTCATACATTTAGAGTATAGTAAATATAATTCTTGAAGCGATCACTGTTTGAATTAATATTTTAGTAGTGTATTTTTTTAGAAACACCTTCCTACATAGAAGCTAACGACAAAAGCCAAAACAAGCCTTTAATAATATTAACGTAGCTCGATAAGAACGTATAGTTTCATTGGTTAGAGCGTTTCGCCGGTAAACAAAAGGCGCATATTCGAATCCTTCGACTCTTATTAGTCTTTAGATCACAATTCTCGTATACCTATCGGATTGTTTGCATAATACATATTGACACACGTCAATGACGTCACTGCGTTATACCTAAATATAAATGTATGTTCATACGTTAGACAAAAATATATTAATATAACAAACGAGACATTGTTTGATGAAAATATATTATAGGAAGTTACCTGCAAACTCTTGTTTGGACGGCGAGGCGATGTCAAGTTCTGTTTCCATTACGGATAATTTACGAATATATGTATTTAACTAGCAATCCGCTCGTGGCTTCGCCTGCGTAAACTTCATGACTAAACTCTTTAGTATTCTCGCCTGCCCGCGTTCTTACTTAAATCACAAACTTTGCTTAGAAATGGTTGTAACTTTTTTGTTTATAAACCTATTAAAATAAAATAAATACTTAATGTTTCAGCAAGTTTACCAAAATATAATTTATTAAACTATTTATTATATATATATACACAGATATTTATTGTGATTTTCAAATTAGTTCTAGACTTCAAATCCCATTTTTCTTTTGATTTAAAGATTAAAAAAGTCTCGTAAGTATTTCCGCTGTATATGTATCGTATCGGACTATGAATGAATTAACAGTGTCAATACATCTATTTTATCGGTTCAAAAGAATAGTCTAAATTTATTATTGTTTATTAGATATTATATTCTAATGGTACAGTTTATTTAATGTGGAGTATAAAAGGGCTATAAATAGATACGCTGTGTGAGGACTCACTTGCTGGAAAGTGGTTAAGTTTAATACAGGCCTTATGTTATATATTATTTACTAAGCTCGAGATATATGTCCTTGTATATTAATAATGTTGAACAACAGTTATATTATGAGGCAACGTGTCGCAGTGGGATAGCGTCTGGCGGTTGACGCGTAGGTTATTGTGTAGTTACGGTAGTGACCAAGTGGATCAGTGGTGGCAAAATGGCACCGAGTAAGGACTCGTGGCGAGATTATAGTAGGTATACGGACGGCCTTCATTTGCCAGTTCGGAGCCCCACATAGCACTTTCGAGTCCCCGATCGGGCCTGTATCCGTAATGGATCATGATCACGTTAAAAAAAAATGACCACTTACTCACTCCGTTCTCTGTTTATTTTTTATATAAAAATGTTATATATATATAAATGTTATTAGAATTGTGTGTAATTTTATTTATGTTTAAATTGAACAAGTTCAAAATTAAGTTTATATAAATTAAATAAAATTATGATTTTTATAAGTTTACGCTTAAAATCTCATTTTAGTAGTAGCTCAGGCACTCCTCTCTCCGCTTTTTTCCCGAATTACGATGCTTGCGTATTGAGTGGTAGAACTCAAAACTGCCCTTTGTCTTACCAGAGCGAGAAAATAAAAATATTTTTAAATTTAATAGTTCTCTCGCGTAGGGATCGAACCCACAACCATGCTGTTGTGACAAACGTTTAATACTTACTTAAAAAATACCTGCTTCATATAATCGATATAATTATACAAATAGGCAATTTTTTCAATATCGGTTTTGGTAACGTAAATATATGTTAAAGAGAAATCTAATTCCATAGTCACAGACAGCCCCTTCAATTTCAATTCTATATATACGTCCATTTGTATGTATGTATGTAAATTCATTTACACTAAGAGTGCCACCAAATTGAAGTATTGATCTCGTCTACCGTGCGTGTTGCGAAAAATTAAACTGCCAAATTGATTCATGTTGTTGACGCCTATATGTTTTTTGTATGTATGTAGTATTTTGTTAGTATAAAATTTTTGTTTGACTACCTACTGGTTCAGTGGTTAGGGTGATCGTTAACGAAGTGTTGGTAGATTTGATCATCATTATGATATATTTGTATGGCAATATTTGGGATACTATGTGTATCATTCCGTGAATTAGGTTATTCATTTCAGCAAATTCGTGGTTTTATATACTAAAATTAATATAAGAACCAGTAATATCCACTAAAAAATAAGAATTAATGATTCGAAATTTTAGGCTTCGCTTCGAGTATAAACCGTCTTTATAGGACTAGTACATAATTGATTAAGAAAACAGTCGGTAAACTTAATCTGATAGCCTAAAAACGTGGACCTAATCTAAAAACTAGACAAAAATCATATATAAAGTACTAGCTGACTCAACAGACGTTGTCCTCTTGGCTGTGCATTATTCGATTTTTAAAATTGGTGAAGGTGAAGTCATAAAATTTTAACTTGAACTGTTTCCAACTAAAAAGTTTTTTTTTATATAGGGTAAAACTGGGAAAGATGCCGCAGTAGAATAGATGCCTCATTAAAAAAATGTTACTTCTCTAACTGTCAACAAAAAATTAATAGAATTAGGAGGTGCCGATGTAACCCGCACACCTAAGTTGTACTAGTATTCAATGTTAGGTAAGATACTGGTTCATTAAGTGTACATGTATATATAAATATTTACTCATATTTTTATACATTTTATACATTGGCATCTTCGCCAACCAAACGGTTAGTTGCTCTGATTTTTAAGGTATAGGTGTCCTTAAGGGCCTCTATCCATCCATACACAATTTGTACTGATATGTATTGTAATTTAAGCGCTCTGCTACATTTAAGTGTAATTATATATATTTTTACTCTTCACTGATTAGAATCAGCTACAGCATAAATATGCCACGAAAGAGAAACTAACAAACCGGAAAAATCGTCGTGTATTCCAGAGCCATTGTCTGTTGGAAAAAATGAAGAGACAAAGAATTAATTCTCTGTTTCTTCATATTTTTCAGCGACAATGAACAAGCGACGAAGATCAAGACAACGAAGAAAACATCATTTTAGTTAAATAAAAGGTCAAGACTCTAAAGTTGGACTCGGAAGAATACTAAGAGAGATGGAGAGAGCATCCTTAAATATGCACAGAAAGTTGACTGCATAAAAAAGATTTTAAATTTTACTAATAGGAAGTCTAAATCCGGCTGTATTGTATGTGTAATTTGTCAAAACTGGTAACATAAAACTTGTCTATTATTTAGAAATTATTGCTCAAGCTGTGGAAATCTACGACTTTCCGGCTTAACTTTGATTAAGTACTTAGGATTTAAAAATAAAGATCTCATTACTGTGATATTTATTAAATAAAAATATGATTATGTGGATATTTGTAATAATAGTATTATATTGTAATAACAATTAAGAATTAATATAATTGTTGTCGTTTAAACATTGTGAAGGGCATCTATCCTTGTTAGTATTTTTATGATAAGGTGTCAACTCTATCCCGGTTTTGTCCTATACCCACTGTATTTATTTATAATTTTATTAGCCGAGAAATCAAATCTTAAAATAGGTCATGCGCTTATTAAGATTATCTATCAAGATAAAAAAACTAATATCAATTATCTATCAAGATAAATAATATAACAGTTCTGGTTGAACATCGAACATTGATGACGGTCGTTACGTAAAGTCAAAACCTATATAATTTAAAAGACGGAAGTTGATTCAGATAAGCCTTAATATTTTTTTTTTGCAATTTATACTTTTTCTTGCATAACTCTGGTATCGTACTAAATGTCACTCAAAATGTCTAGAATTCTAGCCATAAGCGGACACGACATGATGACATCATGCTACTAGGTAATGAAATAAACTGTGAAGCTGAAACAAAATTAAATAAATGAGAAAAGCTTTGGATTAATCGGTGACATGTAAACACTTGGAAGGATGACAACTTGTTTGTTCCTTTATTCAATCATTTTATAAACTAGGGCTATGTTTGTTTTTTAATTAAGTAATTTCGCTTTTTGTTTTTCTTTTACTTTTTTGGGACGAGTATACATTTAATACAGCACGTATAAAATAAATACACGTAACTCAAAGGAAATGTATTTTTTATTTACGTAAATGAGAAACGCCCTCGTGGTATAGTGCCAAGGGTATTGAACTGATTAAATAAGATTTGTTCGATCTGGTTAGACAAATTTACGGTATCTGTAAAGTAAATAATACCATAGATTTATAGCACTTGGATGATCATAATCAAATAATTTTATTCAAAATAAGTTACCACCGGTTGACTTCAGTTAATGCCTCAGACCTGAAAAGAACCGGCGCAAGAAACTCACGGGGACTTTTATTTTGACAATGATACCGTTGAAATAGACTGGAGCGAGCGTGTCATTCCCATGGCTATTATTATTTATAAAATCCCAGTGTTATTATTTATAAAATCGTTAATTAAGTAATAACCTTTAACACATAAACGTTTTTAAAATTGTGATCAAGAGCATTCTCGGACGTTTTTTGGATCCTATCGTAAAATCGTACACATTGTCCCATGAAAGAATTACTGGTCCGATGCAACCGAGTAAGAGGCCATCACCGATTTTGGTAAAATCATTAATATATTTTTTGGTACACATTATATTATCAAATATATATTGAGACGTCGTCAATGTATTTATTTCCTTAAATTTTTGCCTGAAGGATTCTTTCTGTCTACATTATAGATTGCGCGAATAGCTCGCTTCTGCAAGAAAAAAATGGTATTGATTGCGACTTCGTTACCCCAAAGTATAATGCCATAGAATATAATACTATGAAAGTAGCTAAAGCAAACAAGGCGAGAGTTTCCGCGTCAGTTAATAACGATTTTTTTTTAACCACGAAGGCTGCTATGCTAAGTCTATTTGGCAATCTATCAATATGAGATCCCCTCTGTAATCCACTGTAATTGTCTTCTTATCTTAAAAATCAATAATGTATCGTCAGCAAACAATACAAGTGGGGACAAAAACCTACAACCAATTGCGTTTTCAATCCAATGTTACCCCACTGCGCCACAATGAATTCAAGCAGAAAAAAAATATTACAAGGAAAACACACATTAAGATAAAGTAGAAAACGCTCTAATGCATTAATTCCAATGGATGCACACCCTTTTTACACTGTAACGCGTGAACTTAATATTCCTTTATGTACATACTAAAAACTCGACCATGGACCTGACTTAAAAACTAGAGAAAATTCATATATTAGGTACTAGCTCACCCGACAGACGTCTTCTTGGCTGCGAATTATCTATTCGAAGCTTAACAAATGTCCTTAAATTTCATGAAAAATTTCAGGGCGGTGTGCAATTATATTTTTTAAATATTTATAAGGACTTTATACAAAGTATTAGGAAAGGTACAAAAATGGGTAAAACCGCTCTTTAAGTTTCGGTGTGAAAAAGGTAAATAAATAGCCCAAACTAGTAATTATGCTTAAAGGTTCTAGATCAATTTGAATCTACGCTTTTTACCCCACAATACAGTGTCCGATCCCTACAGAACTGAGGTATATAAGGAAGTGGATGGAAGGAACTAATATCTAAAAATAGATATTTTTTCGTCCACCACTGACTGACTTATCGACATTGTGTTTGTTTAAGGTTTGATATTGGACATTTGCTGTGCAATTCGTAGCTACAGTTTGACGTGATTCATTGAATGAGTGCTTTGCCCACTATGTTAACAATGTTCCTATGTTTCAATTTTGCGGAGAACCAATTTCGCTTTTAGATATTATCAATTTGTGGTGAATTTCCGCTTGCATAATGAGATATCGAGGCTAAATTACTTTTAGTGTTTCATATTGGCATTCTTATACGATTTTTAGATTTGGTGAAGGTGATTGGTGATCTAATTTTTACTTGAACTGTTTCCAACTGAAAATTTTCTTTTATATAAGGTAAAACTGGGAAAGAGGCGTTATTTAAAAATATATGACTTCTCTTACTGTCAACTAAAAATTAATGTACTGGTTCATTAAGTGTGCATCTATGTATAAATATATACTTATATTTTTAGTTTATTTGAAAAATACATTGAAGCCCACGCCTGCTAAAATGATTTGTTGCCCTGATTTTTCAAGGAATAGTGTGTATCGTTAAGGGCATCTATACGTCCAGCCACAATATGTACCAATATATATTGTAATTTTAGCACTCTGCTACTCTTTTAATGTATTTATATATATTTGCAATCTTCACTGATCAGCTACAGCAGAACCATTCCACGAAAGAAAACTGGACAAACCGGAAAAACCGTCGTGAATTCCAGTCACATTGTCTGTTGGAAAAAATGAAGAGATAAAGAACTAATTCTTTGTTTCTTCATCTTTTTCAGCGACAATGAACCAGCAATGAAGATCAAGACAACGAATAAAACATTATTTAAGTTATAAAGACGATGATGATTGTCTTAAAAATTTGTGTATTTGTATGTAAAAAATTATTATTTAAAAGTAAACTGAGTAAAACACTATGGCATCTACGGCTACCAAATCAGTTATTTGCTCTGATTGTTCAAGGTATAGGTGTTCTTAAGGGCATCCATCCCTCCATACACGATAAGTACCGATATATATTGTAATTTTTGCGCTCTGCTACATTTTATTGTATTTATATATATATGTACTATTCACTGGTTAGAATCAGCTACAGCATAAACATGCGACGAAAGAGAAATTAACAAAGCGGAAAAAGCGTCGTGAATTTCAGACATATTGTCTGTTGAAAAAAATGAAGCAGACAAAGAACCAATTTTGTTTCTTCATCTTTTTCAGCGACAATAAACCACCACCAACGAAGATCAAGACAACGAATAAAACATTCTTTTAGTTATAACGACGATTACCATTGTCTTCAAAATTTGTGTATTTGCATCATTATTACATAATAAATAACTATTACATAATACAAATTACATAAATCATTATTTAAATAAACTGAGTAAAAACACTATAGTATCTACGGCTACCAAAAAGTTTGTTTAATTCAAAAGGTCAAGATTCTAAAGGTTGACTCCCCTAAAGAATACTACGAGAGTTGGAGAGAGCAACCTTCAATATGCACAGAAAGTTGACTAAAAAAGATTTTAAATTTAAATAAAGGCTTCCTATTTATGTAATAGGAAGTCTACATCCGGCTGGATTCCATGTGTTATTTGTCAAAACTGGTTACATTAACCTTGTCTTGTACATTATTTAGAAATTATTGCTTTACTTTAATTAAGTGCTAAGGATTTAAAAATGAAAACTTTGTTACTTTTTAAATAAAATTATGATTATGCATGTTGATATTTATAATAATAATGTATATTATTTTGCAAAAACAATTAAGAATTAATATTTTTATTGTCGTTTAAACAATGTGAATGGCATCTATTCTTGTTAGTATTTTCATAATGAGGTGTACTCATCCAAAACTACTCCAAAAATAAGTCTTCCTCAAAAAGCAAAATTTTGCAAAATCTGTAACATATTTTATTTTAAAATGTTTTCAAAATTAGAAAACTATAAGTATCTATCCCGGTTTTATCCTATACCCACTGTATTTATTCACCCACAGATATTCACACAAATATAAACGTTTCAAAGAAAAAGCTTTATCTAAGTATATAACCGTGGGCGTTTTTAAATCGACAACAGTCGTGTACAATATTGTAAAATAGTACTGACCTATGTAATGAATGGGTCATGTGCTTAAAAAATAAGATTATCTATCAACATAAAACTAATATCGTGCTTAAGAAGGGCAGTTAAACAGTTCTGGTTGAACATCTAACATCAATTACGGATGTTACTTGATGTCAAAACCTATATAATTTGAAAGATGGAATTGGCTTAGATATTCACTAGATTAACCGCAATATTTTATTTTTACAACTTTATACTCTTATCTTACACACTCCTGGCATGGTACTAAGAGCTAAGGTGGTGTAGGTACATTCCCATCTCTGCTTTCCATCCGATATCGAGATGTTGTCTGTCAGAACTCAACGCCGCGCTTTGTTAGGTCAGAGCGCGGAAATTAAACAATTTAAATAGTGATGATGATCTAATGTATTATAGATAGATGTAAACAGTGGGGCAGCGTCTGATATTAATCACGATCACGAAATGTTTTTTTGTGGGAATAAAGCTTAGCGTATGTTCCGTATCTAATAACCCTAAACCACGTTCAACTTAAACAAATTTATGTTATCTTATTTTCTTGATAAATTTAAGAGATTGAATTAGGAGACGTACAATTATATGCTCTAAGTTCTCGTCGTGAACAGCGCACTTTGCAACTGTTAATACTAAAGTTGTAATTTATTTCTTGTGCTATTATCGTTTAGTGTTTGTAAGTTGGTATTTAGTATTTAGTACTTGCATTAACTTGTACGAAAAATATAAGAGGTACGAGTGCACGTTGTCTTATACCGTAATGGTGTAGTTTCCTGACTAATGTTGAGCACTGAACGCAATCAAACGCCTTGGACAAGTATAAAACATGCCAAGATCATCCTGTGATTCCTCCCAAGCCTGATTAATACTCTCTAAGAGACCACCAGATACCAACGTCGGTAGTAGAGCTTTATCTATTCTAAATAGCTAAAAAAATTATAGAAATCTATCATTTTATCACCTTTTTAAACTCTTTTTTAGCTTGATTTATTAAGCTTGTATAAAGGTTATGTATAAGGCTCACTTAAACATGTAATAATTTCAAGGCGTCACTATCATAAATATTCTCTCCATGAAGGGAATGTAGATTTTATTAATTATAATTAATTATCGTTTTCGGATTTCTATTAAATTATAAAATCGGGAGCTGACGATCGCAGCTTATTAAATTAAAATGGGTTATTATCAAAAAGTCTATATATAACTTTACGATCCATTTTAAGTAATTAAGGGGGTAAATAAAAGATTTTAGTGATACATCCATAAAATCTGCTGTATATATTTATTTTAGAGACCATGATGGCGTAGTGGGACAGCGTCTGACTGAAAACGCGATTGGTTGTTGGTTCAATTCCTACCTAGAGGAATTACTATATTTAAATTGATTTCATTTCTTCGCTCTGGTACCTAAGACAAAGGTGACGTTGAATTCCGCCACAAAACACTAAATCAACGCCTCAATTTAGGGCGGAAAGTGGAGACACTCTATCTTTACTAGGTTCTCCCTGAGTACTATGCGTATGCGTATACCCTGCTATGCGGCAAACATCGTTTAGATAAAAAAAGAACAAAAAAAACTACTTTATTCAAAGTTATTATAAGAAATAACATGCATCAGTGTTTGAAAGTTAATTGACCACGTGTTCACTAAAGTTAATACCTATCTCAGCAATACCATCCTGAGAAAAACCGACGTCAGGAACTCAACGGGACTTTTTATTTTAACTGAGTATAGGAAGAGTCAGCTCATTTAAGTCAATTCGTATTTGTTATCACGTAAGGCTTATTTTTTTAACATCAGCTAAGTAAATAATGTTAAAAAGCTTGAGAATTACCAAACTTTTTTGGTCAACTGGGAAAATATTTCATATATTTTTTATAATTTAATAAATGTCTTTAACATACATAGTAATGTGATTGACATTTTTAACCTTCAAATTCTTTTCCAACCGGCAAATGAAAGCTTATATGAATAAATTAAATTTTGAGTTCAAGTTTAAACTTAATTAATTGGCCATACACAAACTGTCATTGCATCACGTAGATTAAATGTATTGGGGTCGCTTTCACTCAATGGTTGAGATTCGAGGTTGCCGTTGTCGTGACTTGCGTACAGTGTGCTCTGAACTTTAATAGATCTTATGTCCTAAGATATATCATCGGATTGCTTTCAGCTAATGTTGCTTCATAGGTCATACAGTCAGTCTCAATGACTTTAGTTAGGAATTAAGTGAAATTAACTCTACTAATTTTTATATTATAAAATTTAAACTGTATTTGGAGGTTTTGATATGGCTGATATCCAGTAATTTATTATAGCTGCTAAGTTAAATAGTATAAAGATATGTAAATTGAGAGTTCTATTAAAAGGTAACAAAGCTTTATAGTTAATAATCGTAAAGGTAAATTTGTCACTTTCATTCACAAAATAAATAGTGACCGAATTTTACACTAATAAATATTTTTTCCACTATCATTTTCATATTGTATGAAGTGTTATTCACACATTTAGATTTCATTATATTCTAAAAATGTTATTTCCAAAATTCCAGGTGCTGACATGTCCTTCCAAGGCGAATACGCGGCTCAAGTACTAGGATTGGGCGCCGAAGCGAACGCCAATAGAGACGAGACTACCAACCCCGCGCCCCGACCCGCCTCACGACCCCTCGCCGACCCGCCACGTACTACATCGCCTAAGAAGGAAAACCATAACGCTAAGTTTAATAATGTAAGTCTTGACTGCCATGACTGACTTTGTATTGATTTATATCGACGGGACCTATGTAGACTGTTAGAAGTGCGAAAACGCAACTTTCCAGGGTACAAATTCAGTATATGCATTTAGATATTTTAAAACTCCAAACGTGGTTAGTTGTGGCAATGTAATTTTTTTTCATATGTCCGCTGGCTAACAAAGTCTTGACTCTAGGTAAGCTCTTTTTTTTTAAATTACAATTTAGGAATCTTTAAATCGCTTTCCCGTGTAGTTATAGTTTTTGCATTTGTACCAGACTACGTAGGACCCGTTGATATTACAGTGAAAAATTAATTAGCTGTCAAGTACCTTGAAGAAATGTTGATTATAGTAAAAGGGTTCCCCTTTCTGGGTCCGTTTTCGTTACTTAACATGGGAGTTCCTTGTTGGACTGAAATAAGAAAATAGAGTGACCTGTCACTAAGTTAGGTTATTTTGTTGAACATATTAAAAATTATATTGTCATCAAATAAGGTTTAGTAATAGTTAAGGTCGTTATATATGTCGGCCGCCGATCGTTTAATTAGCCAGATCAAGATGCGGATTTCATAAAGCCTCGGCTCGTGATAATCTAGCTATCTCAGTCCAGTCCCGATGAGTTGAACCTGCTTTTTTGTCATAATAATCGCGTGTGTGTGACGTCGCCTCGACGTGCGACGGCAGCGCCATTTTCGGCACAAAATGTAACATCTTCACGATCAGCTCAATGTTTAGCTGGGAATATAACCAAATATATTGTTCTCGTCGATCCGCCCGACTATTTATGACTTGCCGGCTTTTTATGAAGTGTCTAGGCACATCGAGATAGGCTAATTCAAGGATATGCCGCCTACATATATACCATATTGATTTTTTTTTCTTAATCTGCAAAAGTATCTCCATATTTAATAGTACCTAACATTATATATCTAACAATACCATATCCCAACTTCCAGCAACGCTACGCCCGTCCCGTGAGCGGGGCCGGCGCGGGGCCCGCGGCGGTTGGCGCGGGGGGCGAGGAGGAAGGCGTGCTGGACCTGCGCGCGCGCGACCCCTCCGTCATCTCGGTGGGGTCGCAGCACTCGGGCGCAAGTGAGCCCGCGGGGTACCTTGACGCCGTCAGGTGCGTGCTGGGTACTCTATAGAGACTCCACTTTAAATTGTGTTATGCTTAGTTATCCATTTTTAGAGTATTTTATCAAATGTATGTTTGTGACGTGTTAAATTGTGATATTCAAAACAATATATGACTAACTGAAGAAAAATGTTGTTAACTAAAAAACGCTATGGTTGTGGATTCGATCTTCACTCCAGGGAATTAATATTATTTTAAATTGTTACTTGTTTAGATTGGTTCTTTACCAATCACGGAATTAGGTTTCGCTAATTAACACACATATTATAAAAAAATATTTGATAAATTACTTACTTAATTGATTGAGAAATAATAACTTCATACATGCTTTCACATACATGCTTTCTATTTCTTACGGGAAATATGTAAAGATTCAAAACAAAAAAAATAATTAAGTAATATAATATTTATACTACTCTCAAAAAATAGTTTTTCAAAATAATAAGTTCTTTGATGTTCACGATAATTACACATTTTGAAATGAGACTTTACAGTAGTCCGTGGTCACAGGTAGTGTCTTCCTGTGACCACGGACTACTGTAAAGTGTTCGAAACGTCATTTTCTAAAATGTATTTTCGAATAACAAAATTATACGCGATTGATCCGGTTAGAATAGTTTCATTTCAAAATAGTTTTTCAAGTCCGATGTGGATTAACTTTTTGAAGCTTGCCATTTGAACATTTAGAAAACGTAAAAATTAATGTATAAAATGAATGCCACACACAATGTCTGGAAGTAGTAGTAGTGGTTCTGAACCGCGCAGGTCCACGGTGTCGGTGTACTCGGGCTCCACCTCCTCGTCGGAGCGCGACATCCTGGACCTGTCCATGCCCGACAAGAACTGCATGACAGAGGTGTGCTACGTGTGCGGCGACGAGTACAAGCGCGGCACGCTCTACAACCTGCACACCAAGGAGCCCAAGGACAAGGCGGTCAGTACCACACACACACACTTCCTGGGAGAGCATTTTGTCAGTTCGTTCTATAGAGAATAGAATGATATAGTTATAGTAATGGCAAAAGTCGTGTATAACACGCAAACAAAATTAGGCGAAAATTACTACTTGCAATATTTAAATTGATCTTGGTGTAAAGAGCAATATGAGTTATTATTAAAAAATTAGTCCAAAAGTAGCGAGTTGTTTCTAAAAATTCTAAAAAAATCTCAATTTTTTTTAAATTAAATTTCCTTAGGTATCGTGAAATCTCCCCTCCCGAAAGAATCTGTATCAATGTTCAGGTTTCTATGTCCAGTACTTTCGTCTGTGCGTTGTCTGTCAATCTCTTACAGTACAGCGCAGTAACAGAAAAGCTTTGTATAAAATTGTAGACAATTACAGATATTTACTATATAAATAGTATTATATTTTTAATTTAATTTATTTTAAAGAATTTCCTGTAGAATATTATTTTACTATACCTTTTTTATCAATTATGAGTAGATATTTGTTCTCTAAATTGAGTAAAGACAATTTTGCTATTTAAACTTTTTTTATTTAATTTTATTAAGTTTTTTTTCTTTTGATATTATTTTAGTTTATGAACATTTAATTAATTTTATACGTTTAACTTTAATATATTTTTATTTCCCCCGTTCTGGGACACGCAATGCGTTGGAAATTAGGCGAGTTGAGAGGGATAGGGTCCCTCCACCGTGATTTACTTTATTATTATATATTTTGTGTTATCTTTTACCATATTTTTAATTTCTCAGAGAGTAGTTATTCCATAAGATAGTTATGTAATTCCGTTCTCGTTTTCCAACTTCATATTTTAGAAATATTTACGAAATACTATATGTATATAATTATAGAAATGACGTGACGTCGCATGACGAAAAGTAAAATAAAAAAAACTAGTGGGGTATACAATGAAAGAAAAATCCCCCAGAATATAAATTATAATGTAATATGAACTTAACCATCACGTTCAGTTCGACTCGCCACAACTCTGCCCCACTGCGACACTTTGGGGCTTTTTTATAATTAAATAGTGTATTTGTTTGAAATAATAACTTTATATTAAGGATTACTCAAGGGTCTAATCATAGCCCGTTACTATTTTTATTATGTTTATTTTTTCTATGTTAATTACTATTACAAATACTATGCAAAATCACTTTAGAAAGGTTTTCAGTCGTTACTAGTTTATGAAGGGAATGCTGTCCCACTGCGCCATAATAAATAATATGAAGTACTATGAATCCACCTCATCGATGTCAAAGTGTATCTGTGCTCGAGTCGACAGCGCAAGTGCTATCGCTTCTCCCGGACCTTCCCGAGCGCGCGACGGACTCTAACTTGGTGTTGAGGAAAACTTATGTTTATATTGTAAACTAGCCGTGTCCGCGACTTCACCCGCGTGGCATTCTTAAATAAAAGTAGTCTAAGTTACTCCTTATTACAACTGCTTTCTGCTAGTAAAAGTTTCGTCAAAATCGGTATAGCCGTTTCAGAGATTAGTCTGAACTAAAAGACAGAGCCAAAAGTTGTAAAAAATGTCACTATTGTATATGTACCGTGTAAACATACATATGCATTTAGTAAAAAGCGGTTATTTTAATATAATAAACGGACACTTCAATTTTATTTATTTGCATACATTATGTGTACAGCGCCACCATTCAACACACAGTGGCTCTAAATGGAGGCGGTAAATGGAGAACGGACTTTTATGACACTAATTTCTTTATGCTTGCTTTAGTTAATTTGGGAGTTTCATAAATACAAAAAAATATATATGTATAGCTTGTAGATATTTCGTGTATTGGAATAGACAGAATACAGTGTTAAGTTACTCGGCTTGATTTGGTCATTTTCAAAGATGCTGTAGTGGTGGTTGACCATCGTCTCATGTATATCGTATATCGTGTACGTGATGGTCGTCAATTAGATTATGATCTGGGCAATGATTATTTTTACATTTTTGTTACATGCCGTTTCCCGCATAGCAGGTTAGACGGATAACACTTAGCGTCAAGACACTCCGATCTCCACTGAAGTTTTCATATTTTTCAATTTTAAAAATAGCAAGGCGTATATAAATTGTACTTTAAAATATTTTTTGTATTGTCTCCCTCGTGACCTCGTGCTCCAAAATCTTGGAAATATATAATACAGATATTTTTTATATATTTTTATATTTTATATATTTTTTTATATAAAAATATTACATTGTTTGTGTTAACCTTTGACTTGTTTCTTTAAACAACTGATACGTGCTAGAAGTTTGCTTTTTATTATGTCGGGATTTAGCCAGTTATTATATTTGTTTGTATATTTTATATAATTTATTTATATACTTACTTAATTACATTTATGTTATATTTTTAGACATCAAGCCTAGCTATTTTCCATCTGTTATTATTGATGTTATCTGAACATAAGAAGCATTACATAAAATTATGAAAAAATATGTTTTAGTTTAATTTAAAAATTAAATAAACCAACATTCAAATTATTTAAAAAAAATGTTAACAAAATATATATTTCATAAATAGCATTCTCTCTTGCCAGACGATTGTTCGTAGAATAATTGCGTAGCAGAAATTTGTAAAAATCTCTCTACAGAGATGCTAGCAACAAATATAAGTTGTAATAAGCGTATAAGAATTTGAACGTAGCTGGATGTAGAACGCATGGCTTAGCGGTCAAAGCGCTTGAACGGTTTTCAAGAGGCGCGGGTTCAAATCTCGCTGCGTTCAAATTTTTACACGTTTCCTAAATATGTCTTTTTTAAAAAAAAAACAGTTTATTTAAAATAAACAAGGTTTTATGTGTAGTTACTGAAAACTGAAAATGACGTAAGCGGTGTTGCTTGCCAATTATGTTCGAATTTCCCGCAACATCATATGATGAAAAATTACCACAAATTTAATATTTGTATTCACAACAAAAAGAGGATTTTATCCATTCAAGAGTAACGTGTAACAAGAGCCAGTGCAAAGGCCGCTGAACCCTCAGATAGCCTTGTTCTTGCCAATTATATTTATAAAAATTTTCAACGACTCATCTTTACAGTGAATTGAGTGACCTCTCACACTGTGCTGGGGAGCGCGTGATTGAATAATGCGTACTTGTACATGTTGGAAACAATAACATTTTAAATATTATATTTGAATATGCATTTATGACGTTTTACATCGTATAGATAGATGATACTGTGGCGTAGGTCAGACTGACAACGTCTGGTGTGGTTGTGGGTTCGAAACTCACTCGGGGATATTACTAAATTTTTAGTATATTTATTTTCCTGCACTGGTTATGCGGAGTGTCTTGACACTAGGTTCTCTCTGTTTCAAAAAATACCTAAGTAGATTAATGTGATTCGGTGAAAAATTTGTATGGAGGGATAATACACTAAGCAATACAGATTCGCTAAGCTCAATGTATATTACAAACTTGTATGTGGCCAAAAAATAGACACTTCTTGGCGCAGAGAGCTAGCAGGTAATTGACAAACAATGGTTGTGTACCAATGGGTGTGTAATTTCCATTCTGGGAAAAAAATATTAATTTTTTTTTTCTTTGATAAGGGAACGATCGTATCGGCACTCAACACGCAATGTAATGAGACATTGCGTGTTGAGTGGTGAAATCAAAAAGGGTGTGGGAGGATGGCGTTGAACGGAGTGTCGTAACACTCTGCCTTCCTTAGATACTCTCTGCCTGCCCTGCTTTACGCAGGAGATGCCTGTTGAACAAATATTATAAGCACTGACATTATATTAGAACGTAGCGTTTGTTTTTATATATTTGTAACGTCTTGTATGTTTATGTGACAGTACTTAGATAACCTTTGAACGATGCTTTATTAAAGGTTATATACGTGTAGATAAACGACTTGGAGCTGTTAGTTAGCACTTCTTATGGATTTTTTAATTTGGTGGGAGTTTGATTCTCGGTGAGGGTAATTAAAATATTGTTTTATAGATGTTTATATGTATTTTTGAATTGTTTTTTTATAGCTAATTTTGTAAATTTCAACGTGACTTTTATATTGATATTTGGTAACGGTATTTTGCTATATAAAGTAGTCAACTATATTGGCTGAATTAAAAACCATAATTATTTATTATAACTTACTTTATCTAAATTCGTATTTTAATTATTTTTTTAAATATAAAAGAGATAGTTATACTTTTAAGCACCACGATGGTAAGGTGTTTACTTAAATGGTTTTAGGTTTAACATACTGTCGGATAGGATATAATATATAGTGTCATTTCTTTTATAAATAAAATGTACTGTACATCATCCGTTTAAACACCCTTACCTCACCTCTAGTCTGACCCTCAATGCTGCAACTTCATATATAGATAAAAACTGTAAACCCTTTATATAATCTTATTATTTATCTTTTGTTATCTGAAGAAAATCATTACTGAAATAAAGAAAAATGTACTCCATTCAAAAAACATAAAAAATAGGCAATATACGTCACGTTAGTAGATATGCGTAAAACACAGACAAGGTTGAGATTAACTTTGATATTTGATATGTATATTGAGCAGTGCCTTTCTTTTAGGCCTTTTATAAGGCCTAAAAGAAAGGCACTGCTAACCTAAGCGCAAGTAGTTTTCAGTTATCCCCACGGGATTAATGTGAGTTGTTATATAGCATTTTCATCATGAATGGTCACATGAATAACCTATTCTATGCAAATTTGCGTGAATTTTGTAATTTTAAGTAGTACAGTACAGCAGTAGTTGACTCATGGCCATAGCAACTTGTATGTCCCTTAAAGCAGACGTGTATGTTAAACGTATGGTAGTGTGTGTCACGGTTATTTTGTTGATTTAATGTATTTTTTTAGTTATTATGTTATATCACTGTGCCAAATTCTTGCCAAAAGATGCCTATTTTAAGGGTCGTAATTCAGCAAAATAATCTACCGACAAACTATAATTATAACGTATATTCAAATACATACCGTTACATTTCAAGTTTAATATATTCTCTACAATATATTTATTTACTTTTTTTTATAATTAAATATTGTAGTTTGCACAAGTATATATCCTTGAAAGGTTGTCCAGGTTTTATATATATATACAGGATAGCCTACATTTATTATTAATTGACTTAAGTATATGTCGTATCGTGACTGTCTGATGTGTACATTCGAGACGAGCGTTCTGTGAAGGAGGTGTGGCTAGTCCTATTTTTATATGATAATTTGTAAGATCTTTGGTTTTTGCGATTTCTACATATTTTGTTATGAAACGCCGGGTTTTCTAAAATGTATTTTAGAATACTAAAAATATACACATTTTCAATATACAAGTTTCATTTCAAAATGATCATTTGTGTTTATTAAACGCTATTGTGGCATAGATACTTTTGAATGCTTGTGGGTTCAATTCTCACTGTGGGTAAAGTATAATATCAGGCATAATATATAGTATATGATAATGTCAGGCAAGTAAATGTTGTCAAGGAAATTAGACATTTCTCTAATTACGCAATATGGGAAGTTGAGTTTTGCCAATCAAATATTATAGTGTTTGTTAATGGGCGGAAGATGAAGAGCGGAATGATATATGCATAGTAAAACAGCAGGTATTACTAATTATCGAAGAAAATATTTCATTATATTGTTATTTTAAAATTTCAATGTTATTTGAAACAGAGTTATACTTATACTTATTACTTAATAATCACTGTTTCATTGGACAACGTGATATGGTTTTCATAAAAGTACTATAAAACACCTTCACTTTTTTTTTAGTTCTAAAGTAACTAAACGCTTTTTCATGTCTTCGGTAGTGACAAGACACTCTGTTATAAACTTTCCGCCCAAATTCTAGACATTGTGTGTTGAAGGCCGTTACTCAACACTGTCCTTATAAATATAAAAGAAAAATATTGCCAATCAATCATAGGAGTAGTGGTCAAGCCAGTCGGAGTCTAACACGACTATACTGAGACCAAATGTCTACTTTGCCAAGTATTATGTTACGCAAATCACAAATTGCAGAACAAGCAGGCGTACTTCCCGATCTTCGGCGAGCAGCACCCTCGGCCGCCGCGCTCGCGTCCCAAGGACGCGCAGGGCACGGTGCGCGCGTGCGCCGCCTGCCACCACCACCTCGTGCAGCAGTGGAACGCTTACCAGGTAACATATCATTATATTATACTTGTATTGTTTGTTTGTGTTTAACTTTAGTAATACTTTATATACGAGGCTTAGCTATTCAAATACTAAAGAAAAGAAAAATATGTAAAGAAGCTAGCAACCCGCTCGCTGCGTCGTCTGCGGTAACTATTGCTGTTTCGTATTTTTGGCGGCATTTTCGTAAAACAATGAAATTTTTAAAAAATAATTGCAAAAAAGTAGCATATAACATTATTAGCAAACGTATAAAAAAATTGAACGTAGCGGAATTTGAATTCGATCCAAGTAACTTTCGACGGACGGTTTCCAAGAGGCGCGGGTTCGAATCGTGCTAAATTTAAATTTCTATACATCTTTTTTAAGTTTTTTCAATTTTACTTTACATTTAAAAAAGTAACATATGTTTATCTTAAGACCCTCAAGTATCTCTATATGAAATTTCATTACATTCGTACATCTTCCTGCCTAAATCCTCATGTAGGGATAAATTACCCCGTTCCTATGCTGCTGTTGATAATGACTCGCAATATGATCTAACGCGAGTGTAAATATTGCGATATATACGTGAATGATGATTGTTATCAGCGTTATTTGTAATTTAATTTTTGAGGCCATCGTGGCTCATTGAGCCAATGTCTGGCTGGCAAGCGCGATGGTTAGGTGTTCGATTAGCCCTCGTGATTATATTTAAATGATTTTATTATTGCTGCTCTGTTAAGACAAGCCACTCGACATGCATTGTCTCGGGTTCGTGCGTAAAGCAGACAAAGGAGTGTCTAAGTTCTCCTAGCTATGTGTAATACAGTCTTAACGCATATAAAAAATACATCTTTGTTTTAATACTTGTGAGAAAACAGCCATTTTCACTAGCAATATATTATGTAATGATTAAAATATAATTTATATTCATTTTATTTATAATATTATAAAAGCTGTAAAGTTCCAATAAATAAGTAAACAGATAGTAATTGACCGCAAAGGGCAGGATCATGTAAGTCGAGATAAGCTTAAAGTGCATCTCAGTTGCATGTATGACGCTAATAATATATTAATTTTTATATTATATTGTATGGCACTTGGCTTTGGCTTATAAAGCTGTTATATTTAGATGTTATTATACTCTTTTTTAAAATTTATTTATTAAGGCATTAGATATAGGTAATCACCACTTTATTGAAGATATTTCGGAAATTTAGAATTTGACAATTGAATTCAAAGTTTTATAAGAAATGTTAAACCAGTTTAAAAAAGTGGTAGATATTGTTATGATAGGAGAGCAATTAACATTATTATAAGTACTTTGTTACTTACTACTTCTAAATAATTGAACTAACTTCTCTTTTCGTTATGAAAATTTCAATAAATATTTTTTTAAGATTTTTTATATAAAAGTTTTATGATAAAAAAAGTATAAAACGATCATTCTACTGATTAAAACTATTTATATGTCTTTACATTGAATGACACATTAAATGTATCTTCAATTCGCTATATATAATATGTTTGTATTCAAAAACAAAGTCCATCATGTAACTATTTTAATTAGGGCATTCGACAATGCTACGTATTTTATTAGGACCGAAACTGGAGAACGGTATAACTTATGAGTCGCATTCAACCAGCTGAGCAGCAACATTCACATGACGTTTGACTGGTTAGTCAAGGCGCATAAATTGATTAGCAACACGTAACCTTACGCTTGTTTAAAAGGCAAGAAGTGCTTAATGTTATGACACTTTATAATCCATGCAAAAGCAAATAGGAACTATTTTTAATATTTAATTTTAATACAAAAATCATATTTATCAACCCTAAAAACATGGCGAACGGTCAAACTATTTCATTACTGAGTGACTGACAGACAGACAGACGCTCGTCCGAAACTATTCGCTGTAGAAACCTGAACTTGGGCATGTAGGTTTAATTGGCAATGTAGAGGAGTAAATACTAGCTAAGTGAGAACTTGTTCTAGAAATTCTTACGTGCAATGGAAATAAAGGAATAGCACGTCCACGCAAACGAAATTGCTACACTACACACTACACTAGTAAACTTATAACATTATAAGTCACTTGTAAACCACTTTGTTGTTTTTTTGTCGCCTTATCGTAGACATTTGTTCAGAACTAATATTTGCGTAAATTATCTACTTTAATTGTAATATAAATAAAACGGCTGTTTGTGAAGTTCATTATTCTACTGGTGTGATTACAAAATCATCGTTGTGTGTATATATTTTATGTTCTGTTGATTTATGTATGTGTGTATGTATGTACATTATGACTGTTACAGTTTTATTCGGTAACTAATGTAAAATGTAGAGAAATGTTTTTATAATATTTTAAAGTGATAATTAAAATCGTTAAACAGTTAGGATTAAAATAATATTATAATTTACAGCTTTTATACACAATTTTAATGTTTTACTAGAGAAATAAATCAGGTAAAAATTCAGGGGTTATATTATTAGTTTCAATTTGCCGCTAGTTTACGTAGGATTATTATATAGGATTTTTGATGCGGTGGCATAAGAACGTACAAATTAATTATCTTTGGACAGTATCTGAGATATACATATGTAAATCCTTCTACTTTCAAATTTCTCCAGGCATAATATATTCTACATGCTTTTTTGCACGTGACCTACACGCGCCCGTGTGTGTTTTCTACTTTTAGGCGTATTCTTATTTGTATTTAAGATTATTATAATTGTGATTATATATTAATTGGGCCACCAATTATGTTATTAATTAAAATTATGAATATACTAGGAGATTATGTTACGGTATTATATCAACGAATAAGAACTACGCGTAAAAATTTACTCTAAATCTATTCCTAATCCCATTTTTTTTCTATTTATTTATAAGTTTATATATTAGAATATTTATAATTATGATAAATATAATAACAGTATACTTGAGAATCAGTTAAATTATAGCTCAAATGTGGATGATATTTTTTAAATTTTCATTTTGAATGGTGCGACTCTCTTACTAAGCTGTATATTGCTTAGTAACAGATTACAATAGTTACAACTTTGTAACTATTGTAATCTTCTTACTTAGCAGTAACATGTCAGTGGTATACATTCAAATGATTATTTGTAACCTCAAACCGAAAGTGTTTTCTAAATCTATAAAAACAAACTAATTTGCGTCTCATTTTATATTTTGGGCATATCATCAAATCGTACTCACTTCGCGCTAGAGCCTGAAATGACGGTATTGCTCGGGCATCCAGAAATTGCAAGTACCTTTCCCGTAATTTCACCTAAAATACTTAGTATGTACTTTAAACTTAAAATGAATCCATTTCTGTTTTTGGTATCAAGAACAACACTTTGGACCACATATTCACAAGATGTATCGGACTAGATAAAACTAATTTTCCGGTCCCTTATTGAATGTGAGGACAATATTGCTTCTACGAATAAAATTGGTATTTGGATTATTCTAGATTTTACCGTTAATATATACGTTAACATGGAATGTCTCGGATTCGGGCGGAAAGTGGAGAACGGAGTGTCATGATACTAGTGCAGAGCATGAAGAAGAAAAGATATATTATATAACAAGCTTTGTTTACGTATAACCTTAAATTATTTATTAGTAAGTTTAACATGATCACCAAGAGCTAATGATGTATGAGTTTTTTACTCGCGTGACATAAAATCAATGTTGATTTTTTAACTATTTACTAACTAGTCTTGTTATAGACACAAAATATTTTTCAAGAGTTAATAACAAGATAGGTACCAAACTTTTAACGTACTACAAGTGCGCTAATCGACAAATATTAGTGCATGTCATTCGTGCCGCCAAGACACGTTCACGTGCGCACGTTGTTATGCGCCTGCGCATGTTGTATTTTATTGAAGATTATAGTAATATATATATACAAGAAAAAAGTATTTTGGTATAGTTTAAGAATCTAAAACAGCGGTCTTAATATTTCAAATAAGTTGTAAATAGTGTTCTTTTTGTTTAAGTTTTTAAGAAGATTTCTCTAGTAGTAATAAAGTATATCTGTTTATAGTCTATAAGTCGGTGCCAAATAGTGACAATGGGCTGTCGGACAGTAAACGATACTGTGGATGTGTTGAAAACGTGAAAATCAGTGAATGTTAGTGTCAGGTAAACAGTGCAGTGGTTATAGTGTTTGAATGTCTTGGATGTAAACCATGTAATGTCGCTGGCCACGGAAAAGGTATTTCATCAAACTTGTCTTTGTAATGTCTCGTATTCAGGCGGAAAGTGGAGATAGTAGTGACTTGGCACTAAATTCTCTCTGCCTATCTAAATGAACGATTATATACCATGCGCCTCAACTGTAAAGTTTGTATATTGGAAAATTTTGACAAGGCTTATTGTTATTCATTCAGATCATCGATTTTTAATTTATTTATATTCTCCTTAACTTTCTAAAGTTAAGTATCATTTTAAAGTATTAAGAAATATATATATTATTGTGAAATAAATAGTATTTTATCACATCTACTACGAAACAACCTTAATTCGACTTTAATAATTGTGATTAAATTTCCTAACGAGGACATTAATTTATATCAACAAATCAAACGTAGTGTTTATCTCCAAGTAATTGATTTATTGACATATTTAATATAAATCATAATAGATGTAAGTATCTACGTTTAATTATAATTTACTTTTGATAGTTTCGATGAGATCACACTTCTTGGTCTCTACCAAATTGATTGAATTAAAAAACTTTCCGCTTTATTCCGTTGTTATAACAAGATATTATGTCCCTTTTAGAACCTAATTCTAATCCATAAATATGAAAATGCACATCCGCGACATAAAGGCATATTACTTAACATAACTAACTAACTAATAAAACAGCAACGTGCTTTTTCAACGCCACATACGTACATTGTGCTTTAATTAATTGTTCTAATAATTGTACAATATCAAAATAATATGATTCTATGATATTTAATAATTGAGAAAAAAAATATTTTAGCCAATTGAGAAGTTGTTTTCATGACTAGCATGCAGATAAAAATATTTTTTACGAAGTAAAGTAAATTTTTGTGAAGTAGCTTAATTTTGATTTATTACTTGAAACAACTTTTGAACTTTAAATTAAGTTAGCTGACCCGAATGTGGACAATGTGTAAAGTTGCGGGTGCATGGACCAACCGGGGTGATTTAGTTAGCAATTTTTATTACGAACTTTGTATTTGACATTTCTCATAACTTTAACAACATTTAATTTTTTAACATGGAAATTAAAAATGTTCTTTTATTATTTGTAGAACAGAAAATAAATATTTTTCTGTTTTATTGTTCTCTTTATGTAAAGGTGTTATATGTATAACACGTTTGTAATAATGTTTTTCATATTCTACGTGTGTTATTAACGTTAAACAATTCAAAAGATTATTTGTATAAATATGTTCAAGTGCAACACGATGTGCATGTGTTGTCATAGTTCATGACATAGTTCTGAATATTATAGTGTTTATTTAGATGTCTATATACCTACACAGTTTGTTAGCATATTACATGGTGCTTACGCTTAGTATAACAGACAATAGTCTAAATATATACAAATATTTTATTTTTACGTATGAATATTCTGATGCCCGACTGACTACAGTCAGCAAGCAATTTATAGAATCACGGCAATTTATAAAATAGATCCGTATGTCTTCTGTAAAGTTGAATAAATTTGTATTTAAAATTGAATTTAAATCTTACAAGTATTTTTGTAATCTGTATACTGCACAAATCAAAGAGTAATAACTTGTAAGTCGCGTAATGTGGGTGGTCGTCGACAGCCCCTAGCACGTTTTCTAAACATCTTGTTTTTAAAACGATATTTTTGTTACAATAACATCAGTGTGCTTACTTAAGGATTAATTGTTATTGACTACACTAAACTATTTGTTATAGAAATTTATAAAACTATTTATTTTTTACCAATTTAAAAGTGTTATTCACCATAAGAAATGGAATAATATTTTTAGAAACGTCTAAAAATTTGAACGCAGCAGGATTCGAACCTTGGACGGTTTCCAAGGGGCGCGGGTTTGATATACTAGTTTTTAACTTTTATATTTCATTTATTGAATTTCAAATAGTAATTCATTTTAAATATTAATCGCAACCTTGTCTCGATTTTGGGCGGAAAGCAAAAAACGGATTATCCTACTGTGCAGAAAACGTGTAGCTATTTATTTTTTAAATTATAGAACATGGTTTAAAATTTTAAAACGATGTGTGATTATTCAATAAGTCATAAACAACCCTTACTTTAATTGTTCTGGGAAATACGACAAAATTAAACCTTTACATGTTAACAATTATAATCGTTTAAATATCTTATAAGTTTTTATATTTATTTACATTTTTTAAAGTGTTATTCGCGCACTTAGGAAATTGAAAAATACATATTTAGAAAACGTATAAAAATTTGAACGCATCGGGATTTGAACCTGCGCCTCTTGAAAACCGTTCAAGCGCTCTGACTGTTAAGCCATGCGTTTTACATCCAACTACGTCGAAATTTTTACATTTTTATTACAACTTATATTTGTTGTTAGCATATTTATAGAGATTTTTACAAATTTCTGCTACCCAAAGATTATTCTTACGAACAATCGTTTTGGCAAGAGATAATGCTATTTATTAAATATATATATTTTTTAACATTTTTTAATGTGTTATTCGCGCACTTAGGAAATTGAAAAAGACATATTTAGAAACGTATAAAAATTCCAGCTAAGTCGAAATTTGTAAAAATCTCTCTACAGAGATGCTAACAACAAATATAAGTTGTAATAAACGTATAAGAATTTCGACGTAGCTGGATGTAGAACGCATGGCTTAGCGGTCAGAGCGCTTAAACGGTTTTCAAGTGGCGCGGGTTCAAATCCCGCTGCGTTCAATTTTTTATACGTTTTCTAAATATGTGTTCTTTATCTTATAAGTTCTCATTGAAAAAATCAATTATCTATTTATTAGGTTTTTATGTAAAGAGTAAAGAGCTTAGTAATTACAACTGTTTCTCTTGTCTGTTTGATCAGTTTTTTCTTTTTTTATGTACACACATCAAATTGGTTAAATCTAAATTGACAGGCAATGTCCCAATTACAGTTTGCTCATTAACCTCCTCTTGCCAATCCAACCCTGTCTGACCTCATTTTTTATCACAACAGCAGACTCACTATATCCGTTAATCATTATATACTCTTAGAAGATAACGTATCGCTGACCTGACCTGCCATATTACTATCAACATTTGTAGTTAAATGCCCATTCGTAATAATGTTTTCTTCTGTATCAGATTGTGCATGTTGTGAAAGTTAATTTATTTCACGATTGATCTTGAGTGCTATCTTTGTAGTTCTGATACAACTGACGTTCTGTATTTCATCATTCGTTTGGTCGGTTATTGTTTTTGGCTACTGATTTTGGTTTTTATTGCGAAAATTTGATTAATTTTTTTATATTTTGGCATTGTTTTGTTGTTGTTGTTGTTTTTAAGTTGTAAGGATTTAGAATGTATTTATTTCCAGGTTCACGTTTTTTCCTTTATTGCACGATAGGCAGAGTAAGTGCCTAGTGACACGAAACTCCTTTACGTGCATTTTTAGCAGCTTCACGCTTTTTCCTGCATGGCTGGGTAGTCACAGTAAACTTGTGTCAAGACACTCCGTTCTCCACTGTTGCTTTCTATCTGAATTTAGAATTGCTAAAAATATACTCGTAGTAGAATAATTTGGGTTATCCTTTGTTTTTAAACTTTATATGATTGGCATTTTATGTGAACGTATCGTTCATTTATTGAAAACAATTCTTTAACTTTAAATGGATATCATAAGCCGACGATATTATGCGTTTTAAGGTATAATAGTAAAAAAAAATAACTTTGTTCATTGCATAAATTATACACATATTTTATTTACTAAGTAAACTCTTTATCTTCTGAATCGAATAAAATCGAAAACTTTATCATACTAAGAGATTTAGTTTTTTTGAAGCCATACTATTTGACGAATAAGTGAAATTATCAAAATCAGTCAACTAAGGTCAATGCCACAGATAACACACCGGGCACTGCTCTCTCGGGAGGGTCCGTGAGAAACTAGTTGCCGTATCAGTTTTATACAAGTATCAACATTGATTGAAGCCCAAGTGACTCGGTGGGACGGCGTCCGACTGCAAAAGCGATTGTTTGTAGGTTCTATCCCCACTCGGTGGAACAATCATCTTAAATGATTTTCATTTCACCAATCATTCGATTTTGGGCGGAAAGTGGAAAACGGAATGTCTTGATGTTCATTACTTTATAATTGTTTTTCTATGACAACCTTGCTAGGTGGAAAAAAGCGTGAAACTGAATACAGCAACATTGTTATCGCATTGCGTTGTTGGAACTGTGCTAATGTACCACGCTTGGCGAGTTTACCAATGGTTACTAATACTTTGATTGATAACTGTAGATATACGATTAGTTTTATCTTGATGTCGGTTTGTTAATGATAAACATGGCTATTATCAGTCTGTCCGTCGGATAGTTTTTTTGAATAAATATTTGTTGTACGAAAAATTAAGTATTTCGTCTGGTGGTTTGGAGGTATTGACAAACTGATATCACCCATACATATTATAAAACGAAGTCTCCAAAAGCTGTCTGTCTGTAAGTGATTTATTATATCAAAATCTACTGAACGGATTTTTATACGATTTTTAAAAAAAGATGGATGGATGAATCTTGAGGAAGGTTTAGGTTAATGGTACATTACGGTTTTATATTCACTGAAATATGACGATTACTGTTGAAAATCTGCTTGGAGGTATCCTCGCGTGCGCTGCGTAAACCAGCAGAGATACACTAAAGAGTTGTAGATCTGTAAAATTACTTCAAAAAAGGCTATGATAGCATAACTCTATCACTTATGGTTTACTCAAAAAGACTACTTTGATGTTCAAAATTTCAATTAAAAATATTACGGTAGTTTCGAGGCTGTTTTCTTCAGTTTGAAAATAGTTTCAATTATAATGCCGAATGCCGAATTGGTTGTGGGTTCGATTCCCACTAGGGGGGATGATTATATTTAAAATATGTTCATTTCTCCGTTCTAGTACATAAAATTAGGCGCGGCGTTGTTCCGCCACTCAACAAGTAATATCTCGATTTCCGAATTCACGAACAGAGTGACTTAACACTAGGTGCACTCTGATATGTGAGAAAAAGCGTGAATCTAAAAAAATTGTGACAAATAAGCACACCACTGCAAAATAATACTATTGAAACTTAATTTACCGCTGAAATATAATTATCACGTTCTTCAATCAATTGCACATAAAGTACTGCAAATCCTTGTTGAAGTGATACTTGACAACAAAGTAATATGTGGCAATCCTGTTGACTGATTTTACTGATATCTTTTAAAAATATCTCATACTTACATATATGTATACGTATATATTTGTTTATTCATAGATAAATAGAAATACATTATTGCAGACGAAGCTAATACAAGGAACAGTACACAAGATTTTATGAGTAATACAGTGGGTGCAAAGGTTGTCTTATTAAAAGCTGGTAAATTACTGGTAGCAACCTCTGCTAGACAACCTTTGATGAGAGGAGGATAGATATCGATCTTCTACATATATTAAATAGCTTGTCCTGATTCTCTGACTGACTGATACATTATCACCGAGTGGAAACTATTGAACTTAAACGCATGGTTTTTGGTCACTAGGTTTATTTTATGGCGTAGACGCTCACTAAGAAAGGATTTTTGGGAAATTAAACCCAACCAACAACCATAATTCTAAGGCCAAGGTGATAAAATAGGGGTTGAAAGTTAGTATGGAAGTCCTTTATTTTTAATGCTGAAAAGATAAAACTTTATTCATTGGCTATACGTGAATACGTTAATTCTGGCGGTATCAAAAGTATTCGCGGTATTAAACAACGTGTGGTATAAATAAAAGGTGGAAAGCCATTAGGATCAGGGGTATTTAGACAGCATTATCAGTTTGTAGCACTATATCAATTTGTACTGCGTTTCTTCCCCTTCATATGGGAAGGTAAACGAAATTAGCAACTCAGTATTCATTTTAGACGCTTTCTTATTCAAAGGAGTAAAAATGGCACACTCACACAACCAGTCTACTGATTTTGCTTTCATACTAGTGATATCTCGGAAAACATCTGGGGTTAGTTTTGTCACAGTTCAGAAGATCGCAAAGTCTTTTTTCAAGATTTACAAAACGACGTATATCAATGTCAATTTCTATGTGAGAACAATTATAGCATCTAAAAACGATGTTGAAACTATAATAAATTCAGAAATATTAAGTGATACTTCACTTATTTTTTACTTACTTGCAGATTATGACAGAGTAGTTGGCAGTGAAGCTCAGTTTCTAAATTCACTTGAGCTGTACCTTCACATAAGCTCCAGTGAAAATTAGGCGTTCCAGTCATACTTATGCGAAATTTACACATTCTTATTATGTAACGGAACGAGATTTCCTGTCATATAACATAATAATCGGAAGATATACATAGGACGGAACATAATTAGTCCATTTTAGCCGGTGTAAAAGTAAATAGATGTTCCATTCTAACTTAAAAGGATTCAATTTTCTATTAACCTTAACTA
>JAOYRR010000408.1:0-131659 GCA_038994665.1 Podotricha telesiphe | reverse complement strand
CTCGATATAACAGAAAAATTACGGAATCGTTTTTTTATATCCTCACCTCAGGCTCCTTCTTCTTCTTCATTTTCTCCTAAATCCTTGGAAGGACGGTATAATTAAGTGCTTGTGCTCTCTCTTTGTCTATATTGAAGTTGCTACTAAAGGTTATGATGACTATATATTTTGTAGATACATTATTTCGTTACTATTGATTGAATATATTTGTATTAAATAATTTTAACAAATTCCTTTAACAAATTAAAGTAATTCTAGTCAACTCTAAAAATATCAAATCAAGCAACTACAATGAAAGGTACATTTTTTTTAGCTTCCACGGTACCGTTACAACATACTTACCAATTTTATCTCGTGCACTTCACGTAGTGATTGTGATTTGAAAATTCTACCTGAAGCGTATTCTTGAATATAAATGTTCCTCTTTCTAGTTAAATAATGAAATATGCTATTGTGAATAGTAATTTGCTTTCCACTATTTAATGAGTATAGTTATTTAAGCGTATAGGAAAATGTTACATAAATATATTTGTAGAAGTTATAAAGTTATTTTAATTATGTATTTATATATCATTGTGATAGCGTCTGACGATTCGATTCCCATTCGGGTGAATGCACCTCCACGCTGGTACCTAAGAAAAAGCGCGACGCTGAGTTCTCGATTTCTGGCGCAAAGTGGAGTATGTAGTGTCTTTATACTAGGTTCTCTCTGACCCTGCTATGTGGGGAAAAAATATGAAACTGCAAAAAGTAATGTATACATAATATAATTTGAAATATTTTTCCTTGTTACAGATGCGTGGCGTTCCGGCCCAGGAGCGCGTGTACACCCTGCGCACGCGTCCTCCTTCACTCCTCCCTCCATCTCCCCTCAGCCTAGCGTCCTCCGGCGACAAGTCCATAGCAGCGCACGCGCACTCCCCCTCCCTAGACCGCCCTCCTTCGCAGACTACGGCCAGTTTTGTGTGCTATGTGTGCGGAGTGTCGGCCCCCAGCTCGCAACTGCGACTGGTCTACTGCTGTGCTAACCCCGAGAGGGAACCCTACTACCCCTTTATTACCACGCTCAAGCCCCATCCGGACGCAAGTCCGATTAGTCCACAAGGTCAGATTTTCTTGTCATTTCTTTGCAAAATAATACAATAATATTTTCGTCATTTCATATTTAAGTAAAATACAAAAATAAATATTTTATTTAAGAGCTTGTATTGGGTTTTGGTCGAATTTCGCGCTATATGTGAATATTATAAATTTGATATTGTTTTTCTTATAGCCTTCTTGAATGCTGAGGTTATAAATATCTTTAAAAAAAGGCCATCGCATGACAAAAGTGTTACTTAAAATATAATTCAGTAAAAGATTTAATAAAAATAACTTTTACTTGGCAGTTTGTTGTAGCTAGAGTCCCAGATTACTTTACCAGACTACCAAATCTTGTATTAACTTCCATAGTAGCCATTTAATGTTGTGGCTGTAAGATTTCAACACATACGAATATAACTTAAATAATATTAAGGTGACAGTGATATAAACATACACAGAATATAATGCGCTTTTCAGGCATGGTGCAGATATGCGCGTCGTGCTATAAGACTATACCGCATAAGTACCCCGCTTACAGCGAAAACGGGGAACCCAACGCGGCGCACAATAACTCGCATACTAATAATATTAGGTAAGGAATACATTTTTCATATGCTACATAGCTCAAGCACGTGCACACATTAAAGCATCCCAGCTAATGCGTCATATAAAAAATAAATGATCATATCTTATCTAAGAAGCAGACAAATATTTCTCCGTTCTGGTACCTAAGACAAAGCGTGGCGTTGAGTACCGTCATGAGTGGACACGCAATGTCTCTGTGTCAGGTGGAACGTGGAGAAAACGGAGTGTTTTGACATTAGATTCTCTCTGAGTATCCTACTGTGTCCTCACGCTAGCCTTACAAATGACCGGATTTCTTAGGACTTGAGAATTTTCGATTAGATTAAATATGGGTCATCATCACTAACATCAAACGAAGAAATTAGTTATATGTCGATATTGAAGATTTTTTTCAAAAGTCTTTTTTACAATTCTTATTCTAATTTCGGATAAATTTTAATTAGGTGATTTAGCGCCCTAGGAGGACTCAGGAGGACCATTGCTTAATATTATCAATTTTAATTTTGGCATTACTGAAAAAGGACACACTTATGTAAAAAAGCACCAGTATTTTTAAATTTCCTTTTTAATAACTATAGGTTCAAGCCATATGATATGAAGCCGGGACAAGGCGCGAGTAAGCGGCCCTCGAGCGCACTCGCGACGAGTCCGCATAGTCAGATAGTTGCCGAGAACGGCATGGGGCTGTACAGGTCTGGTATTTTTTTTTTGATGGATTATAAAGCTAAGCTAAAGTGTACTGATGGTATTTAAATGTGGTATTTTCTTATGTGGAGGTTATAGATTTTAATCTTACTTGTGGATGTTTATATTATAAGGTGTAGATGTTTTGGCAGTTGGATTAGTCCAAAAAATATATATTTATTTACACAAAAAGTTTCATGATTATCTGCACAACATTAAAATTGGGATGATTAAAATATATTACTTTATAACAGTAAATTTGTAAAATGAATATAGCAGCTGGTTCAGACTTAACGGTTATTATAGACTCGATATATTATATAACCAAAGATATTGTATGAATATATTATATTGTTGGATTTATTTAACTGATAAAATCTATAATGTATTTTACTATAAATTAAAGAATAGATTTAAATTCCTGCAAATTACCAAAATAACCATGAACTGACGCAAATTTTCGCCCCACTAGGTGCTACGTCTGCGCGGGCCTGTTCCCCCAGCAGTCCATGGAGTGGCTCTCCACCAGCGCAGAGTACATGAACTCGCATGCCATGCATTTCCCCTGCCTCGCTGGAGCGGGCTCGGGCGCGGGCGGGGCTCCGCGCGGCGGGCGCGTGCTGGCGTGCTCGCGCTGCGTGCGGCACCTGGCGCGGCAGTGGGAGCTGATGGACGCTGAGCGTGTGCCCCTGGAGCATCGCAGGTTCTGATGCTATAGGGATTTAATTTAGAAGTGATTTTGAATAAGAGGCTTTAAATTGTCTTGTTAATTATCGATTTTGATGATTTTTGTTTTGTTTGATAAATAATACTTTAGAGGTAGTTCCCCATATGATTGTCAACAAAATAGATGTATCGCTACGCTTGCAAAAAAATATTTAACACAAAAATATGCACAGAGATGACGTTTTAGTTTGTGGTTGTTACTTTATATTAAAATAATGCTTAACGTAGCGAGTCTACGATGCTGCCAAGTGGCTACGAAACAAGTCGTACAGCTACGTAGCATTCGTAGCGCGTGTAGCTTCCTATTGAAATATACATTTTTAACATTTATTTTTAGATTTTACTATTTGTACTATAGTTTTTATTAAACCTCGATTATTATTAATAACAATGTTGTATTGAGGATCGTCACTGTGGCCTCATCGTAGTGCAGTCTGACTCACTGACTTACTGTACACGTGATGATTGTGGCTTCGGTACTCACTCGGGGAAAATATCAAAATTATTTTTATATCCCCGCTGTAGTAGGTTAAACCGTGGCATTCAATTTAGCAACTTAATTCACAATGTTAATTCGCTTAATTAGGACAGAGAGTAAAGACTTGAATGTTTAACATTAGACAGACAGTCTACCCTACCCTGTTTGTACGGGGACGGGGGAATAAAGATGTTTCAGAAACCGTTTAAAAATTTGAACGCAGCGGGATAAAATTTTGGTAAAAATAAGTTGTAATAAGCGTATGAGAATTTCCACGTAGCCGGATGTAGAACGCATGGTGTAGCGGCATCTTTATACGTTTTCTAAAACTTTTTCTCAATTTTTTAAGTTAATTACACTTAAAATTGATAAAATGTTTAGTGACTGTTATTTAAAATATTCGGGTAAATAGATACAACATCCCGTCGCCGCTGCCGATGTCCATGAACGGCGAGCGCGTGATCCCGACGCCGCCCTCCACTACCTCCGACCGCACCGTCGCTAGCAACAGCGGTAATATTTGTTTTTCGACTCTAATAGCGATAGAAATTTATATATTACCATAATATTGGTTTAAAGAAAGACATTATTTTTAATTATACACACGATGATTGTGTGCTTTCTTTTGGGGAATTGATTTTATATGAATTAATTTGATTTGATTGGTTTGATAAGACATAGCGCGCCATTTACTATGCAATGTCTTATGAAATAGACTACCATTATAGTTTCTTTTATGTTGATTGTTTTTAGAGATGTGTGAAGAGTAAATCTTTATTTTACGCTTTATAATTTATAGAAAAACATGTTCATTTAAATATAACAAGTCGTAGTCGTATATTACGGCTAAACATTTTAAAGCTTGTGCTAAATGCTAAGTTATCACCTTAGACTAAATAAATTAACTGAATTAATAATAAATTAACTGAATTAATAATAAATTAACTGTCTAAATATTTGCGTCTATAATAAATTTCCACAACTTTTCTTACAATTACCACTATCGGAATTTTATAGCTTTAAGATTTAATAATTGTTTTGTACAAATGTGTGATGGTATCATTTACATTTAACGCAGGTTACTTGACACTGCATTAAATAATGAAATTGTAACTTGTATATTTGAAAAGCAGCCGTTGAATTTCTGTGTGCCTTCTCTCAGCAGTTGTTATTAAGTTTATTCGACGTTTCAAAATTGCTCGCGAAAGTTTATTTGAATTAACCATATTTTGAATTTGAAGCGAGCAAACACTCAACCCTCTATGATGATGCTATGCATACTTTAGTTAGTGTGTACAAAGTGTGATGTGTGTGTGTGCAGCGTGCACGTCCATCTACTGCTTCCTGTGCGGGCTGCACTCCGACCTCACGCTGGCGCGCGTGCTGTTCGGGCAACCGCAGGGCAACGCGCCCTACTTCCCGTGCCTGCTCACGCACCAGGTACCGCCATTCAGATCAGATCGTTTTTGCTTATTTATGTTTCATGTATTTAATTATAGCATTTCCTACTTACATTTGATATGTGTGCGCAGAGTCACCTGAACGCGGAGCAGCTGCGCGAGAACGGCTCCGCGCTGGTGTGCACCTTCTGCTACCACTCGCTGCTCAGCCAGTGGAGGAGGTACACTGACACTGACACTGACATACCATTACCACTCACAATTTCGTATCCAAATAAGACTGGAAATGCCACGACTAAGGAACTGAGCTAGCCATTCATAACGTGTCGTGTATAACTGACATCACACACTATTACAGTCAACAGGTTCGAATCCCTATGTCAAAGAAATTTTTGTTTGAATTACTTTTTTTTCGATGTGGTAAGACAAAATCTACCGATAGTTCCGTCATACTACATATCATAACATTTTATTTGGCATATTCTGTTAAGTTAAAATATAAATATTTGTGTGTTCCGAGTCTGCTTACATATGAAAAACACTACTTATATACAAGGCCTGACTGTAAGCGTACCTAAGTGTGCAAGTGGCGCGCAGGTACGAGGCGCTGGGCGGCGCGGGGGCGGGGGCGGTGGCGGGGGTGGGCGGCGCGGGGGCGGCGGGCGCGGGGGCGGGCGTGTCGGCGGAGCGGCGCGCCTACAACACGCACGACTACCACTGCCACCTCTGCGGCATCAAGACGTACCGCAAGCGCGTGCGCGCGCTACCCATCAAGGTGCACAATCGATACATACTTACATATTAGAACGTGTCTCGAGAGTCGCTTTCACTGAGTGGTCAAGACGTGAACGTTGAAATGATTTCCAAACTTTTATAAATCTTCAAAAACCAAATTTTTCTGTTTGTATGAATAACACAAAATATTACCATAATTCTCTATTTTCAAAAAAAATAATTCCAAAATACATGAACAAATACTACATTATAATTTAATAAGTAACGAAATTATTAAATAAGCAATTAATTTACATGCACTATGCATTAAAAAAAATGTATTAAAAGTAATTTTTTTATCAAAACTTTTTTGCGGCAAATGTTGCGAAACTTGAACATGTTAATTAATTAACAACAAAGGTAAATTATAGTTATATATTTTTGATTTATAAGCATTTCGACGAAGCTGTATAGAACGTATGGCTTAGCGGTCAAGACAAGACGAGAAGCGAGAGTTCGAGTCCTACTACGTTAAATTTTTATACATTTTCTCTATATTATTAATACATATTTCAAATGTATTATTAAATAGAATAATATAAGTATATTATATTAATTTTTCTTTTTTCATATAGGAATTCCCATTTTTAATGCAAAGGCGGACGGAGAACTCGTTGTTACTAGAAAATGGAGACTACGCTGTTGTATGCTTAGACTGTTATGAAAGTTTAAGGTAAATACGTGTATTTTTATTATTTTTTATTTTAATCTCACACTTTTTACTGTTTTCAGTGGCTGAACTCATCACAGCGCTTTGTTTGCACTAGAGTAAACAAAAAAATTATCAGTTTGCATAGGGATCGAATCTACAACCATTTACTAGCATTTGCAGTTAGATGTTGTTGCCCTGCGCCGCGATGGCCTCACGGTGTTTTAATAATTTTATTTAATGGTTTTTCTTTTGAATAGTTAATTATAATATTATTGAAATTATACTACAAGCTATGATGGTCAATATGGTACTTTATTAGTATATATAAAACAATTATGCAACTCTTGTCTGACAAAGTGACCGACAATGGCTAATATTGTATTATAATTGGTAATTAGGTTAATCCAATGGCAAGATGTGAGTGGAAATAGCGTTATGTGAAACCTGTCTTTTAATGTAATAATAATAGAGTGTATGTGTGTGTGTGCAGGACGCAGGCGGCAGACTACGAGCGCCGCGGCGTGCCCGTCGACAAGCGCGAGTACAACTGGCTGCAGCAGCCGCCGCCGCCCGAGGACAGCGCAGACGTCACCATCGCGCGTCTGCCCTCCGGCGACCGCTCCGACAAGCTGGTGAGTGCGACTGGCGGCTGACAGGCGACAGCTGACGACAGCTGACGACTGGCAGCCGGGCGCAGGCGCGTGTGTTGCAGATCCACGCAGTCGCTGGTGGTGGGGCGCGGCAAGCGGCAGCCGGCAGCTACGCACGCTTGAGCGTGGCGACCCGCCAAGCCGGACAAACCCGACGCAGGTCAGCTTTATCTTTATATTTATACGTTAAGCGAATACTTTGTACCCCTGAAATTTAATCACTGAGAAATATGGAATCCTCAGTACCTCAGAATGCTATATTTCTTTCAAAATAATGCATGAAAGATACAATGAATTAATCAAAATAAGTGCTACTCACACTACTATATATTTGATATACATGTTTACATAATAATATATACGTTGCTAAGGCAACGCGTTGTTTACCGCACATCCAACAGGACATGTAGTTAACAAAATTATATCAGAAAGATATACATATATTGTACTTCAGACACATACCATAGAATATTTGAACGCTAATTTTATCGATACTAATCGTTTGCGTCCATATGTCAAATTAAAATCATCAAAAGTTGAACCTACACTTCTTGATCTTACATAAATTTGTTTTGGTTGTACATTTGTCATACAAAATGTATTGCTTGTTTCTACGTTTCGTATTAAAATATATGTACCGTGTACACATACAGGTGCATTTGGTAAGAAACGGTTATTTTATTATTACAAACGATATTCCAATTTTGCTTAAATATGAATCGAATTCCTAACCCATCAAATAACTACTAAACCAATAGACCGAATTATAATAAAATAAGCGCTGAATTTTTTTTACAACAAACAAGAAACAGCTCTCTCAGAGCATTGCCTGCAATCTTACGGAATTGTAGTGAACAGGCTAATTTCCAAAGAAAGAGGATTACAAGTGAATTAATAGAACGCTCGCGCTACTATATTGCTAGTACTTCTACTGGGCACAATTTTTACAACGTGCGATGTATCGCTGCGATTATTTTTTTCGTTTAGTTATGTTATTTTGTTATTTTATTTTGAAAATGTGTGTTTTGGTGAAATTGCGCAACTTGACGCGGATGATGAAGTTAGTCATACAAATTATTGCTAATGATTGACTTATTTTACTTATTGTTCGTTTTTGTTTCTTTATTAATACTCATTTTCTACATCACATCGGATGTTTGCTCAAAGTTGCGTTGCGTTTTTTTTTGCACACCTAGGTGTGAAAAAAAAAAACTTTCCCTTAGGGAAAGTATATTAAAAATGCAAATATTTGCCCAAAATATATTAAAATCCCCAACTTTCGTATAGGTATAGTCAGGCGCACATCCAATATGCCACAACGGTACATAATATTCTATAACAGTTAATAATATTCTAGCGTCAATAGAAACATATTTTCATTTCAATTCCCAAGTTTTCTAAGTGCTTGAGCGTTTTGCAACGATTCAATTTATCTTATGTTATAAAGCGGCTTAGCGAGACTGTTCTATTAGTCGAAAGCTGTCTGCATTCCGCACGGCCATTGCTAATCCTCTAGCCGGGCTCTTTGTGTGCTAGCGATTGCGCTTAAAAGTTAATTAGTGAATACTGGGGTTTTATATGTACTACAATGGTCGTAGGTATATATTAATATATTTTAGGGCCTTTTTTGTTATTGTTGGGGGTCTTAATTACTTTTTCTTATCGTCATGTGATTCGTCATTTTTTTTTGCAACGTAGCTAGAAATTAGTGTTGTGAATCTTTGTTTTCCCCTTTCTGTTAATTTTAAGGGCATATGGGACAACGTCTACCTGCAAATGCGACTGTTTGTGGGTTGGTTCATCCCTCGGGGAAATTAATATGTTTAAATTATTTTCATGTCTCTAGTCTTGTAAGATTAAATGCGAATTTGAATTACGCTACTCAAAACGCAATGTCGGTAATTCGGACGAAAAGTGGAAAATATAGTGATATGATTATCTCTTACTACACTATTTAGTGTGAATTTGCAAATGAAATTGGCTGATAAAACCTAAGTTTGCGTTTTGGTGACGTTCAACGTTGAGAACTGAACTTTGGTAAGGGAAATATTTTTAAACGAACATACCAACTATCATTAGATACTCTAAATACACCACACTTGCTTAATAGAAATCAGTTTATTAAATTAATAGTCCCAGTCGTAAAAATGTTCGTTGACTTATTTTAATTCAAATATATACTCCTGTATTAAAACAAACAAATAACGATATAACATGTATGCGTCTATTAATTAAAAGTTAAGGGATATTGGTCCAAAACAAGGTTCCGCACGCTAATTGCAATACGGAAGCTTTTTCCTCTCTAATCCACTTGATGGATTCCGTAACGTTACGGGTGGAGGTCGACCTTAACTCCAACATCGATATTTGTATGTGTAGGGAAAATGTAATTAGTTTAGAGATTTGCGTAAACCCCGTGATGTTGATTGAAAATTGTTTTAATTTACACTGTGTTTGTAAATTGTAGGTTTAGTCATATAGCTATGTAGTCTAGGGGCAGGCTGGGAAACGGTAGTTTTATATGAATATTTTTTTTTCTAATCATGATCGTTAGGCAAAAGGCCCTAATGCTAGGATTAGAAAGCACAACTATTACGTAAAATCAGAATGTAACCACACGCTAACCTTACTGTGTCGCGATGACTTTATAATACATTCATTAAATTTTCGACGATAGACGATAGTACATAATGAATACATATAAGCTGTTGTGGCCCAATAGAAACAGTAGTGACTGTAAATGCGGTTAGTTATGGGTTCGATAGCCACGGGGAAATGATTATATGTAAATTATTTTGATTGGCCCACTCTAGCATGGCAAAGCTTGTCGTTAAGTTCCACCAATCAGCATGCAATTTCTCAATTTAGGGTGGAAAGTGCAGAACGGAATGTCCTTGACGCTAGGTTCTCTGACTACCCAGCTATGCGGGTAAATGCGTTATATAATTTAAAAAAAAAGCCTATAATTATGTATAGAACTACTAATATTGGTATATTCTAGAAAAAAAATATTTAAAGTAACTCAGAACTCCTCCTCTCGAGTATTTACTTGTTGTAAAGTTCTCTAGATAAAGTTAGTTAATTCCGAGTCGGGAATGCGCCACGTTAGAGCGATACGAACGCTTCAAATTGTTTGAATATTGTGGCGCCCCACGTGGCACCGCCGATTGTGTAAAAGTTTGTCGTATCTCGTATAAGATTGCTATAGGAATGTATAATTTTATTATGCATAGAAATTTTAAATTATGAAAATGATTTTTTTTTAAATATTATTTCATTGCAAAAGAGCATTTCATGAAATTACTTAGTTGTCAACTTTCGAAAGATTTAACATGTTAAATGGTTGAACCTAACATTGCTTTACTCGTATATTAAAACAAACTACGACCCCGTTTTTTTAAATATAAAGTGGACTTAGAGGCTATCGTGGCGCAGTGGAATAGCGTCTGACTCCAAACGCGATTGGTTGTGGTTTCGATCACAAGGTGGGAGAAATTATTACATATAAATAATTTCCTTTCTCCGCGCTGGTAAGACAAAGCTCGACGTTGAATTTTACCACTCAACATGCAATGTCTCGAATTTGGACAAAAGTTGGAGAACGGAGTGTCTCGATAGTAGGTTCTCTCTGACTACCCTGCTATGCGGAAGAAACCGCGCAACTACATAAGGTGGAATATCCAATTATCTTATTTAGTCCTGGACCCCGCCATTAAATAAAATATATTTAATACTATAGTATTTTATTTGTTTAAAATGTTTTTGAATATGCATTGCATTGCATGATGTACAATCACACAATACCTTCATTGGATTTCCGATTTCCAAAGAGTATATGAAGAATGAGCATTCACCAAGTTCCAATCTAGCGTGAGTCGGGCCTAACGCTAGAACAAAATTAGCAAGAATGCATACTCATGACTCTACGATTATGCCGTATAGCTAAAACTTGGTTTATGGTCTCTGTAGCTTGGCATAGTGTTAAGAAATATCGTATCGTCGATTAGGATTTCTAGTTTACATTAAAACTGAAATATAAAAAAATAATTCACAAACAAACAGACGCGTTTAATTACAACTGTTAAACATTATAATCGATAAAATAAAAATTTTACACTAATAGGCGGTCGATACGCAAACGGCCAGGCATTCTTCTTATATTGTGACTTCTTTGAGAATTCTCGTCTAAATGACGGCGTCCAGCGGGTTTTATAGGTTTTAAACAATAGCTCATTCCAATTTTCATCCCCTTTCGCGGCAGTTAACATAGCGACAACTGGCAATGTAAGTGACGTTCAAGAATACTAAAAACGTTATGTTATAAATATCGATATTATTGACATCGCGTGTCCCATCTCTCAAACCACCCACCCCTTTGTCTAACACGGCGCGGTGGCGCTCATGCGATGATTGCGATACCGTGCCCCTTTACTTTTGCCTTTGTTTTGCTTTCGTACCGCTACGTCCGATGTTATACCCCCCGAGTGCCCCTACAAGAGTCTCGAGATACTGTTTTTTATATTTTCCACAGTGACATCGTTATTTTAACCCCTTGAAACTTCGAAACCCTTCTTAATTGATGTTTGTTTATAGCTTGCTGCCACTTCTGTGGGAAAGCCTGATTTCCTCAACTTAGCTTTTGAATTATAAATTGGCGTAGTAGAAGCATGTCTGGCGACTACACACGCGATGTTTGTGGGTTTGATTCGATAAATTGTTTTTTTTTGTTCCGTTTCACCCTTTTTCCAACATAGCAGTTTAGGCGCAAAAAACCTTGTGCCAAGGCAGCTCGTTCTCCGTTTCCGTTCCAAAATATTAAATATTAACATTATCCTTTTTCTGATCATATGAAGCGCGGCGTCAAGTTCCACCATATACATTTTTTATATATATAACTGAGAATAATATATTAGCGTTAAGCTGCGTGGAGATAAAAAAAATTAATAGGCATGCTCAAATTTATACAACTTTTTTTGGCACTACTCGCTTTGTGGACGTACACTAAGCGCATAAAGCAGTCCACGATCGGTTAATGACAAGCTTTGTAGATCTCACTAATACAGCAACTAATAGTCAATGACAGCTACGGTTGTCTGTTCGCTCGCGGATTAAAGTGAATCTTTTATATTTAAAAAAAACTAAATCACTTAAAAACTTACTGCTATATGTTAATTCAATTTAACTTATAATGTATGGTTTTTTTTACTGCTTTGAAATATAACCGTTTTTTTTCTTTACACATCTCTTTCATCTTAATGAATTATTAGAAATAATATATTGGAGTTGACAAAAGAATTAAAAAAACTGCGTTATGATCTACAGAGAGAAATTTAACTTAATCTAAAAGAAATTAGACTAACATAAAAAAACACTTTTTTCAATAAAATACTACTTATATTTTGTCTGTGAAAATAAAAATGTATCCTCCGTTTAGTGTGCATTAGTTACGGCCAAATATTGTGGCGAATTTGTCAGGAAAGGCTGACTATGTACTGCTGGTATGTACTTTGTACGCGGCCTCACTAATATTAGGTTTGCTCGCAATAGTCTATTTATATATATATATATATATATATATATATATATATATATATATATATATATACCTTTACGTGAATTGAGTCGAGATTTTTTTGTTGATGAGATGTATTGTTTACCCTGGGGGTGAAAATAGCTGATGTGAAAACTTCGTTAGCAAAAGATTTTTATATATTTATTTCATCTTTATGTTTTTTGCCGCAAAGCAAGGCAGGCAGTGAGGGTTCTCTCTGCCTACCTTTTTTTTAGTTTTAAGACATTCCGTTCTTTACTTTCCACTTGAATTCGAGATATTGCATTTCAAGTTGACAGGTGGAACTTAACCGCGCATTGTCTTGCCAGAGCGGAGATCCCCTGCGTAGGGATCGAACCCACAACAAATCAGGTTTACGGTCAAATGCTGTCCCACTGCGCCACGATGGCCGCGTTATATTCATATATGGAAATCTTAAGTATTTTTTCTCACTCTCTCGAGAATAAGAAATTCTTTTTTTTTCTCTGCTTTTAGATCTCGTTATCTCTTTTTCTAAATCAACCAACCTGTGCTCTACTGCCGTTAGACATAATATGTTAATGTGTGGAATTAAATGTTTATTAAAGGCATAGTTATATAATTATTGTAAATTTATATTTGAACTTAAGAAGCTGTTGAAGCTGTGAGACCGGCGGGTCTAGCTTCAAGTTACACTACGACAGTAGTCCCCACTGTCCATTATCCTTGCACTTGGTAATTTGTTACACAAACTGTTAGATTGCGAATGCAGAAAGCATCGGTATCCCCAACATGTAGTGCATTAGTTACTAGCTTATGATTGAACTTGATCCACTGTCTTATTGTCTTAAGTTGAGAGCGATACAAGCAATATTTGCAATAATAGCAAATTATTTCAGATTTTTTAAATCCAAATTACAATTTTTGTTAGTGCGAAGTACCTTTTTTTTAGCTCATATAGTAGGGTATTCAGAAAGAAGTTAGAGCCAAGACACTACGTCTTCTGGCGTTTTTACAATTTTACGTTTTTAGTAGAGAATGTACCTACTAAAAATGCTTCAGCCATACCTCGTTCACTTCTACCGTCATCAAGTTTTTATATTAATGCTGTGGGACCCTCATACCCCTTCTCTTGTATCAATAACTATTGCATCGCATGTGTCTGTAAAATTTTGTTCATTGTTAAATTATGTTCTCTCTGATTGCCTTTCTATGCGGGAAAAGGCATTAAGGTGTTTTTTTTCACAACGTATCTAAATTCCCAGAGCACGTTCTTATTCATTCGTAAAAAAAAATCGTATGGTTAATAACATATTTTAGTTTCATACGTTATATCGATTGCCAATTTTGTAGTCCTATGATTTCAAATAAGTTCGCTGCGGTCGCGTAATCTATTCCGCTAACTTGATCGCTCATCACTTTAGCCCGAGTGGAATAATCCCAGCGGCGCGTGCTAATGATGCCATAGCGCACTTTAACCTTAGCGAGAGTGTTTGCTAAGGAAAATACTGGCGCCCAACATGGGACTCCGATAAAGCACTTGTAAAAGCTAGATTAAGTAAGACTTTGATAACTTATAATTGAATTTTAAAATAGTATACTCTATACTATTAAATTACTAAAACAATAAAAAAATGATCGTTAAGAAATTCTTATGCGCTTGTTTTTTGTCGATGTTTCGTTACGTTAAAATTTTTATACGTTTTCTAAAAATGTTTCTTATATTATATACGTTTCGTATAACTTTATAACCTTATAGCTTGAACGATAAAATTTATATTTATTCTTCTATATGTCATGAAAAACTAAATTCTAAAAAAATAACCCATTACAATCATTTTAAACTATTTATATAAAAACCAGTGATAGACACATACAAGTTCTCCACACGTAAATATTTCATTCCAGTCCATTTTAAATAGTACTTAAAAACAACGTGACTACACGTTCGTGTAAAATACTCGCGGGACTGTAACAAATCTCATTTAAAAACATAATTTTCTATATTCTACTCTTATATTATATACACCAGTGCCAAAATCGCGCAAACTTATATTAAACTTAAATAAACATTTGGAAACTGAAAAGTCTTCACTAAATGGACACATGTCATATAGAGTTGGAATATCATGATTGTGCTCTTCAAAGGATTTTGTATATTATCATTATAGAGTTAGGGGTGATAATTGTGTGTCGGTACATTTGTGTGTACCCACTGTGGTATCAAGACATTATTGCCACGCTACCCCCTTTTAACGAGCGTTTAATCTTCAGGTCGCTGTTGTGTTTCCATTGTTCTTCCCATTTTTTTATATATTTATTATAATATATTTAATGTGGCCTATTTCAAAGTACTTACTGACGATATGATAACTATTATTCTACCTGGCATCGTTCCCAGTCTGGCCTTAGTCTTGGTCTGAGAACAAACATCTCGCCTTACTGAATCTATTTATTGATTTTGGGTTCCATCTTATTCAAAGGAAAAATTGTATTTATAAAAATATTTCTGTCTCACTGATGTGGTAGGAAAAAATGCAACATTGAATATCATGACCCGGAAACATAAGACTATATCGCCAGAGAGAAAAATATCGTAACGCTTTTCAACATGACAAGGGAAACACGCTTTTTTACAGCGCATGCGCCCCAACTAGATTGCATACTCCGCTCTAGCAACGTGCCGCTCTAGCCGGTGTCGTAATGTCTGCATTCAGAGTACAGTCTGTGGTCTGCTTTATGACCGCCCAACTACATAAGTACTGTAACTTCTCACTTAATTCTGCAAATGATTTGCAGTTTAGTCTGAAAATTTTGTAAAACTGCTTTTTTTTATTCGATTTTTTTAATAATAAGATCTTAAATTGCAAGAACGATTCGGTTCCCACTTGGGGAATGACTTAAGTTATTTTCACTTCTCTCCTCTAGTGATAAGACAAAGTGCGGCGTTGAGAACCGCTACTCAACACGCAATGTCTCGATTCCGCGCGGAGAGTGGAGAGCGGAGTGTTTAACATTAGGTTTGCCTCTGTAAGACGGGAAAAGGTATGAAGCTGAAGGAATATAACATTACGAACATTAACAGCTTTACCTATGATAACATTGAAAAAAAAAGGAATATAAAAAAATATAATGTCCCAAGTCATGTCAAGCTGGGAATCTTGACAGTGGACACGCGCTTTTACAGCGCATGCGCCGCTACTAGACTGCCTACTCTCGCTACGTGCCCGCGTCTTAACGACTGCGTACAGACCCTCTCAGGTTTTATTAGTGGTCTACTTTATGACCATCTGAGTACTTAAATGTACGTATATAAATAAACCTAACTTTCTGTTATTTGCACTTTATTCTGTTAATATTTTGTCTTTTGGTTTTGTTAGTACATTTTGTATTTTGTATTTAGGTATGTATGTATGTACTCATGCATATTTGGAGGACTTTTAAGTTGGCGTGAATAATAATGATTTCGAATGTTACTCACTTATATTTATAAAATGATTAAGGGATTCGTATGGTATTGCAGAATATTATATAGAATTATTATATTATATTGTGATATGTCAGTTCCTCCAGTAAATTACTTGAGTTATGATGTTTCAAACGTGTATGTAATGTATACATACAGACGGAAATGGAGAACACAGTCACAACGCTACCATTCTCTCTAGGTTTCTCGCAAAATTAAGGAAAATATCGAGAAGCCAGACTATGTAATTCTTATTAAACACATTTCTAATACTAGTAGTTACGTTGACGTGCGACGTGTATTATATATACACGTCGCTTTAGCAACGTATAAATGTCACCTTAGAAAAAAGTTTAGGTAAAATACATGATCGATGTTAGTGTGAGTAATATTTATTTGTACATTTCTAATGCATTATTATGGAAAATATTATTTCTCTACTTTGTACTAACATATATATGCTATAGAAGCTTTATTTTCGTATAAATAAGTCAAAATCTTTTCTTTCACGTATTAATATATAAATTATCACATTCTTTATAACTTTCTTTTCTTTCAAAGAAAATATTTATCTAATAAAAAATGTACATACTTAAGTATTTAAAATCAAATAACTTGACAAAAGAAAGCGAAATTCAATTTCTTAACAAGCAAAAGTCAAGTTATATTCTTAGGGACGCGATGTTTTTATGGCAATAGGTATTATTTCGCTTGAAGGCATTCGGGATGTTTAAATTATTTATTCCCAAACGCGAGTCGGGACTGGCTCTCTGTTTTGTAAGATTGTAGACGGAATTATTAACAAGACGCGACGATTGGGCTTCGAGTGGACGGTTTGTGAAGCGAATTGTGGGGTATCGATGTAGTTTTGTTTAATCTGTTGCAAATTTTAGATTTATTTTGATTAAATTTTAACCCATAAAGTTTGAATTGGTTGCTGGGTAAAAGTTAAATATTGAAAATATTTATATAACAAGCACCTTAAGCACTCTTACGCCCTTAACAGTTTTACGACTTTTTTTTGATTCAAATTATATTTATAGCTTATGATTAATTCGAATTCACAGACATAACAGTAGGCAGGTAGTGAAGGGTTGTAAAACAGTAAGAAATACACCTCACTCACTACTTTGTTTGTATATAAAATTAATATACCATTATTCAAATATTACAGTATTCTTCACAAACTTGGAACTAAAAATAAATAATGTTTTTTTCTCTATGAAAATTTCAAAATTTTTATATATTTATTATGTAATTTCTGTATATCATTAATACTTACCTGTGTGGCGCAGCGGGACAGCGTCTGACTGCAAACGCAATTGGTTGTAGGTTCGACCCCCACTCAGAGGAATGATTATATTTAAATTATTTTTATTTCTTACCTAAGACAAAGCACGGCGCTAGTGGCGCTACTCAACAACGCAACGTCTTGATCTAAATCTAAATCGCTCTGCGAAAAAAGGCTGTGTGAAGCTGTCAAATTACAATACATATTATGTATGTATATCGATATATAAAGTACCCTAGTTGAAAGGGCTACCTCGTGATTAGCAGACTACAGTGTTTAAAGTACCGACAGAGTGTCACGGGGGCTGTGTGTATCGCACTTTGTATTCCACAGAGGACTCGCCCTTCCTGTCACGTTAGCGGATATTGGTACTTTATTAACTTTGAATTTTCTCGTTCTCTTCCTTAATCTGTTTTATCTATTTCATTGTGATGCGTGGTCTAGTGATTATTCACTCTGGTATTTATTGAAATTATTGACGTCACGTTTTTTGAAACGTGTGATGAATTTTAGTGACATATTAATGTCTAGTAGTTTTTTAAAACAAAAATCTATTCAGATAATCAAATTGCCACACACTTATGGTATAAAAAATAGTTTAGGAAAACGTATTATGTAAAAAGTTCGAACGTATCAGGTTTTAAATCTGCACCTATTGTGAACCATCCAACTGTTCTAGTCAATTGAGGTATATATGTAGTAGTTTGTAAATGAACGTACAGCTAAATTGGCTAGAGTGCTTGGATAGCTTCCACGTGGCTCGGGTTTGAATCCAGCTTCGTTCAAATCTACAACCATAACAACAACAAAGTAAAAAAAAAATCGCGATTCTACCTTTCTCACAATACTTCACAAACTCATTATATGACTAACTTTTACTGTATCCACTCTTAATACAAGTTAATTACACTTTGGTAAAGCTCACAAAGCTCTCCGCCTGCTCTTTTACTTAGATTATTCGTTACGTGCTCAGGAAGAAATAATTTTATATAATTTTCGTTCAAAAGCATCCAACGCTGTATCTTTGCAGAGAATTTTAAATTATTTTCATTATGTTTATGCTTACATACGATGAATATATATTTAATTGTAATTATTTTTATATATATTGTATTGTTTGTAAACGAGTGGCGGAATTTTATTTTAAATTATATATTTTTTTTACTAAGAATAACACTAATACTGGTAATACATTGGCTTATATTTTAGAAAAGCTTATAGTAATCAATATTATTAATGCGTGTTAAGCTCTGTTAAATCTATTCGTATCCCATTATAAATAACCGTATATAATGTTACCAACGGAAAGTCTTCCCCCGACCTGTTCTATTAATACAGCTATTAACTTTTAATCCCCCTTACTCTAACGAGATCAAAACTCGACGAGAAGCTTATGCTTAACTAGAGCTTGCGTTTGAATAAAACGTTAAATATATATTTTTCATTCCAACATACTTTTGTTGTCTGTACGCGATGATTGCTGGTTTGATTCTTATTCGGGAAATATTATGGTTGCCGTTTTTTTTCCAGTCTAGTAACTTAACGAGTTTCATTATTAAACTTAATAGATAATTTACTTACTTTATTGGAAACATAACTATCTATCTCTCTGTGGTCGGTCCTTGGTGTCTCAAGATCTTGGTCGTGGTGGGATGTCGTGTTGAACGGACGAACCGTCTCCAAAGGCTCAGTTACTAGGCTAACCTCAGCGTAGCAGTTTTGTGTGGTTGGATTTGAATAGACCCTCTGCTACGCAAGCGACTTCTAGGACCCTTTTCTTCAATATTTATATATATATTTATACAATGACCAAATTATAATATTATATTTATCTTATAGTACTTACAATATGAAAATATTCCCTATTAGTATTTGAACACCCAACCCTCGGCATTCATTCATACTTAGCTTAACTGTTCGTACGACGATCATATTGACGACGACCGACGATGAACGACGGTCAATTCAATATTTTCAAAGGAAAATATCCGCACCAAGCGTGAATAAGTTAATGTATCGATAGTGCGAATTTTCGAGTGGTTATCGTATCAGCCATTTTTAAGCTTAAGCTTATCCTGTAAATTCAATGTTTATGTTTTAAATACTTTTTTGTGTTGAAGTGTTTAATACTTGGTTTTTATTTATTTAGTGATCTATTGAGTATTGAGTCCATTAATAAAGCAATCCTAAAGCCTTTTAATATTAAAAAAATATTATATGTACAAGTTGTCGTGGCGCCATGGGACAGCGTCTGACTGTAAATTCGATTGATTTTGAGTTCGGTCACCACTTGATGAACTGATTATATTTGAAGTGAACTTATTCGTATTTCGTTCTGGTAAGATAGACAGCGGCGTTTAGTGCAAATTTTTCGCAGTGTTTCGATTTCGGGCGGAAAGTGGAGAATGGAGCGTCCTGACTCCTGACACTAGGTTCTTTTCAGAGAGAACGGTCGAAAACAAAACGGTAACGGGAAAAAGCGTGGAGTTGTCTTATCAATGAATTGCCTCCTGGTCTAGGAAATATAAGTCAATATTACATGCAAAAGCAAAAGTATTTATATTTGACATATTATAATATAGAGTAAAGATTTTCGTAAATGTTATCGTGAAAAATAATCGTGGCGTCGTATGATTAGTATACAGGGGCGCGCGGTTAATGCAATCACACCCTGCCGATACGCGTCGAATGAAGACTATAGGCGTAGAATGTAATAGACACGGTAAACTTGATTTTTCCTGTATGAACTGATAAATAAAATAACTTTGAGTATGACATATTTAGAAAACGTATAAAAATTTGAACGCAGCGGGATTTGGCGCGGGTACAAATCCCGCGGCGCGGGTTCAAAAAAATACGTTTACTAAATATGTCTTTTTCAATTTCCTAAGTGTGCGAATTTTTTAAAAATGTTAAAAAATCTTTGAGTGTTTTAACTATTTAGTAAACTAGAGGCTTTGATGCATGTTTAATTTTTTGATAAAGATTATGTTTCTTCTATACTAAAAGATTATATTGAATAATTAAAAAAAAAGGAAGAGAGTTGTAAGAGACGCGGCCTACACTGTGTAGCTAGAGATTAGCAATTTCAGAAATATAAATAAATGTTAAAAGTACAACTTAATTTATTGGATGCTAACTATGGTTTGACGCGCTGCGAATGTGCACTGCCCTACAAATATTAGCCCTAAGAAAATTATTTAAGGGCACAATGCGCGAAAATCTCCTCATAATTTCTTTATTTCTTTCTTATTAACTAAAACTATATTAATATTAACACACCGCTTAATTTTTGTTACAGGTAAGAGATAAAAAACAGCTATTTCTATGCTAATTATTAAGACGGTAAGTTTAATTTTTATGTTTTGTTTAATAATGTAATAAGTGTTGTAAAATAATTTTAAGGGTTTTAAACACAAAACTTGTCGTAGACAAATTAATGGTGAATAGTTTAGGGCATATTCTTTGGGCATTACATATAAGGTTGCTTAGCAACACGTGTGTCACTTGTACTAAACTGTACATCAAACAGCTGTTAGAGTGTCAGTTGGATTTCTTTACTTTTCCTCTATACAAATCCGTACTACTTTGCATCTGCGTCTGCATAATTTTCATAAAATGTATGCAAAGTTTTCCTTCCAATATTATAAAATGATAATTAACAATTTATATAAAACTGATTTAATGTAATTTCTACACGATATTCGCTCTACAGCACACTTAAAGCGCATGCGTGAAGCAGAGGGGTTAGTAGGGATAACTCGAAGCGGCGTAGCTAACGGCTACGAAGTGGGGTACAGGGGTGTTTGCATATAGCCTCTTACAGAGTACTAGCACTGTGTCTTGTTGGAAGTTCTTACTATGGGGATGTGCATTGAAACAAAAAAAATATAATCTTTTTTTTTAATTGTGATAAAAAATATATTACCGGTTTTTTGTTAACTTCTAAGATGGTAGCGGTCACTTTTTCTTTTTATTTAATGTAAAAGGCTAAAACTCTTTGTTGTATAATATTATAACAAATTAGTTTAAAAAAAGCAAAAAAATGTTTATGCTATGAAAAAATTGTATTGCCATTGGATCCGGAAACATGTGCAAATTTTAAGATAATTTTGGCAAGTATTTGACATACTTTGCAAAATAATTTTGATATCTAATAGATACATACATGAGAGAGATTTAATAATTTATCCATCAATCTACATATATATATATATATATATATATATAATACCACTGTGTCCGTCATATCGTATTAACACGGCCACGAAATTTCACCGCTCAACCTCATCGTCTGTGCAGTAGTCAGCAGGCGTGCTTGCTCCACGTTACATCCGCTCGAATTAAATACTATAGATGGTAGCCTTTCAACCGATTATAGACATCGGTAGATTTATTGCAATTTTGTTATTTTTTAACGATTTATAATTAGATTAAGAATTTTATGATTTAAAAAAAATTCGCCTTAAAAACGAATATCCATGAATTACACGTTTCCTTTGTATTCATTTACTTGGCTTCTTTTACTTGGATACTTGGCTTCCGTTCAATTCACTTTAAAGTTACAATTTTTCTTTCTTTTCTAAATATGAAGAACGTAGTAACGTGATCTGAAACAGTATAAATGATGTCTGCATTCAAGTAAGAACTAATGTAACAACTACTGTATGTCCAATAAATAACCAAATAACCATGAGACTCTGTTTTATTGGTCAAACGCAGTCTCATATTCTTAGTTATCTCTTTATAATTTGTAAAAAAATTGCAAAAGACGCTCAGCAAAAGATTAAAGCATACACCTTAAATAAAGGAAACATACGCATGAATTTTAGGAATACGAAATACAAAAATTTAATATCTTAAATGATATCGATATCGATAAAATCGTCAATGAAAATATAACACATCCCTAGCAAACGCAACAGCCGGTAGTGTCTGTGAATTGCTTGCCGTCGATATCCCCCGCCGCGTTGCTCTGTTACGCTATTACGCTACTGTCAATATTGTATTGTAATTATGATTAAATCCCTTCGCTTCGCTTGGCTTCCCTGATTGTGAAGAGTCAATTATTATATCGTTACTTTTTAAAAGGTTTTATTATTATTATCAAATAACCACTCGCTCGCGGCTTCACCCTCGTGAACTTTATATAGCTGTTTCGTATTTTCAGCGGCCATTTCGAAAACAATCTAATTCCTGGAAAAATAAAAAAAATAAGAGAACAAAGTAGCCTATGTTCATACCAAACCCCTTAAAAATCTATATAATTATGTATTAATTATAATAGTATAGATTGTACATACTATTTATTTTTTTAAATTATATAATGTAGAAAAATTGAGTTTAATGACTTCTCAGTTATTTATACAAGCTTCAAACGTAATGTAAATATGAACGCACAAACATACATTGTATATGTATTAATTTAGTTAATTATAAAACGCATGCAATCAATCAATTTGTTTGTAAAACCCAGTAAGCAAACACTGCAACAGAACATCGATGCGGCGGGCTATTTATACGCTTGGGACGTAATCGGTCCGCAGGCCGGCACGGGGCAAATCCCAATTTTATTAGGGAAGCTGTGTGGAAAGAGTGGAAATGACACTGCATCACGGACTTCCGACCCCTGCACTACTTTACAGGTGTCTGTTATCAGAGATAAGCTGATAAAACCCTTATCCTTAACACTCATAAGGTGTATTTTTCTTTAGTTTTGCGACATCTCGTAGCGCACGCGCGTTTTATGGACGCCCGCTACTTCTACAGTAGTGGATCGCGCGTCGCGTCAGCCGGACGTGTGGTGACGCTACCACCGTGTTATAGTGTTGTGAGAATATCGATAACTGAATTCTTATTCGTATGTATGTACATACATATTTGTGTGTAACTTGTGTTTTATTTATTTTTTATTGCGTACATAGAAAGGGCAATTTGGGCTTTTATTTGTATTCGTTATAACATTGAGATTTCGCTGCGTTTTTTTTTTATATTTGATCAATTTTTAATGTTTAGGTGAAATTATTGTCAAAAATGGCGCTAAATATTCAATTCAATCTATAACTAATTTTACATTAGTAGGTGCATTAATGCTTACGTTTTTATTGACATTTTAATAGACAAAAAAATGTATATATTTATTTCATATATTTATTTCATATATGTATTCAATACCATAATACAATTTTTTGAAAAAATTTAGAAATCATAATCTTATAAACTAAATAATCTTTGCTTCCCGCTAATCGCTCATAACACGGGTCGCACGGCGGGTCGTCTGTCGAGTGGTGAAGTTTATGTTTTAATAATGGAGGTATTAGCCGCGTCGCCACCGCCGCGCCACTGCGAGTGCCGGCCGACGGTGACTGTGAATTGCTCACTCTGGTGGACAATTTACATCAATACACATAGATTTATAAAGTTTATTTTATTATTTAAGTAATAGGTAAAAAAATTATAATTACAAAAAAGATAAAAAGTTTTTTTATTGTGGCGCAGTAGGACAACGTCAGATTTTTTAGCGTTGTGGGTTCGATCCCCACTCAGAGGACGATGCGCGGAAGTCTCGAATTTGGGCGGAAAGTGGAGAAACAAAATGTGGCTTTGATTTTGATTTGAATTCCTTCATTTTGGATTAAAGGTACGGTTGATATTTCTCGTTACTAAAACGAAATATATTTTCAATTGGGTAGAAATTGGAGAACAGAGTAGTTAACCACTGGGTACTCTCCACCTACCTTGCAATAGATGGGTAGGTGAGTTAGTAGTCGCGGTAGATGTCTAAACATAAAAAATATGAATATTGAAACGTACGCACTTGTTTAGCTTTCGTTTTATTAAATAATCTTGAATTATAACATTAATCACAATCAAAGCTTCTGAGAATTTTTGCTTTCAAATCGATATATAATTTAGTTTTACATTCCTTTAACACGCGCCCGTTGTTGTAATGGTTTTTTTTACTTTGATAGTTGGGATGCTTATAATTTTTTTCGTGCGCGATGAATACGGAATAGTCATAGATATTATGTGTTAATTTATGTGTATTAAATACATTCGTGCTACACAATGTGCGGGATTTTGTTTAACCAGACAGTCTTGTTAAATATTGCTTGTGTGATATTCGTCACGTTCCAATACCGCTATGATGGCGTTAAATAGCTTCAGGATAGCTTCTTATTTACTTTACCAATCAAAAGCTTTTGACCGTATAGCAGTGTAGTCACATAGAACCTAGTGACAAGGCACACCGTTCTCCACTTGATAGAGACATCGCGTGTTGTGTGGCGAAACTTAACGAGACTTTAAACACTTTCATTTCCCGATTGATAATCGAACGCGCAACCAATCGCGCTTACAAACAGACGCTGTCCCACTGCGCCACGATGGCCTCTATAGAAATATAAATATTATTTGCAACAAAAAATCATGCGTAAAGTAAGTGTAACGAGCTTGTTAAAATATTTAATTGAATAGCAATCGCATAGTTTCGTGTTAAAGCAACAACTGCGACAAGTACTTTTCATACAAAATTCCAACTTCAATTAGTCTAAAATGTACAGCGCGATATTGTATGAAGTATACATATGTGAATGTGTGCAAATATTGTTCAGAAGTATTAAAACTTTGTCGTTTCACCTAGAACCTAGAACTCATTGGGTCCTATATAGTATATATTTTTTTAAATAATACCAAAACACGTGTATTAAAAATTGACGCTTTATGACTTATTTTGTAATATTAGTAGACCCGTTGCCGCGTAAAATAAGCGTAAATAATATAATTATGTAATAAATTATTATTTTCTTACATTTTCTTTTAAATCATATGGCCGTATCGGTTTCTATCACATTTTTTGAATATAACATTTTTTGACATTTTTTGATTTTGAAAGTAGACACAGAGATTGTATGTCTATACATAAATAACGTTTATGTTTTCCTTAAACTTCATTATTTTATATGTTCCTTACGCGTTTTTTTTTTAATTTCATAGCAATGTAATACATTAAATCACTCCCTGATCATAACTTTGGACAAGTGTTCCGCTACAGTAGTGTACAATAGGTACGGTCCACCCAGCCGCAGACGGCTCGGCCTCAATCAATATTGATATGCCATAACGGGATTCAATTTTGATACACAACTGATTAATTAAATTTCATATTTGTCTCTTATATGTCATTTGCGTTGCATTCGTTAATGTTGTATGTGATGTAGAAGCTTTAAACTTTTATTAGAAGCTTAAAATTTTAAATTAATGTTAAAATTATTGTAACAATTACTTAATGTGTGGAGTGGCGATGGTTGGGGATTCGATTTCCACTCGGGCAATGATTGTATTTAAAATGTTTTCATTTCCCACTCTGCTGACAAGACAAAGCTTGCGATAAAGTGGCTGGTGAACTCCGCCACTCAACACGCAATGTCTCATATACGGACGGAAAATGTCCTGACACTATGTTCTCACTTCGATAGGAAGAAACAGCATATAACGTTTATTGCTTCGAAAATACGGAAGATGAACAGGGAAATAATACTCGTGATAAATATTTAAAAAATCCCAAATAGTAATTGAATCTTGAATCATCAAGTACATAAATAAAATTCGTTCAAGTTCAATGGAGACATGACGGCGTTCTACACTCTGTATGTTTGTATACATACAAACAAACGTAAATATGGAGAAAAGTTACACAAAACACAGGCGTACGTCTGATATGACATGTTATGACTTTTGGCCGCCTCGCCGGTTGATAATTCGCCTCGGGGGTACATTTTCGTTTAGCTACTCTTTTTTCCGTATTCATCTCGCTACGACATAATTGCCCTATTTAAAGGCATCTCAAGGATTCATCCTCGACAATAGTGGGCTTTTGCGGGTTACCGTAGCCTCTTCTGATGTTGTTTGCGCTTGGCAATGTATTGTTATAGTAACTTTACGTTACTGTACTTTTGTACTTATTATAAAACTTTGAGAAGGTAGTTTAAAATTCAAGTTATTCATAAATTGGATGTTAAATTGAATAATATATTACATTTTATATATGTTTCTAATAATTAGATGCCATCGTGGTGATTGTGCAGTGATTGGTTCTAAGCTTAAAAATGTTCCGTGTATATAAATTTAATTATTTTTATTTCCTTGTTCTGGTGAGATAAAGTGCTGCGTTCAGTTCCGCCTCCCAATATGAAATGTTTCGAGTTTGAACCTTGGAAAATACAAAACGGAGTGTCTTGACGCTAGTTTCTTTCTGTCTACCTTGAATTACCTATGCAAAAAATGGTTAGCCATTATTAAAACTTCACCTGCTCGCGAAAAACGAACTCGTAACAAACAAATGTTTCTTTCAAACTATAATATAGACTAAACCCAACAGCTGCCAATTCAAAATATACGTATTGGCAAATACGTATTATTTCATTCCAAATATCCGTTATAAATGCAAAGCGATCAATCCAACAACAAACAAGTCAAACGTCATAGAGAGCTATTACGGCGAACACGCGTCGATCTCGAACCAGAAATGGTCAACCGAAGCCAAATTATTTCAACCTTGGTACATAACTCCACGTATTAGCCTAGATTATTGTCATATATTTTGTTAGTGTAATCTCAAGACACTTCTTTCTCCACTTTCTACCCAATTTGAAACTATGCGTGTTGAGTGGCGGAACTCAACTCCGCGAAATTTATTTAATATTATTTTTTTTAGCGCTTCTTTTTTTCTAGTCACAAGACAGTCCGTTCTCCAGATTCCGCTCGAAATCTCAACATTGCGTGGCACTAGTGGCAGCACTCAACGCCGCGCTTTGCCTTAGTTACCATAGCGAATAACTTTTTAAATATTATCAATCCTCCGAGTGGAAATCGATCTCACGTTTCCCAATCGCGTTTACAGAGTCAGATCCTCTCCCGCTGCGTCACTATGGCGTTTAATATTAATTAATTAATATATAAACCTATAAAAAACGTGCGAGCTACAAGCGCACAGTGTATCACGGAGGTCTTCCCAAAGTCAGACATCAAACCGGATAACGTCATAATAGAATCAATAGACATGCGCTCGTCTCGTATATTTATTTTTTTAATCTCTTTTCGGCTCGAGACGCAGCTATTGTCGGCCCGACGCGCCCGTCCACGGGATTATTTCCCATTTTGTGTAACGATTTTTTTTCCTGTTCTCCATTACACAAACGCCTACGAAATGCTTAATTAAAATATGTTGTGTAAGTTATAATGCTGTTACGTTTTCGTATTTGATAGAGGAGGGAGTTTGTGATGGGAACAATGGTCTTGTTCCTCCACGTACAGATATAACTTAACTAAATGACAAATTAATTGTCACTTATATTCAAAACTAGTTGTTGCCCTCAAATTCGTTTGCGTAGATGACTAACATAAAATCTCATTTCTCCTTAAATCAAGGTATATATATAAGTATATAAGTAGTATAGATAAGCTTGTAAGTAGTGAAATTAACTTTCTATGAAATGAATATGAAGTTTCTGTGACTCTTATACTATATTTTCCATGCAAAATTCGGACCTACTTGCCTTCTTTGTGCAAAGCTTTTAATACAACCTAATGGACGTCTCAGTCTATACAACTCGTTCGTAAATTTATTTATGAAGCCCATATTGTATAATATATTTCTTACTAGTGTGAAGGATAATTCCCGACACCAGACATTGGCGCTACATCAGTGACAACACAAAATATCGATAGTAATAATAATGAAATACGCCACAATAGTGCGTATAGAAAGACGTCACGTACCTATCGTACTGAAAGTATTACGGGTTCAAATCCTACAGGTCATATTTATGTTAAATATATGGACATATTTGTTTTTATTTCATTCTAGGTGAACAAAGCGCCATATTAGACTATGTTAAATTTTGTGACGATAGTTTGGTTGTAAACGCGATGATGGCTACTCGGAGGATAATATTTAAATTACTTTTATTTTTCCCCTCTCATAAGACAATGAGCTGCGTTGAGTTCGACTTAACACGCAACGTTTTCAATTTGGGCAATAAACGAAGAATTGTAGCCGATTTTCTAAAAGTGTTCTTCCAAGGCGTGTAACGTAAACCTCTTTTTCTCTGAGAATAAAGTTTTAAATGCACTGTTTTTTATTTAACATGCCCCGCGCATAATCAGGATGTGCAAAGAGGCTCTCCGTTCTTTATATTCCGCTCATTTTGAAAACATTACGCGTTGAGTGGCAAACTCAACGCCAAATCCAACAGTATCGACACATTTGACTTCTCTTTATTTAACGTTACTAGTGAGGTGAATGGTTTATATAAATGGACTATTCACTATAGAAGCGTTTCAATGTGCATGACAGATTATATTAGGCGGGATTTATAGCGCGAGGTGTATTGTCTGTTTCGTCTGAACGAGGTCCGGCGTTTTAATACTGTTTGTGTAGCTTTTGAGCGATATTAAATTTCATTTAAATTTATAACTAGGCTTCGCTTTGGGCGTGTATTATATCAGGGGTAGTAGTGAAAGCTTCAATTTGTATCTTATTTTCAATTTTTATAGATATATTATTATAAAACAAAAAGCAGCTTCACGCTTTTTTCTGAATAGCATGGTCCACTCAGAGAGAACCTAGTGTCAAAACACTCCGTTCTCCACTTTCCGCTAGGATTGGAGGTATTGTGTGTTGAGTGGCGGAACTGAATGAGGCGCTCTGTCTTAGTTAACAAAGCGGAGAACTTAAAATATTTCAGATTTAATTATTCCGTCCACTGGGAATCAAATCCATAACTGTGTGTGAAATTCAATGGTTGATAAGAGAAAGCGCAACGTTAAATTCTTTAACCTGACAGTTAAAATCAAAATGTATTGTTACTGAACATTACGTTTTTCTTAGCCTATCCCGTTCAAACACTAACGCTGTGAAACAGGAAGCTATGCGAAAAAAATAGAAAATAGTACCACGTCAAACGCATGGTAGCCTTGTATGTTTAGAGTAGAAAGGCGCACGGCGAGTTCAATTAAAAAAAAGCGATTCCGCAGGAAATTGCGAGTGCCGAGGAAAAATGTACGTTCAAACTTCCCTCAGACGGACACTAGTGTTGTACTCAGTGTACATATCGAGTGTCGACTCGATACTGTGATTGGTGATGTGCATGTGAGTTATTAAATAGTGTTGTGCTATGGAGTACAGGGCGCCGCACCCCATGATGAATTCAGGGACACCATACTATCCCCAACCTGGTGAGTATTTATTTTCTGCTCGTAGGTAGTGGTTCGTATTTTTTTTATCAAATATATATCAATATGAAAAACGCATAACTTTTTTCGGAGTAGATTAATTTAGATTATTTGTTTTTATAATGGATACGGTATACTCTAATACAATAAACCAATACACTAAATCTAGAAACTAAGGGTAAAAAATAGGGGATGATTGCTTATTCAAATACTCGATGGCTTAATTTTTTCGTTAAAAAGTATTATTTTATACATGAATATGCTGAGAGTGGATTGTTAGTCTGTTGTTCTTTGTTACACTATTTTACCTATTTATGAATTATAACATGTTTTTATTACATTATTTTGTCTAGGTTTTAAATATGTGTTATGTCCCGCCACTCGCAACGTCTCGGAAAGTAGAAGAAGCTAAAGCTGTAATATTAATAATAAGTAATCCTCGCAGAATGCTTAAAAGCGATTGAAATTATTAAATTAATATATATAAAATTCTATCACTCATATGTTTTGAGTAAACTTCAAAATTAACACATCAGTATTGATTTGGATCGATTTAATGTCAATTAAACGCAAATAGACGTCTCTGTCTCTGTGGCAGATAATTAATGTATTTATTATTCACCGTTGTTATTACAGCTCTGATTAAGCGTTACGCTTAAAGCAATTATATTTTCAATACATTTTAAATTAACGCCGGCCATGGATTATGTTCTTACAACTATTAATGGAAATATGATGTTACTGCCATGGTATTGGGCTGTTTAAAATGATTGTTTGCGTAATTTATTATATACTTTAACATGTGGATTGTAATGTAGCTAATATATACTAGTATATATCTGACTGTATGTTTAGTGGTTAATAGGTTAGGTAACGAACTCAAATATATTAAATTTTTGTTAATGTGTTATTTACGTACTTAGGAAATTGAATAACATATACTTAAGGAGTGACAAGACAATTTGATAGAATGGTAAAAAAATGAATTACACCTCTTCACGTTATATATAAAATTCTTACGTGACTGGCAGAATTAACAGCTTTTATTACTACTTGGAGAACTTTGGGACTGAAGAGGGGAACTAAGGGAGGTTTTTGAAGGATTTCACGTTTTATATTTGAAAGTCCAACCGACGGGTCATAAAGTTTACGCAAACTAAGTTTCGAGCGACAACTAATTAATAAATAATAATACAACAAAATATATTTGTATCTCTTTGGGTATCTTATCGAAATGAACTTGGAGTCAATTCTAGCTGTTTGCAATGTGACTGTTTTCTTTGTAATTAACTAATTACGACAATATAAGCTTAAAAGGGGTCTTAAAAAATTCCATCAATTGTTAAGTAACATTTAACACGCACGTCACTACTGGCCTCTGTGACGGGTTAATTGGCACATCGTCAAGACGACAGAGGGGCGGCGTACCGTGATCTATGCGTAGATATGGCGGCCCGATAAAACTGTTAGATTACACTACACGCTAATTACACAGAAACAAATAAATATGGCAAACATTTTGAGAATTTGTTTGGCGTTCCTGTGGCTCAAAAGGGTACTGGCGAAAAGATTGCTGAAATCAGGAAGTGGACCGATTGAAGTTACGTAAAAATATCATTGGCATGTCTTTTGATACACTACCGTATGTAATACTGGATTATTTTAAGGAGCGTGTACCGTGTAAATTATATATTTTTACGAACACTATTGTATTTGCCGTATTTTTTTAAAAGTTTAATTACCTAAACTTAGCGATGTTTTTTTAAATATATCTTTAACACTACTTAGAGTCAGAAGGCGGGCAAATTCTGGAAAAAGTTTGAACTTAATTTTTTTGCGTTATATATACTGCGTCATAATAAGGTGTTTGCTTGCATTTTTACTCGTTCCTGATTGCTACCTTTCAAACAAAATATTTCAAAATCTTTAAAATTAATCTTTTTCAAATAAAATCTTTTATATACAGTTTAAAAGATCTACCGCATAATTGGTGTTTAGTTTAGCAAGAGGTTCTCAGACGTGTAATGATTAATGGCGTGACGACCACGACACGACTTTTGCCCTCTAACGAGATTGGTATTATCAAGATTGATGAGTCTATATTTGTACCTGTGATAGCTTAATAGATATAATAAAATTGTAGAATTTATATAATGTCTTCTATTTTAATTATTGTAAAATTATAAGTAGGTTGTAATTAAACAAGCCCTAAGAAAGGTAGTAAATCTTTAGATTTATGAGAAACTTTGTATAAAACACATACACAATTGTATAAAACACATTTAAAGTATGTAATCATGTTTTGTGTCAACTTGACAGACGTAGACGTTTAACATTTCTCTGAATGAGTTTGAACCCACAACGATCGTGTCTTGTGAACTTTTACTGCCTTGCAACAAATAAATAAAATAATGAAAATTACTTTATTATTAAAGTAAAATGTTAATATCGGCATTTGCTTTAAACCCAATTATTAAATGCACACGGCTGGAAAGGCACGGCGGCGCAATGACGTCATGTGATAGATTGTAATATGACAGCCGCACGACTTGCCGCGCTTTAGAAAACGCCAAATGATCAAGATTGATGTTGCCTCGAAAACGTTCTCAGTGAAAACGAGATAAACGCTTTTTATAAGTGCTTAATTGCAGGTTGAAAGTGTAACAGACTTGCCGAATATAATCTAGATTCTTGGTCTATTTAATAGCGTGGTAGGCGCTTTGTTATTAATATTGTTAATAGAATTTGTAATATCCTAATTAAGAAGTTTGGCACACAGGCGTATATACCTAAAATAATGTTACTATGGCACACCATCGGGATATAAACACAATGATTTGGTAAACCCCCGCTATGAATGTATATTGTAATGTATGAATGATTGTATATAAAACAATTTTAATTTCCCCGCTCTACTAAAATAAAGAAAGCGGCGTTGAGTTTCGAACCTCAACATACAATGTTAGGGGAAAGGGTCATGGGGATTCTCTCTGACTAACCTGCTATGCGAAAATAGGCTTGGTGCTGCACCTTTTTCGTAGCGGTTGCATAATATTCATTATGTAACTGCTACGTAACAGGTGCTTTTAATAACGAATATGTGATACACTGTACTTTGTACAAACTACTCGTAGAACGGAAGAAACTTAACGTCTATCAAAATCATACCCTATAATCATTTCTGTCTAAAAGAAATAAGAATTATAGTTAAATTACAAGTCATTGTGTTAAACATAAAACTACAGCGTTCTCGTTAATGATTGATGTGATTGATATTAACATAAAAGTTACGAAAATCGAAATATGTAATAGAACTATTCAATGTAACAAGAAATAAATTTCACATTGAAGCACACAAGTGAAGCGTATCTACTTACGCGGAATAGAAGCGTTCATAATAAACACAGACTGTCTGCGTACTCTCAAACTGCTACTCACCCTAGCGTGTTGCGCGCGCAAACAGTAGTCCCGACGCTCTCTACTATACGGTACTCGTCATAAGCTACTAGCGACTAGTTGATATTTACAAAAATATTCGTTGAAAAAATATTATTGATAAGTTAGTTGAATGGCTTTTCGTAATTTGTGATATTTAAATTAATTCCTTGTGGGTTAGTATACCAACAAGGGTTATAATTTTATCATATGTTAGTTATTTAATATAAAAAGAGAGAGGCAAAATTATAGTACCTATATCGTAAATATATTAAAAAGATGACGGAAAAATGCTTGTTTCGACATATACCTACATAATGAACGCTAATCAAATATGAAAAAGAATATTCTACAATATTTTATCTTACTACTCAAGAACCTCTTAACATGAAGACGGAAGGCCCCGTGAATCAGACGGCCCGGGAGGCGGAACTGCGGGGGGTGTAACGCGATCCGGTCGGAAATGGCCGTCAGATTTGTCGCCGTTCGCCCCACCGACAATTACCGACTCACGATTTATACCGCGCCTCCCCCGAGCTACCCTCTGCACCTCTCCACATACCCTGCGAACTCGCGCCTTGTTTGCATGCTATAATTATATGGCAGCTGTCATTTGATCGGAAGTGAAGTTAGTTTTTTTATTAATTTATATTTTTTATACAATGGTAGTTCTACTATCCAAAATAAATATGTTAAAACACTATTTATTTGTTATTGAAACCGCTTTTCCCTCTGCCGCTTTGAAGTGAAGTATCGCATTTTATTTTTTATTTTAAGTATATACGACGAGATCGCTAAATAGCGGGCAATGACGCTCGTCGTAATAGTGTCGAGTAGTAGGGATGATACAGTAATGCGCGTCGATGGAGCATCTCTCCGTAGTGCGTCTCTCATGCCGGCGCCTCTCATCTCGCTTTGTTTCAATGTTTACTTAGAGCATAATGGTCATTGCTTTGAATTAGGTATGTTGACCGTTCAAATGCTATTTAGAATGCGAATGCATTATTTAAACATGATATAAATATAGTAAAAATATTTAAATGTTAGTGGATTTCTTTGTTTTCTTATTTTTACACAAATTAAAGACCTTCATGTTTTAACTATGTCTATATTTATTCTTAGAGATTATTCAAAAAGTACACTAAAAGTACTCTTAAATTTTTATCCAAGTACTTTACAATTTGTGGTTACCGTATGCACCGGATAACCGTATAAAATAGCACGGATGTCCTTATCCCGCGGATCATCGGAGGCGATAAAAAAATATCCACCCCAACCCCCAACTCCCGCAGGTGGCGGGTGCGTTGAACCGCTAAGCGAGAAATACACCGTAAAGCGAAAGATTGTTATTTACACGGGTAGTGGGTGTCTTTTAGTTTGCGTTTACGTGATGTATGAATGTTAGGAAGAAAATACTTTTACATCAAAATTCTCCCGAAAGTGTATGTGTTATATTAAAAGCATGTTTTATAACGACATGTTAGAATTAATTATAAGATACCTTATCTTTCATCACATCCGGTACACATATTAAATACTACTCTATAGATATTCACAACATTAGTACAGACATTCTGTAAGTTCCCAAATAATTATTTAAGCGGCGTGTCGGGGCGGGACTTCAATTAACCGCTGACACGAAACGGTATTCGAGTTAGCCCGTTATTAACACCGAAATACGGTCTTTACCTCGTAGAATCGGAACACCAATAAATAAAGCGAGCTAAAACCTCGGTGCGAATTCCCACCCTATGAGTGATGCCGCAAATCACGTATTACCCTAACAAGTCCACAGTAATCCTTGACAAAACCCTTTCATCAGAATTAGACTTTATTACATTGCGATAGAGCGCTTTCACGAGAGGTGGAGGCACCAAGATGGAAATTGATTCGACTCTAAGAATAAAGTCGTATCACCAACCAATCTTGTCAGATCTCTAAACATACGGTGCTCACTTCCGTTCGCCGCCGCTCGACAGACGGTGCTAGAGGTTCAGAGGTCTCGTTGAATTGGTCCGCCCTTTATTGTAGAGCTCATGAAACCTTGTTCTGTCGAAGTGTAGGCAAGCGGTGAGGGTGTGCGATTACTACAGTAATCGACTTGAACCCAATGAAGTTGGAAACAGAATGCGCTCTATAGAATATTTGAAACAGATGTACAAAACTCTGATTTATTATTCTACTTATTTTTTATATTAAAATCTACTATACAAAATTATGTAGGTAGGCTTACATATTGTGTTTATTTTATTTATGCATTAGTAATGGTTTTATAATTTATATTTGTAATATTTATAACTTAATTCAATTATTCAATTATTTAAACCATTGAGTTAAGTGCAACCAACGTGGTCATTAAAAAAATGACCATCCATTAAAATCAATTGAGCAGTAAAGAATAACCTATAAAGGTATTTTGTATTTTTAGCACACACAAAGTTTTTCATCCCACCGAGGGTGTAAACTCGGAGAGGCACTCTCGTAGGCATGAAAGTGGTCCATTTGTAGCCTTATTGTTTGCGGAATGGGCGGCGGGTGGCGTCATGCCGCAGACGACGCCGCTCGCTCGTGGTATAAAATTATGACAACTAGCGATTGCTTTTTTAAATTGAAATGCAAGCTCATGTTTATTACGCGGCTCTTTTTTTAGCAGGAACTGTAATTTTCCACTTTGACACGGGTTTTGTTTTCAAATAATGAATATTCATTGTACGTACTGTATATGCTGACGGGTCTGTTGGTCTCATGATTAGTGACACGACTACTAAGCTGGAGGTTTCGGATCTCGCCAGTGGGCGGTGTACCTATATACATATGATGGATGTAGTATTTTCTGTACAAGATTGATTTTGACTTCATAAAAAAACTAAAATGAAATTGTATTAATATTTGCTATTTAGGTTTAAAATTATTTATATTTCTTTATCAGTTATTATTTATCACACTGTGTTTTAGTTTTGGGTTTGGATAATGGTTTTTTTTTAACTTGACAGTATTAATAAATATACATTTGCTATATTTTAATAAATATATATGTATATTATAAGAAAGTAAATGACTTGCAATTTTTTTATATTATTACATGGTTAGGTTTTGGCTATTTAAAATATTTGTACACTTTGGTTTTTTTAAGTGCAATAAGTAAACTCGTTATAGATAAAAAAATCTGAATTAGTATCAAATCGCTCTCCACTCATGTCCTATACCGTGTCATGATCTACCTCACAGAGCGCATGCGCGTACCCCGCTCTATACATACACTTGTTGTGCTTGTCTCTACTTGTAGTGGAGTGGTAAATATGCCGCGCATGGCCTCAGACAAAATTTATACAGTTTCATTTGAATACCTTCAAGTTAAGGGGTAGTGGGTAGAAGAGATTTTTATGATTAAATGATAAAGGCCACTTCCTGTTTATACGGAGGAGTCTTTACACTTTTGTCTACGAGTATTATGTATAGTTATGCACAATAGTGACTAATGTTTTCTTAACGTATTGCTTAATTAGTATCTTAGGTTCTTATATAATATCTTAGGTTCTAGTATATATTAGGCTGTTTCGTCAGGGACTCGATACATAATATTGGGCCAATTTCCATGGATACCTTAAAGAATTCTTTGTTGCCTTATGTCGTAGTTGAGTGTTGTTGTGTAAAATTGCTTCTTTGCGATGACTGATGAACTTGACATATCGCATTATAAAAAAAAAAAAACTTACTTCCGTGGTTTTAAATATGAAGTAATGAAGGGAAACGATTTTGAGATGTCACGTTGTCATTGCAAAGAAGCGAAATGTCTATAGAATTACACAAAATCTCATAAAGGATAATATTTATATTTTATATGAAGATGGTTTCTATGTAATTTCACTGATTGTAGTTTTAATTCTCGCATAGCGAAACGAACGGTGAAAATTATGCATTTTTACATTCTACCAAAAAAATAGGCGGCATGAGTAGACTAGACTTGTAAACTGCCAATTTAGTGAACAAATGATATATCAAGTTCTCTCTGCCCAATGCTGACGTTTCGTAAGTTTATATATATTAATGCACTTTTATAATTTCGAAATGTTACCACTACAAATATAGAGGCGATGATCCTTAAAACAGTCATTCGTGTCAACTGGAGACGTGCGACGGGCGCGTGTCCAATTTAATATAATGGAGTCGTTTCATAACACGTTTCTATTCTATTGGTAATTGTTTAAGTGTAATAAATGAACTTTACAGGATTTGAGCCTATTGCTCTGCGGATATGATGTATGAATCTAGTCGAAAAATTTACGTGTAATATTATGATGTTAAGAAAAAATATAAAATTTTCATTTCTCCGCTGTAGTGAAAAAGACAAATCTAGGTTGTCTACCCCTGAACACGTGATATCTCGAATTCGGATAGAAAGTGGAGAGCGGAGTGTATTGACACTGGGTTTCTCTGACTAGCCTGCTATGCAAGAAACTGATTTATTTATTTTTAAAAGGATATAAATAATTTGAAATTGTTAAAAATAAACCATAAATTATTTTTGCACAACTTCATCATGTTTTAATTCTAAGCTTATGCCTTAAGTGTGTATCTCACACACTTACAACCAAACCATTTGTTTATATAAGAAATTAAAAGAAAATGCATTTATATGTTAAAAGCGCTGATATTTTTAAATGTAAAAATTTAAACGCAACACGACGTCTGAACGGGACCAGATGTATGAACGAATAGAACCGCAACATAATGAACTCAGTAAACATGATTACCGTTGTTGAATGTCATGAAATATACGAAAATAGTAGAGATATATGACGAAGTTACTCGTTGCTCATTTACGTATACTATTTTTTTTATTTTTTTTAAATTTTCCTCTATTTTGGTAAGTTTGCAAGGATAACCTAGAGTTTAAACACTCCATTGACCGCTCTTCGCTCATTTTACCGCTCTTCGCTCATTTTGTCTAAATAGTTTAGATAAATTCTGATTTTGTAACTTAACAAATTATATTTGAACGTTTTCCGCCACACAATACACAATGTCTCGAATGTGAACGGAAAACGGAGAAAAGACTGTCTTGACAGTAGGTGCTCTTTGTCTACCCTGCTGTGCGGGAAAAATCATAATATAAAAATATTTCTGCTATATTTTTTTTACAGATGCCGTCGGGGCGCAATGTTACAGTGTCTGACTCTAAACGTGATTGGTCGCGGGTTCGATTCCAACTCTGGGGAATATATAAAAATATTTTAATTCTATAATCTTTAATTCTGGTACCTAAGACGAAGCGCAGCGTTGAGTTCCACCACTCAACACGCAATGTCTCGATTTGGGGCGGGAAGTGGAGAACGGAGTGTCTTAACACTAGGTTCACTCTGACTACCCTGCTTTGTAAGATAAGAATAGATAGAAGATAAGTAAAATAAATGAACTAGTTACCATAGTAATAATCACGGGACACGAGTGTTGTTAACGTAATGGCGAACGGTAATTGATTCTGTCTCGAGTGTTAATTTGAGAGGAATCACCCCTTAGTCGCACTTTGTCAAATTTATATGCATTTAGGGGGCATAGATCGAGACAAGTACATATTATAAAGCGAATTGTTAATATATATATTACGAAAAACCGCATGTTTTTCGTAAAAACGGTGGAGTATAAAATTTTGGTATAGTCAATGTGTATAATATATATATTATATATAAGTTTAGAAAGTCAACATTTTTTATAATAGTGTTATTAATGATAATACATTGAACTACTAAAATGAATATTACACACACTACCGTGTGTTTCATATATACTTTTGATTGTAGTGATTTACACGTTGTATAGCAATACGTATTTTTTACTAATTTACCAAGTTGCATTCATATTCTAACATGATATTCAACGGTACGAGTCTTAAATACTATTCATAACAAAACAATTACAAAGAATTTCGATTCCGTCCTATCTTTTGAAATTTCGAAACGGAATCATGGCTTTTTGCCTTTTATTTGTGATCGTAGATTATATAATAAAACACTGCTTATATCACCCATCCCTCTATCTAGATGTCGATTGTCTATACATTTTGCTTACATAATACTCGGGACTTTATTTATACTCGTGTCTATTGTAGTTATCTGATCCGATAGGGGTGTATAAATTGGATATTGCTCGGCGATGGCGCACGGGGATGCATACACCCCTATAGATGGAACAACGAAATTTGTTTGACATAAGACGACATAAATAAAAATAAAATAGTATGTTTATTAAAGAGAAATGAAAAAAAAATAGTTTTAATTGTATATATAGTATTGGCGTGGCGGAACTGTTTGGTTGGGCATGCAATGGTTGTGGGTTCGATTGACAAATAAATATTTTTGTTTGTTCAGGTTAAGTTGCACAAAGCGACGTGTTCAGTTGCGTAACACGTAAAGTAAGGGAATAGAGAACCTGGTGCTACTCTGTTTTTCTTTTTATGTATCTCTCTTTCTGAAGACATAGAGATGAAATATATTTTTTTCTTATTTTTCTTAACTAAAATCTCTTTCGTTATCTTGCGTTTTTATTTATAAATTAATTTTAAAAAAAATGTTGAGGAATACTATCGCAAAAGTGTGTTCTGTAGTCCTGGTCGTCCTGGTAACGATATGAGGCTCATACTGTGAAAATATTGTATTAGAATCGGACTCGAGTGCAAATGTTCAAGAGAATGGGACAGCAACTGTTTATTTTTACATAGATATTGTCAATTAGATAAATACAAGTGAAGCTAAGAAAAACGTGTTAAATAAGGCTAACTCGCTCTGCTCTGCTCTTTGCTCTTTTTGATTCTATTTTTGAGCAGGTTTCGAATCGATTTGGTAGAAGTATCAAAAATTATTAAATTGGGTCTACTGTAGTTTTAATATATGAGTAGTTAGAATAATGCACGACCATACATATAAATTTGGTCAAGGTGAAGGCGTTTGATCCAGTGTTAAACATTTAAATTAATAATGTGCCTGTATCATTGACAAGAGCCTATCGTGGCGCAATAGGACAGCGACTGACTATAATCACGATTGCTCGTGGGTTCGATTTCAACTTGGGGGATATTTAAATTTTTCTCAGTTCCTCGCTCTGGTAAACTACGAAAATCGCGGCGTTGAGTCCCGCCTATCAACACGCCACATGTCTGGAATTAGGACAGAAAGTGAAGAACGAAGTGTCATGACACTAGGTTCGCTCTGACTATCGTATGAGGGAACAGCTATGAGGGAAAAATCGAGAAACTGATAAAAATAAGAAAAAAAGAGTAATTGACAATATATCCGTGGTTCTAAATTACTTGGTTATATTCTTATTCGCTCTTTTGCCTGTGCCTGTCTTTTGTGAGTAATTCACAATAATTTTAAATATTATTTCTTAAGTTTTTGTTATGGAAGTTAATATCGCATTTTCTTGCTATTAATATACATTTCACCCTGATTTGGATTTGACCCGGCATCCTAAATTCTCTATAGCACTATGATAGGGTTCTTGGTAAATTAATTGAATTAGTTATGAAACTAGTTTTATTATTTGTATACTGAATGGGACTGATGGTGTTTCTATAGAATTGATTCATTAAATAAGATTCTACTTAAGAAATACTTTTAAACGATTGTTTACATAATGCATTGTAGGTTTGTTAATTTATTGGTTTTATTTTTATAGTGTTAAATCAAATAAATTACATATTATTTGTATATTTGGATCTTTGCATAAAATAAAAATTAATAAAAACTTTCTTTTGTTTCAGGTAAGATTCTAGAAAAATGTTTTAAAAATCTGCACTATGGTATCTATTATTGAGTAAGTCCGAAGTCTAATGGGAGGTTCCCACCTCCCGTATGTCGCGTAATGGTCCTTGTTCAGTCGTAATATTTTTACACGGTTAGAAACATGACCATGGACCATGGCTTTAGTCGTTTTGATATGGTAACAACTATATATTAAATATTAGCACTATCTAGCTGGAAATAGAATCCACAAATATCGCACACACAAAATAAAATTAAAAATTATTCTAATTATTAATATTTTTAAACGGTTATTCATGCACTTAGAAAATTGAAAAACGTTTTTTGGAAACAAATTTTCGAATAACTTTCCAAAATAACACATAAAAAATTTAAAATATTTCATAAATACCATTCTCTCTCGCCAAATGGTTGTTCGTAAAATAGTCTTTGGGAGCAGAAATTTGTAAAAATATCTCTACAGAAGATGCTAACATCAAAAATAAGTTGAAATAAACGTATAAAAATTTCGAAGAAGCCGGATGTAGAACGCTTAAAGTGGTCAGAGAGCTTGGACGGTTTCGTAAAAATATTATTTTTAGTTTTAAGTGAACTAAATATGAGTTATTGTGACCGACAAACAAAGCCGAGGATTTTACTTGTCATCCATAAAAAAAATACCCTTTGTTAATTTAAAATAATGGCGGCTCACAATGCTTTATGGTCAATTGACCAATTGAACCCTGGACTCGTGGTTTGTGTAACACACCATGACTAAGTGTCACGGTAGTTAAGTTTCAAATAAACAAATAGTTTAGAGTTGTACTGAAAGATTCGAGTATTTATTTAACTTGTTTTTATTAAAATATTAAAAATTTCTATACATTATATAACTATAAACAATTTTGAGTTACAAACCGCAATAGCATTTTAGGCACTTTAAATTAAAACTTCAAATTATTTTATATTATAATAAAATATAAAGAGGCTATTTATATTTGTTTCATTTCTCCACTCTGGTGACAAGTCGAAGCGCAGCGTTGAATTCCGCCAATACATGCAATGTCTCGGATTTGGACGGAGTGTCTTGACACCAGGTTCTCTCTGCCTACCCTGCTATGTGGGAAATAGCGTATCACTGTATAACCTAAACTTCGTTCTTTGCACTTGTTGAAATGATTGAATGATAATATATATAATGTAAGTACTTCTGGATGTGAAGACAAAAGATTCGAGTACCTTTTGTTTTTTTGCGCAGCAGACTCAGAAAACTTAACAAGTGACTTTTCGCCAAATGAATTAAAGATTTTGACTAACCAAAACTAAACTTTGTATAATAAAACTTAGAGATGAAGATGATACTTTAAATGTAAATTATCGAGTTAAAATTAATTGAGTTTCATTTGAACCCACAACCATCGTAGCGATGTCATCGTCATCATTTTATATTGACTTTTTAATTAAACATATGAACGTCCTACAAAACACAAATGTAGCGGGTCGTGAGAGGATGTACCCAATGCAATTGCGCGGGTCACTTTAATAGTGATGTCAATTGAAGGGTTAAGCGATTGTGGCCTTTTTAGTCATACTCGATTATAGTACAGCCTCTATTGTCAATTGTTTGTATGCGTTTTGTTTTCTATTTCTATGCAAGGAAAACCTAGATTCTTAACTAGACACTATTTCTTTTAATTAATTCTCATTAGGGTGATAACTTGCTGGGTAATAGATTTTTTCTAATATAATTGGAGTAAAGAAAATATTTTGTTATATGAATATTCTACTGAATAAAGATCGAACCTTATTCTAGCCTTACTAGTAAGACAAAGCACGGCGTTGAGTTCCGCGACTCTGTGGATTCTCAATATTTCGATTTCGGGTGAAATTATATGTAACGGAGTGTCTTGACACTAGATTCTCTCGGGTTCACACAGCTATGCGGGTAAAGTATTAAGCGTATAGCTGCGTATAACGTGCGTGCCCTAGAGTGTACAATCAACAACAAACTGCCTGCACTGACGTGCAGTACCTACAATAAATGGATACATTTCAAATTGTAAATACAATAAAGTTAGAAGCAACAGGATCTGGTCCCATTTGACCCCTTTCATTAACGAGCTCAAGCTCATTTCTCATGACGGCGTCCCACCGCAGAAACATTTACAATTTACTATTTGATCTTTCTATTTTCGAATCGTGACAGATTTTGTATATATATATATATATATATACAACTACAATATCAAATTTTTTGTTGTCATTTGAAACCTACAGTACCTATATATATATAGGTATTAACAGCTAAAACTAGAAAGGAATTTGTGAACTATGGATATTCCTTCAAGACTGTAGGCAGTTCCACGCTTTTTCCCTAGGACCTAGAGGACCTAGTGCTAAGATTCTCCGTTCTCCATTTTTTACCCGAAATCGAGACATTGCGTGTAGAGCGAAACGTAACACCGCGCTTTGTAATAGGTACCAGATCGGCGAAATATTTAATATTTAATATTATTCCCCCGTCGAATCGAACCCACACCCAATCGCGTACCTAAATTGAAGACTGTAGGGTAGGTGTGTGCTACACCTAAAAAACGATTTCTTGAAATTCCTATGGGAATAAAAGAGAATAGAATTTCATATTCACGTTTATTTAGTTGTAGGCGATTTCTATTTATATATAAAATGTCAAGTCGTCTTACCGTCTCACTACAAAACAGTAGTGGTAAATCTTAACATACAATGTTTACATGGATAAAAAACTGTTACCTTTCAAAATCAACATAAATGTCGGTAGAAACTCGGTGGAAAAAATACTATAGGTTTATTTGAGTGTTAACTAACGTGTTTCGTTTCGAGTCCAGGAAGCATTCATAAGTGTCCAAAAATGTAAAAAACGAAGTGATCTTTTAGAGGCCATCATGTGACAGCATCTGAATTTATGCGCAATGGTTGTGGATTCTCTGCTGATGGGAATTATTATATTTAAATTATTTTAATTTCTCCATTCAGCCGAACAAGACAAAGCGCGGCATTGAGGTCCACCATTTAACACACAATGTCTCGAATTCTGGGAGAAGTGAAGGATACAATGTCTTGGCACTAAGTTCTCTCTTCCAATTCACTATACGGGAAATAGCGTGAAGTTGAAAAAAATAATAATTTAAGTATGTTAGTTACATAGCACTATTTTTATTCATCTCTATTATATCTCTATAGTAAGATAATGAAACTTTCATTAAGTGTAAGATATTTCAAAGAGACAGTAAAGCGCAATCTTTAATCTTTTAACCTTTTTTTCGTACTTAGATTTAATTTCAAAGAACTTAAATAATCATTTATTTCGATCGAACCCACAACCAATCGCTAGTTTCACACACTGTCCTGCTGCTATCGTGCCGGCTTCAATTCAAATTAAATTACGATACGGATTATATAGCGCGATATGTTTCAAGACCCAACGCAGAATATCTCTTAAACATTCATATATTCTTAAATATATATTTATTATTCCGTTTTCCTTATCTCATGACAAGGAAAACGGAATCATAAATCACTACCTTTTCATTGCTTATACCACAAGGAATGTACGGGAAATTAATTAAATTACAAAAATAAAGCTGTGGATGTTTTGTACGGCATGTTTCTAACAAAAAATAATATATTTCTGATGCAGTCAAGAGCGCGCGTTTCATACATTTTCATAAAAAAATACCATCCGTCCCATTTAATCTTTACTCTGTCCACAATGCGATACCGCCCGCCAGGGCATGGATTGCGAATTTGTAATTACAAATACTAAGAGATAGTGCCTAGGTCTTGTATTTTGTGAGTGAACAAGATTTGCCGACTACTTTTTGTCTGCAATAAATGCTAAAGTTTTTATGTTCTATTATGAATTTATTTACAACTTTTTTGTTGTCATTTGAAACCTACACCCTGTGTAGGTGGCTGCCACTGGTTATTCTTTTTTAATATGTATTTGGCAATTTGATTCATCGTATTAATTTTTTTATGCTACATATTTATGTATTTTTTTATACTTATTTCATTATTTAATGGTAATTGAAAATATTTGAATTACATACAGATCAGACATTTTGAATGCGAATTTGTAGAAGACATATATTTTTTTTAATAGGAAAACTTTTTGGATATGGTTAGACAAAGTTACTGTGCAATAAAAGACATATTTAGACTGTGCAATGTTTCTTCACGCATTTGAACAGTACTCCTGTCTTCAGTATCTTTCAGCTTAAACCACTATAGGTTTTTTTTAAAACAAAGTCATGCTTGTGTAATGTTTAATAAAATGTTTTCCTTTTCCGTACCCTCCTTATTTGTGTCTGATAAAAGACAATCTTAACTGTCAACAATTCAATGCCAAAGTGGCAAATTTTAGCAAACATCTGAAAACGTCATCTTTATTTAATGTCACTCGCCAGTAATTCTATTCAGAGGCGTCCCGATCGGATGACACCTAAAAGCATTTCAATTGAAACAATTTGTCGTTCTGCTAACAAAGGGGGAGCGTTTCATACCGTTTCGTCCAATTTGTATAACGTCCTAAAATGTATTTTCGAATACCAATATTATACGCGATTAATACGGTTAAAAATAGTTTCATTTCAAAATTGGATAACGTCCATTGGAATTATTTTCGTTATCTCAGTTGGAGTTAGACAAATTACGGCATTAGCCTATAAACTAAAAATTTTACCATCTAATTATTGAAATTTTTAAGGCTGCAGTCTTGTTTATATTTGTAGATCTGTCTTCTATATTATCAACGACTATTGTCATCGACCTATTTAAATTAGGTTTCTTCCACCTAACACGTCTCGTCTCTGGAGTAAATGAAAAGTAGAATATTCACTCTAGATTGTGTCTATGTAACCTCCAAAAATGCGGGATGTATATATAATACTTAAAGGTATAATTACTGGACTTATAAGATAAAGTGTGGTAAAGTGTTCACCATTCGTATATTCGTATAGTTAATGTTGGATGATGTAATTAAAAGCTTTTTTATGGTCCATAGTGTTGTAGTATGTACCATCGTACATCTACTGTATTTTCCGCAACAACATCACGACGTTAAGAATTGTTGGAACCAAAAGACTAAGGTTCAATATACTCATTAATAAAACTACCGATATTCATTGAATGCCAACTCACAGCCAAAAGTACTGCTCGTAGAGAGCTTAAATTTGGCATGTAAGTCCCTTGTGGAGTGTATCCTCTACACTCCACAAGGGAATTTTAAAACCGACACAACGAAAGATAGAAATAGTATAGCAAGGGCAATAAAGTCCACGCCAATAGATTGGCAGGCAACAACTAGTATGACACATTAAGATATAATTTAATTAAATAAAAAGTATAACTTTATAAATCCCAAACCTAAAAGGAGTTTTGACTCGTTATATCTATGCCGCCAAGTTTTTTGATACTTAATAAGACGTCGGAAATGATTAATTTGCGACTTTGCAGGATTAAAGTTTACTTCAAAAGCAAAGTCATAGTTGCGCAACTTTGTACTCAACTTTTGATGAACTTGCTCATAATGAATATTTGTATGAAGAAAATATGATAGCCTTAATAAAAGACGCTACCGTTGCGTAATTGGAAATATACACTTTTCAAACTTAACAAGCGATGGTTGTAGAGGAGATCCTTACTTGGGAGATTATTATGGAACTGAAAATAAAGGTAAAAACAAAAGTGCTTATACATTAAACTGCTAAACTGATAGAAAACATTATATAGAAAATAAAATGTAATATTATAAAACTTTTTTTTTAGAAGACATAAAAATGTGTACGTAGCGGTATTCGAATCGTTCGAGGACGGCTCCCAAGAGGCTCGGTTCAAACTTTTATACGTCTTCTAAAAAAAGTTTTTCAATGTCCTAAGTGTGTGAATAACATTTTAAAAATATTAAAAAGTTATATTCTAGTCTCTTCATACCTGAATTGGAAAATGAAGGTAAACGGAAATTGTATACAAGAGTTATTTATATTTTTATCGCGTGCCTCGTACATGAAGACTATTTTAGTAAAAATTCAAATAAAAAGAAGTAACAGACAAGACAAACAACGTGCTTAGCTTTATTTTAATAAAAGCTAAGGCTCTAAATGTAGTCAATGTTATTGATACAATAGTATCTAAAGTGACAAAACACAAAGTTTTATGTAGGTTTATGTATGTAAAATTTGACATGACCAAAACTTAAAAACACAGCTAACCTTAGAAAGCTAGTAAAATTGCTGTTCAAAATATATTTTTTTTACATTTCACATGTCAATAGCAAAGTCCGTTGCTCTGCTTCCCTCGTGCAGTGTAGGCTGTCAGATGCACGCGTTAGGGGCTGGTGGTTTTTTAAAGCGTTTACTAACTAAATGTAGGGAGTAGGGAGAGCCCTCTATAGTTAGTAACATACTGTTGACTTTGTAACTGTTCATTGAATGCTTATAGGAAATTTGTCTTTGTGAAATATTTGGTGATCAAAAATTTTACATTTTGTTTGATATCTGCAGTTAAAAAGGAAAGTAACTTGATCTCCACTTTTGGGTTATTTTAAAGATATAGATAGCGTTGATAGACAGAACCCAACTTAATACATAGGTAATTTGTATTAAATTGTGTCGAATCCATAATAGTCGCATTACAATCTGATACTTGTAAAGTATTTTGCTATCAATTTTGTTATTAATAAATAACAAATATAAATACACTTTAGTATCGTACCTAAGCAAAAGCTATTTACAAAATTTATTAAATAAAGCAAATACTTGCATGCAGTTATTGTTCTTATTTGAAAAGAAATGTTCCGATGGATCAATGTTTATTCAGTTACTCATTTAACTTCGTATAGTTGCATAACATGTATATTAATATCTGCAAACACGCCGGCATTTTGCCTTTTAGGGTATAGAAAAAATACATATGTTTTTCTATGATTATTCATTAAAACATAAGAGTAAAGAAATTAAAACTCTTCTCTCAATCTTTACAGGTGTGAGCGCGAGTAAAATCGCCAAGCGGACAGACTTGGCCCCCAATAAAGGGGGCCCGTTCGCGGCCGCTCTCCGCACACTCGCCAAGAACGCGGGCCCCGAGAAAGACGGTGAGTCGCACGCTTACGAATCCCTTTCCCACTACACGAGCTGAACTAGTTTAAACCAGTTCGGACTTTCATGTTTTATCTACTTAAATCTGAATTTACATGAATTTTAATTCTATTAAATTAAAATTTATTTAACTTTTCATGGTTTATCAGTTTTGCTCGTGGTTTTGTTATTATTATTGTTTTGGTTCATATTATAATTTAAAATGATTTTTCCAACAGTGACCACTTGTTGGGTTAAAAAGTCCATAATAACATGCGTTTGTTAATAATATCCATATTAATCGTTACGTGTTTGTGTAATGTTAGATCCACGTGCACAATCGTAGTTTTGTATAAAACCTGTTGTAAATGTATCTACTGTTCGTATAGTTTATATTCTAGTTAAGTGAAACTTTAAACTGTCATCTGTATAGAATAAGCTAATCATTTCTTTCAGGACACTTTGAATTAAGATATTTCTTTACAATTATTAACAACAATTTTATATCAATGATATAAATATTGTATTTTCATATATTTGGTATTGTTGGGTTGAGTTTCAAAATATTAGTAATATGTAGATAATAATGCAAAGGCATGCGTCTATTACGTTGTCTGACTCATTATTTATCTATGTCAAAGAACTATTTGCAATATGTACTTTGGCCTATTAAAATGGATTTCTATATGAAATTCAAGTACAAGGATAATATTATTGTATACAAAAAAAATTTACTCAACCCAACACACCAAAACTTGTACGTGCTGATATCGTGAGTGTGCAGGAGCAGCACCCACGGAGCGCGAGTCCAAAGACAAGCCGGCGTCTGCTAAACGCGCGTCGCCACATCATCTGCCGTCGAGTGGGTTCCAGCCGTATAGACCTGATGAACGGTAAGTTAGGCTTGAAGGCCATAATTCGGTGACAACGGAAAGAACTTAGTGTTAAGATACTCCGCTCTTCTTTTTCTTCCCATTTTAAAGACTTTGTTGGTTGGATGTCTAATCAGGCCATAGAAACGGTTATTTTTCTAAACATGACAAACGAGAATGAAACCACAGTCAAATTACATATAAGTGCGATATAGTGTATATGATAAATCGTAAGTTCTTTTTCTTTTTGCGAATTACATTTTAAAATAATAAAAAATCGCATATGGATATTAGTTGTAGTTTTTTACAAAATAACACAGATTTGTTTTCAATATGTGTTATTTATTATTAAATTCCATACAGGGATATGTACCTACATACATAGGTGGGAACGCAAAGAAATTAATATATATGTAGATATTTTTCAGTTTGATGAGATATAGTCTAATGATAGGTTGCGCCACTTAGGAAACAATGTCTATAAAATGGTCAGAAAGTTGAGTACAGACTAAATAGGACAAGATTCTTATTATCGGTCCTACAATCCTAATACTTACATACAAAATGATATGTCTTACATTATAGACTATACATATAACAAGATTTATATATTAGCAGTAGGATGCCTAAGCAATATCACCCAAAATTCATCATAATTATTACGGTTTTGTCAAAACAATGAACTCAACTAACAATACTATCCCCAGATTAAATATTACTTAAATATAGTGACATTATCAAAGCAAATATAACACACAATAATAAAATATAGAAAAGATAATGCAAGTCATGATATAAATATCTGCCCTGCTTAACCAAGAGCCTGCGACACAGGAAGAGTCTTGAGTCACTAACCATTAAATGACAAACCTGTCCTAGTTTGGATTTGAAACTACGACCAAAGAGATTCAAAGAAACTCAACTTTATTATTAACAAGTCACAAAATATTTGATTTGTCTGAAGGTTATCCCATCCGGCGGCGGCGTCGTTCCCACTGCTGGAACCCACCTACTCGCCTTACGCGCATCCGTCGCTTTACTCAAGTGCTGCGTTGCAATACAGGTAACTAAACAACCTAGCATAAAAATATTTTCATTAATCTTCATCAATAAAAATAATTTTATCTTCTTGTCTTTTGCAACAAATTTAATGAACCGATAAACCAATCGAAGCGGGGCGTGTTTTAAGCAATTTCAGAATTGCTCGAGTATATTGTGGACATGGAAATATTGAGCTTATTAAGTAACAGTTTAAAGAAAAATCGAGTTTATTTTTGGATTAATATAGTAGTAAATTGACGCACATTTTCAGTAATTTTGAGATATCGTCAGGCCAATACATTTTAGGTGTCTTTAATGTTTATTTTCTATTTATTAGGCTAGCAGCAGAAGAACAAATGTACTTAGAGCGCGTGTTCCGCGGAGGCGTCGGCATGGGCGTGGGGGTGGGGTGGCTGCCGCCGTACGCGCTGTACCCGCCCCTCGCGCCCCCGCTGCCCCTCGTGTCGCACGCCGCTCACGCCCAACACGCCCCCCACGTGCCGCACGCCCCTCACGGCCCTCATGCGCCGCACGCCGGACACGCGCCGCACGCGCACGCTCAGCACGCGCTGCACGAAGAGCGCGAGAAGGAGATGGCGCTGCAGCGGGAGCGGGAGAGGGAGAGGGAACGAGAACGGGAAAGGGAGAGGTGAGCCGGTTTTTTGGCATTTCTATAATAATACAATTATGACGCCATCGAGCGATAAATTTAGTAAAATTAATACATTTTAGTAATGATTATTCTAAATAGAATTAAGAAAAATTATATACTATGACTTGCTTAATACAACGTTAATAATGTAACACAAATTCCAGAGAACGAGAGCAGAGAGAGAAGGAGCAAAGAGAGAGAGCGGCTCGCGAGAAGGAGACGCGCGCGCGTGACGCGCTGGCCGCCGCCGCGCTCCATGCGCCGCACGCGCCGCACGTGCTCCCCTACGCGCACGCGCGCGCTCTGCCGCCGTTGCTGTACCGGCCCTACCGCCCCTACGCCTACGACGAGCCGGAGGACGAGCGAAGTGAGCCGCCGCCGCCCCCCGCGCCGCACCCGCCCGCCACCGACGCGCCGCAGCCCGCGCCCGTGTGATGTCGGGGCTCGGGCTCCGACGTCCCGGCGAGGACGCCTCGAGGACGAGTCCTCGCTGGGACGTGGCATAGTAGAGCTACGACATGTCACGCGGGAGGCGTCGATATTATACTATGAACATTTCTATTCTATCAACAGTGATACAAGTTTTCCTATCTTCCCCCTTCGTAAATCTTCCACGCGAAAGATACGTCTTCAGTCATTGCCGTAGCTCCCCACTTTCCCCTTTCCTACATGTCTGCAGTCTCCCAAATCTTTTTCCACGTGCAATGCCGCACTACCCCGTTCTCCCCGACGCGTTTCCATAATTGGTCTAAAAATTGTAATTTAAAAGTAAAAAAAATATGTGAAAGGAGCGAAGTCGTGCCAAAAATACCAAACATTCTGTTACTTTACATGTATAGGTATTATTTATATAACGTCACGACTGTAGTGACGTCACTAAATTGTAAGCAAGAGTGAAATAATTCACTCTTTCCTTTTGGAGCGACTTCGTTCTTGTATATCGTGTACAAATAAAAAGTGTACGACATATAGTTTTACAAAATGTGTACTTTAAATGAAAGTCCATCAACTGTTTATAATATATATGTGTTTTATATAATATTTATATAAAAAAAAATTAAAAGGCAAAGGGCGTGCATATTCTTCCTAATAAAAAAAACTGTCTTGCTGTTAATCATAGTGTACTATAATTAAAATGCTTATGAAATAAGTATATTATGCATTTTTTTTATTTTCACATATTGTTATTTTTAAGCAATAACCATTCGACTCCCACCACTAGGCAATAAGTGTCCGACCTTTGCCTTTTTAATTTGAGTCGAATTTAAATATATGAATAAGTCAACGAACAAAAAATAATAATTTATGGTGTTACATTATAAACACTTGGTGTGACTTCTCCCATTCATCGACACGATCTCTTTCCAATAAGAGAAAGAATCGAGTGCAATAGTTAACTGAGTTCCTACAGTAATATAACGTGTTCACGTTAACCAATCGATTAGTAATAGTTGTAACGCGCTCGCTAGCGTGTGGCGTGTTTGGGGCAGGTGCGTGCGATGTGGGGCTCGAGAGTTTTACTAGAGCTATAATTTGAGAACGCTCGAGTAGAGCTGAAGCGACACGAGCCTCCGCGTCGACCGCGGCCGAGGGAACCATTTAATTTTTTTTCTCCTTACGTAGGCTTTAAATTCGCGCTTTCTATTTGGCGACGCGCGGCCTCACGAAATACTGCCATTCGGAATTTTGTAAACGAAAACCTCTTTGTATGTTTAAAAATTAAATTTAGATAGTTTTTAATTTTAGCTTTTAATAGGTGTTCAATATTTTTCACGATTCACGCCGCGTCACGTCACGTGGCGTCGCGTCGCGTCACGCGGTGTCACGTCACGTCACGTTGGCAAGGCATTTAGTGTGTACATACATATAGCTAGACATATGGACAATACCTAACAAGTGAAGAAACATGATTTTATTGAAAAAATACATTCAGTGAAATTAACACGCATGCGGTCGGTGACGGCCGGTAGTTGTTTTTTTTTGTTTCTACCTCCCTCTCTCTCGCGCTTTCCCTTTCCCTCCGCTCTCCTTGCAGCTTGACGCCGGCTTGTAGTGTTGTGTGCAGTTTCAGAGATGGCCGAGTATGCACGGAGGAGTTTGATTTGAGGCCACTTTTTTAAACAAATAGATATATGTTTTATATATATATATATTAATGTTGTTTTTTTTTGTTTGAAAGAGTATAATTTATATACATTGCATACATTATCTTATTTCTTTCTAGTTCTCAAAGAAAATCTTAAGAGTTACATGAAGACATATGGCTAATACTTTAATTTTCAAGTTCATCGGTTTCTTCGTTTATATATTACTAAATTTTAAATTATTCTAGTGCTGCAACTTGTGTTTGAGCTCGAGAACAAGAATGTAAACTGTTTTTTTACATATAAACAACTTTGTGCGTGAAATTTAAAGTCACAATCATCGCGTCAGATTTTTAATAACCGCACCACGTCGATGTCACATGTTATAAATAGTGACAACACCAAGTTCTAGAATTTATTTGACATATATAGTGTATTCTATTTATAATCAGCTCAATTGTCAGCACAAATTCAAAAGTGACAGAAATGCTTTTTCACAGATTATAAAATGTAAGTTCTATTTTTTTTTTCATCATATCCTAAGATCTGTTAAGAAAATATTTTTCACAATCATAAGAACTTATGAATGGATATATATATTTTGCAATTATCAATTTGAAAATAGTGACATTTATGTATGTTTGTTCAGGTTAACTTAAGAAATTCAATTAATTTTGGTAGAACTTTTACGTACAGATTTGTATATCTATACAACCTCAATTAACGTAACTCTATATAACTATACATTATGGTAATTTACAATCCTTTGTAGTAATAAATACTATTGTTAAGTATTGCAAGTTCCTTCTCCATTAATTTGTCTAGAAAGAGATATAATAGACATATTTAAAAAACGTATAAAAAAATTTACGCAGCAGGTTTGGAACCCGCGTCTTTTGAAAGCCGCTCAAGCGGCACGGGTTCAAATCCCGCTGCGTTATAATTTTTATTCGTCTTCTAAAATGTCTTTTTCAAATGTGCGAATAACACTTTAAAATATGTTATAAATAGAGATATATAATGTTAGTTAAATTTGAAGGTATTTATAAATGATATGACACATTTTTACTATTACATTTATTTTCACAGTTCTATGCATAAATGACGATTTTGTTTGCTAATTTATACAGAAATAATTTTATTCTACAAAAAATAATTAAATGTACATCGCGAAAATCGTTAAATTTGGTTTTTTGGACTGAAATACTGAAACTACATAATAACAATCTATTCCGCTCTTATTTTAACAAAATGTAAAATTAATCGAACCCACAACCAATCGTGCTTACATTCAGACGCGATATCGTCATATATGGACAAATATATGGTTATGTAGTCACTTAAACACATTATTTCTGCGAGTTTTTTTAATCGTCGAATGAACATAGCGATATCACCGCCGGGGAAATCTGACAGTGGCTCTTTTTAAATATAAAAATGTAACTTGAGATGTAAGATTTGAAATCTTGAATCTTTTTTTTTGGAAAACTTATCCATACAACGTGACATTGGCGACATAATAAGTGTTTGTACGTTCGAAGCGCCTTAACTAAGGAAGTGGATTGTCCTTTGTACAGTCCAAACTTACCTAATCATTGAGATTTTTCTTATGCTGGTCGTATATACTAGATATTTCAAGGAACATATTAAAAATTTTACTTATAAATTAACAAAAATGGCAGTATTGTCCTACAGAAAACTTGCGCTCGGGGTTCTCTTTTGTTTATATTAGAAATATTTGTAATATTATAGTGCAAATAGAAGCTCTAAATATTCGACAAAAATTTAAAATATTTTTTAGTTTGTAAAAGATTAAAAAAATACTGATTAAACCCCGCACTTGCTACGTTCACATTTTTATATGCATATTCAGATTTTATAAATGTTAAAGGCATCTGTCAAAAAAAATCAAAAACTCTTTATTCTCATAGGCTATACATACAAGCAAGCACTTTTGAATCGTCAATTAACATGCATGTCAGTATTGTCAGTCAAAAACAACAACAAACTGCCACTGACCCGGTAAGCAACTTAGACGGCGGTACTGTTAAGAAGAGCCACAGAGACACTCAAGAGTTTTAACATTTTTAAAGGGTTATTGATACTTTGATTGAACGGAGTACTCCGTCTGAAGTAACAAGCGTGTAATAATTTCGATTTAAGTGTATATAGAATGTATGGCTTAGCAGTCTGAGTGCTTCTACGGTTTCCAAGAGGTTCGAATCCCAATACGTTCAATGTATACGTTTTATGAGTTTTCTAAAAATGCCACACAACAATTGCTCTTTCCAAATATAATTTTGCAATAACTTCATAACTATGATTATTTGTAAATACTACTTAAGTATAGATGCGACTGACTGCTATTATATTTTTTTATAAAAAGGGGCAAAACTTAGATGAACATTAACATATTGATGACTTTGAAATTAACGCAATAGTTGTAGATTAAAATAAAATAAATTAGTTTCCCTGGTCCAGTCAGACAAAGCACAATAATAGATTTTTTTTTCGATTTGGATAACGTAGAATCAAATGATGTAATTAAGTTTTCTCGGTCCAAGCCACTAAAATAATTTTGGACGAAAAAAAAAACAAAATAATCAGTGTAGGTACATTTAATCCTTACTTGAAATTCGTTATTTAATGTTTAAATTAGGAAAATAGAGTATTTCTTATACAAACTTATATTAAACGTTCAAAACAGCTCCAGACAATTAGAACATAATCTGTATTTGAAAGAATCTGTCACAGCTGTCCAAAAAATAAACCTATAAAATAAAGAACCACAACAATATACAAAATATTTACAAAATAAGCAATAAATCGAAGCTTTTGAAACATCCAAAATGCTGTTCAATGGCTAAACCCATCCCAGATCTCGACCTACGAAACCTTTCAAAGCGGGATGAGATCGAGAAGGAAGAAGTACGGGAGGAGGATAACTATAAAAAAAATTATAATTACATTAATTTAGTATTAGGTACTGTATGTGGATGGGTTTTTGGAATAGGCGTGGCTAAAGTAGGAAAGACAGCTGCTTTCGGCCTCGGGGGGGGAGTGCTTTTACTCCACTTCGCCACAGAATTGGGTTATATCCAAGTAAATTGGGTAAAAGTGAAAAATGTCCTCGGCAGGAGTCAAGAAGTGGTGAACAATATGTTGTTCTTCGTGAAGAAGAACACCGGTAGCACTGTCGGCTTTATCGGCGGATTTTTCTTTGGTGTGGCGTCGGCGTGATTCCAGCATTAAATACTGTTATGGTTATATATTTAATTATCAAAATTTGTATGTTTGCGTGTCCATTGGTCATACAAAAACAGCTAAATAGGTTTCAATGTAATTAGGCTCGCATAGTTATTTCCCTAATATTATTGAATTACATTATAATATAATATCATACATCTTGGATCCTAATTTGAGGTTTATCCGTACTTTACTAAGTCTTTAGAAGTAAAATTTATTATTTATTATAACTATTATAAATAATTAAAACTGCATAAGTGTTTTTCTTTAACTTTGTATGATATAATGAAGAACCTGATATGAAATAAAAACAATTCATTACACAAGACCAGCTGGTTGGATTTGTTTGTGGGTTCGACACCTACACTCGGAATTTTTTGAAAAAAAAATCAACGTTCCTATTATCTGAAATAAATGATTTACACATCTTTACATAATATATAAAAAGGGCTTAAATTTTTTAAATCTTAATTAAGTGATTCTATTTGAGCTTTCGATCCTTACGACGACAATTTTATCTGGCTTAGCTAAATTTAGGTATATATAAATGCATAATGACAAAATTTAAATAAAAAATTCATAATGAATTAGAAATACATTAAATGAATAAAACATTATAACATACAATACCATGATTGACATGCACTTCTGTACCAAGTGACATACACGTTGCTAAGGTTATTTGCCATTTATTTAAATTATTTTGCCATTAATTTTGCTTCTTGGGGTAGTCAGTACGAACATCGTGGTCCTGGGTTCGATTCCCTACTAAGATGGATGGATGGATGGAAATTCTGTACTTAAGAGTTTAAAACTCTATTTATTATTGTTATGAAATATATTCTTTTTTTACAAAATGTATTCAAAATTAAAAGCAGCAGGTTTCTAACCCGGGTCTTTTGGAAATCATCCATGCACTCTGACCGGTAAGCCATGCGTTCTATATCCGGCTGCGAAGAAATTGTTATGCACTTATTACAATTCATTTTTAAATTTTTTACACGTTTTCTAAAAATGTGTTTCAATTTTCTAAATGTGGTAATAACGTTTTCAAAATGTTAAAAATATATACCTATCTATAACCTATGGGTAACAAATAGTCATGATTGCATAAAGGAAATGATAATAAACCAAAGTGAAAGATAAATTAAACTTATATACCTACTATATCCATATATCGACATAAACAAAGAAAAACCATCATTATGTTTTAAAAAAACTTTTAGACCCTCACTTAAACTTTGTTTTAGCAGGTATATACAGGCAGTGAGAACTTAGTGTGAAGGTTCTCCGTTCCACTGTCTTTGTGCATTTTGTTAACAATTATATAATATTGTCTGTTATGTAATTATTAACAAATTGCAATATATATATATATAAAATCTGTAAAGTAAATTTTACTCATTGTTCATTTATGAATATAGATAAAATACTAATCGCCACCAAGGGTCTGTTAGAACGTGCTGGATTGCATGCGATAGCAGTGAGTTTGAATCTCATGCGGAAGAATGTTTATATCAATACTAGCGCCCGCGTGAACTATAACTTTCTCGTATTTTCGGCGGCCTTTTTTTAAAACAACGAAATTTCTAAACAAAGTAAAACAAAATGAAAGAAAAATTTAGCCTATGTTCCATAAGGAATTAGGGTCTTGGGATAACCCAAGACCCTCAAGTATCTCTATATAAAATTTCATCACTATCAGGTCAGCTAGTTCAGTAGACTACTTTCGCATTTATAATATTAGTAAGTAAGTATGGATATATAAAACTGGATAGGCCTTTGCCCAGTAGTGGACGGAGACGGAATGATGACTGGAATTTAGTACATGTTAGCTCCTGACTCTCCTGACTCCTGACCTCAAGACTGTACAGCTTTAAGAGATGATTTCCTACAATGCTCAGGGAATATAACAGAATTTTACATTTTGAAAGTAAATATAACAGCGATAGTAAAGGCATGGCGAGCAAAATTTTATTTTTGGGCTATTAATTAAAAGTTTCTAAATACATAATTCAGAGGTTCTGGAAATTCTACCCTTAATCTGGGGGCGAAATAGGGGTAGAAAGTTTGTATAAAAGTCCGACATTTGTAATGTTAGAAATATGAAACTTATTTTCGGGCTACTACTGATAAAAAATAATAAATTTCTGTTTCAACGTTTTTACAAATTCTACCCCTAAGGGATGAAGTAGTTCATATGGAGGTCCGCCATTTCTGAAGGTAGAAACATGAAATTTCGTTGATGGTTTGTGAAAATTCATTACTTACAAATATATCTCAAAAGCACATTTAACGTGGTATTTAAATAGATGCTAAATTAACGAACCTAATAGTTTAATGATGTAGGTACATTTTATAAATATGTCTTTTTAATTTCCTAAGTATGCGATTAACACTTTAAAAAATGTTATAAAATAGTTACATTAATTTAACACCTGTTTGAAAATATAAGCTTTATTCCACGCGGACAACAGCTAGAAATCATATAACCACGTCGATTTTTTTTAGTTACCTAATAATAAAATTCATTACAGATGTTGTTCTTATATTTATATACATCATTTCTAGCTAATCGATTATTTCAATTCAATGTCTTAAAAATGTAAAGATTGGAAAATGGAGGGATCTAGGAATATAAGTTCTCCTTGCCTACTCTGCGCGACCTTGGCGTACGTCACTGTCATCGAAGTATTGATGGTAAATTACAGTGTTACAATAGTCGTGTCATTACTTAATTGAATATAAAATACAGTAATAATTAAAAAAAAACGTAACTGGAACCTGATTAAAATTATAATCACGATCAGCACGGTAGCGTTAAGACTTGATTGCAACTGGAAAGACATTGATTGTTAATGAATCGTGTTAAAACCAAAGTATTTCATTTCTTTTATCATCAATGAAATCCAACTACGTACTTGTCTAGCCGAATCGAAAAAAAAATCATTAAAATAATTTTTATATTTCTTTCCCTGAGAATTGTACCCAAGAGTAGCTGGTACAGTAGACTTGTCCCACTTACAAAAAAAAAACAGTTTTACTGCTTAAATCAATATTTAATTAATATTGCTAAATAAAAAAGCAGCAATTGATTTTTCTTCCTTCTTTTTGTCTCGCGCAAAACTGGCTTCTAAGCCAATTAATCAGGTGTCGATAAATCTGACAATGCTGCCATTTTTATGAATCTAAACTGTGGAATATTTATTTTATTAGAAACTTGTATATAAAGATCTTTCTCAATGCCAGCTAAAGCAAAGCTGAGGATATTCTTATAAACCTACATGTAGAATTCGGTATACAATTTTTTTAAAGAAATTTAAACGAGTGTCACTTCCAAGTGAGTGAGTGCTGTTCTCAGCTCAATTTTTTTCTCAAAGTTCAAAGTAGTCCAGAGAAGTGGGTTCAAAACCTGCCACATTTATTTCGGAATTTCAATTACAAATAATGGGAGAATATTACTTTAAGATATTATGGGACGTTGTCATATGATCTGCTATATTTCCTCCTTTATGAGAATAATTGTTTCATAGTATTATAATGCACTCACACAATTGCTTTGCATAGAATGCTTGTACTTAGCTTTCCATTTATTAACTGATTCCCTTTTTTTAATAATACTTATTGTTTTTTAAACTAATTTTATTTTAAGATGTAGATTATAGATACACGTGGTATTGTCCATTGTTACACATATATTTATAAGTAAAGATAACACTCAATTTGAAAGAACTTGAAGTAAGCGAATATTTATTTATTTTTAAATTTTGACAGCCAAATCCAACAAAACCAGTCAACCTCCAACAACTATTGAAGAAGAAAGTCCTGCAGTAGTATCAGAAAGCAATACAAGCCTTACACCAATAACCAAACCCCTTGAAACCATCAAGCCAGAAGATCCACCCTCATTTCATGAGAAACCTTGCCCTCCTACTTTTATCACATCCAAATTGATATCACATTCACCTAAAATTTCCCCATCGTCCATACCAAACCCAAGCCCAAGTGTAACAACAACAAAACAAGGTGAGCCTGGATATCCAAATTATGGCGGATATATGTATTCTGTACCTGGTTATTCAGCATTTCAACCAGTATCGTATCCGGGAATAATCCAGCCCACTTCTACAGTTGCAGCCCAAAATAATAACTCCGAGACAAATAACACAAAATTTGTCCCTTTCCCAATACCAAAAAAAGAAACATCCCAAATACAAAAAGACAAAGAAAAAACGGAAAGCGGGACAAGTGAAAATCCGCCACCAAACAAAATTCCAAAAATACAAACAGATTTTCAGGAAAATTTTACTCCTGAGGTCGTACCTAAGGTCCCAACGTGTGAAGGAAGTAAACTTCCGACAATTGAATCTAATCTAAGCATCACCTCTCTAACTCAAACGCCCAACTCACTTGTTACGATACCTCCACAAAATATAAATAAAGACATCAAAAAGAAACCACCAGAAAGATTTAGTTTGAAAACAAGTATACCGATAAGTAAAATTGATATGAAATGTGTGAGCACTCCACCCGATTCTTTTTATCAAAACAGCTTACCAAAAAAACCATTTAATCCAGCATTTCATACACCAAGTGTAAAAGAAAATGGGTCCAAAATAGAAATACAAAGTAATATAGTAATTAAAAGTGCTACAAAAGAAGATGTTAAGGATATGACTACTAGTGCCACGCCACCTAACAATAGTATAAGTACTTTAATTAATGCTGCGGAAGTCATTAACAAGTCCGATATTCAATTCAAAACACCAGATCCAATACCTGAGCTACCGAATGAAGCGGATGAATCAATTTTTACACCCCCAACAACGACAAATTCATCAACCCCTTTATTTAATCCACTAAACTTAGACACCACAAAATCTAACTATCCGCCAAAACCACCGGACCCATCATTTAGTGAACCAAAAAATCAAATTGTCTTCATACAAAATAAAAACCAATCAAATACTAAAATGTTACTAGCAATTCAACAACAGAATCCTCAAGTGCTTTTGCAAAGAGCAAATTTTGATTCAAAAAACTTGCAAGCTCCTTCACGAACGTCAAGTCAGTTAAAAAAATGTAAAGAGGAGCTCATCAATGAAAATGGAACATCATCAAAAGTTGTGTCTTTGAAACGAATGCATCAAGACAATTGTGACGAGAATGATTTTGAAAATTTAATTACCGAAAATCAGATCTATGGCAACAAGATTGTAGTGAAGGAGAAATCGCAAGGTACTTCACAAGACCAAGATTTAAAAAACAAAGCTAAAATAGAAAAATCTACTCAATCTGAAGCAAAAAATGTGGTATTACAACCAAATTTTGTTTATTTAAGCAATGTTCAATTTCCAGCGAATCTAATGATGATAAAAAATAACACTAAAGTTACAGAATCGAGTAAAATGAGAGTTACATCTTGTGAAAAGATACAGAACGATGTAACTTCAGCTTCTAACAATGATTTAAACAAACCGAGCAAGACACAAAATGTTCCTGTTACAAAAGAAATTCATGTGTTAAAGTCAAGTAACAATGTATTACAAACACTTTCCAATAAAAATAGTATGACAGACATAGTTTTCCAAGCGCCTAATCAAAAGGTTCTAGTAAATCCTCAAATAGTATACCAAGTGCCTATGATTGTAGATTCTGACAACAAAATAAATCAGGCATTTGTTAAAGACTACCCAAATTTAATTGGCCAGAGCAAAAGAGATTTGCAAAAAGCTTACGATCACACAAAACCAAATGAGAAGCTATACATATCATGCCCTTATCAAATGGACTCTAAGCTACAACCAAAGATTGTTATAACGAATATTAGACCTAAAATAACTATGATAGATGAAGTTAGTACATTAGACATTTACGAACAAAGAAAGCGGTTACGAAGATTGAAATATTTATCCAATCGCGATCCAAAAAGTTGCCAAACCAATGAAATTCATAAACAGGAGAATAAAAAAATGTATGATAACTTAAAAAATATTATTACTCCTGAGAATATGAAAGAAGAAATTTACAAAGAATTTACTAAGACTAAAGTAAGTGTTAATGAAGACAACAATGAGAGTGACAGTGACTTCGGCGAGGACGAGTTAGATAAGTATCAATCTATTATAGATGAGTACAGACAGCCTGTGGAAAATAAAGAAATGACCGAAAATGATATCAGAAAAGCCGAATTTCTTGCACATTTTAAGTTAGCTTCACAAGCTTCGTATCAAGGTAATGGCAGATATATATTTTAGATTTTTCCTGCGTTTCCTTAAGCAAGTTTATTAGTCATTAATAATATATTATTTTATTTTTAGAAATTGAACTTGATCGCCAAGAGAGGATACTCCAAAGGGACTCTGTGGCTTCAGCGTATATAGCTGCTGGGAGAATAGATTGTTTCCAAAAAGATGAAAAAATAATAGAAGAAAGTAAATTAAATATGCCTAATTTGGAAAAATTATACATTGAGTCTTTAGAAAGGGACCAAGGAGTAGATCAATTAAATAAAAGATCATTCTTGACAACTTTAAATTTGAGAAAAGTATCACCGCATTATAGAAATGGTAAATTATAATGTGAAATTATTTAATATGATCATAAAAAAATTATAACTGAATAATTGAAATTAGATTACATTTTTAAAACACTTTTTTAAAGTTATTATTAATATTTTTTCAGATTATGAAAAGGTCTGGCTAGAAATAATAAAAGAAAAAAAAAGAAGAGAAGATCCTACAGAGAGTAGTAAGTCAGAAAATAGAGCAAGACTCCAGTGCAAAATCGTCGATCTTGATCCTGGTGGGCAACTCCAAATATTAACAGAGATCAAAAAACATGTTAATGAAAACAACAACCTCATAAAGAGAAGATTCGATACGTGTTGTGACGATGGTGACAGTATTAAAATACTCGCTGAGAAAAATTTCTCCGAACTTAATCGTTTATCCAAATTGGCCGACAGATGTGTTAAACACTTTAGTGGCCAAGAAACAAGAAAGAGAGATCTAAATCCCGGTTTTGATAGCGAAAACATTCCAAAACTAAAGAATTCTGGAAAATATTATGCAAACATCAATATTCCAAATATATCTAAGATCATATCCTTGAAAACTCTTCAAAGTTCTGAATCAATAGATTCAAGTCAAGCGACATCAATGGATGTACCGCAAAATTCTGCTGGAGGAATTAAAGAAATATTTGACAATAGTTTAGAAAAATCTCAAGATTTTTGCTGTCAAGTAGATGAAGTATCTTCTTGGCCAGGCATAGAAGTTATTATCAAAAATTACAGGGAATATGAAATAGGTATGTAAGATTTTGAGTTAAATTTCTAGTTCACTAATTATTGTAAGACATTGTTAAGAAATAAACGATTGTTTAATTAGCATCATATTTATCCAAAATCCGATAAATGTAAAACAAAATTTATATAATCCAGTAAGAAAGAAGGAGATAGCAGATCTGCACAAACGGAATACAGCACTACGAGTAGAGTCGGCGCACATCACCCGAGCAGCTTCCAGAGACTCAGACAGAGCGAGAGCTCTCCTCGCAGAGAGAAAGAACTTGGCGAACGAAGAGCGTGCTGTGCGTAACTGTATTCAATGGATGTATAGTGTTATAGACATTGTTAGAAATTATGAAGATAAGTGGACCTAATTCAACGTGAAATTGTATATTAGGATATTGTAAAGTTGCTTTCTGATAAGTTCTTGTTAACTTAATAAGACCATACCGGGTGCAGCCAATTTACGAGTATCATATATTTCCGGGACAATCAAATTTTAAAGCACTTCTTTCGTGTCCCTATGAAATAAAAAATTAAAAACAAAATTATTAATTAATATTTTTTAAATTTCAATTAAATCCTCAGATGTTACATTACCATTACAATTGAAAACTGTTTAAGTGTTTCATCTTTTCTTCGTACTAACACAGCAATAGTACAGCCCTTGCGGACATAGGTCCTCAAGGGCTGTAATGTAAGAGAGAAACAATGTAGAGTTACAAAACTACTGTTAAAAAGCTAAGCTACTGTGTACTGTGTAACTTATAATACAATTAATTTTCCAAGTGATGATACAGTGGCTTTATTCAAAAAAGTTAAAGATTAAAAGTTGGTTGACCGATAAGTGGGTCCGATGGCGACCGATGGATGGGTGGGATGGTACCTGATAACTTAAAAGGAACTTACCGTATTTATTAAACATTATCTAAAAGTCAAATGTTTATGTACATATATTAATAATGCTAAAGAGACAATAAGCATTTTAATAGTAATTAAACATTAAAAAGCAATATTATGACTAAATAACTTTTTTAGTCATATTTAGAAAACGTATAAAAATTTGAACGCAGCGGAATTTAAACCTGCGCCTCTTGAAAACCGTTCAAGCGCTCTGACCGCTAAGCCATGCGTTCTACATCCAGCTACGTCGAAATTCTTATACGCTTATTACAACTTATATTTGTTGTTAATAAACTTAGCGGTCAAAGCGCTTGAACGGTTTTCAAGAGGCGGGGGTTCAAATCGGTGGGTTTTCTAATTATGTCTTTTTCAATTTCCTAAGTGTGCGATTAACACTTTAAAAAATGTTAAAAAAACTTTTGTAGCTTTAAATTTTATAATATTTGTTTGTATGGGAGATTCCAGTTAAAGACGACTATAGCTGTCTCTTTCGTACGCATCTCTCCTTTTTCTGTGTACAAAGAACATTACATACAGAACGCAATTAAAACTATAAACGCAAAAATAATTAAATATATAATTATATAACGAAAAATAATTTTATAATTTGTAAAGAATATCGTAAGAAATCTTGTTATAACAAGTTTGGATATTAATTATATGAAATTCTGCAAACATGCACAATTGTGTATAATTGTAATTTTTTTACAATTTTTAATTTGGCGGGGTAGGTATTCTGAGGACTTGGTTAAAAAAATTTCCACAGAAAGTTACAAATGCAACTTTTTATCCATTTTATTTTATAAAGACGGATAGTGGCGAAGCACAATGCTGCGATTGGTGTAACAGAGAAAAGACGAAAATTTTGAGTCTACACATAAGATAACATTTGCCTGTACAAAAATTCTATATGTATCGCAACTACTACCGTAACTACTGGACGTGGAAACCTTTAAAACCTTTGGTAAAAAAAAGGTGAAAACCTTTCTGCGAAGGAGGGTTAAAGCGGGATTATATCGTTTAAAGTCTACACAGCGGAGAACGCAGTGTCGTGACACTATGTTCTATCTGCCTGAAAAAATGTTTAGTTTCTCACAACCCCTGCACTTTTACGAATAACTTAATGTGTATATAAACTCCAACATTGATGTAGTCAAGGCAAAGAACCCTCGCAACCCAGCAGACTACAGAAGTTTAATTTTATAATGATAAATCATATGAATTATAAGAACATAATTCTTCTTTTTAAAATAACAATAAATCATATAATAGAGTAATAGGTATATAAAGTCTGATTATAAAACAATAGCAAATAATGATTAAAAAAATTAAATTCTATTCTTAACACTCTGTAAATAGTTTCATTAATTAAACTCTAAAATTATAACTTATACTGTTGATTGTTGTTTTAGTTTTTTTGTTATTCGCTTTATAAATAAATAAATTCACTTTCTATACAAAGGTTTTACCTCATTCATATTTTTGTAGTTATTATCTGCAAATTGTATAAAGTCCTGTTTCATTGCTATTGCACATTTCAATAGCATGATGCAATCAGCCTCGGCTCTATGAGATCCTATAGGGTCTTCCATAACTAAATGTTTATATAAATCAGATAAAGTATAGCCTTGAAGTGTACATATTTTTGTTATGCTTTCCAATTTTTTATTAGGTGTAATAGTTAATTGTGATAAGGAATCTAATTCGTCAATTTCTTGCCATTCCTCTGGAGTTATGTCAAGAGATGGCCAATTTGGGTCATCCACATTGTCTTCTTTACTCTTCTCTTGATCTTGACTTGAAGTTTCACCAGTTTTCTCTAACATAGTCTGTTTCTTTATTATTTTTTTGAATGCCTTCAAGGAATCCATACATTTCAATCCATTTGGTAATGAAACCTTTGCATCATTATATTCAACATTCAATATTTTAAAGTCAAAAACATCTCCATTGTGAGCTACGAGGCAAACAGGCTTAGGTAAGTCTAGAAATGTATTTATGCATTGTATTTTATCTTTAAACAAAGGTTGGTCTTTTAAACACTCATTAGTTAATCCTGTGATCTTTACAGCCTTAGGATGTATAGGTCTATCAGGGTTAAACAAAAGTGAGAGTTTGTTTGTAAGTGGTAATGTAGAGATTGCGCCATTGTCTATGTCCCGTCGTGACACAGCCACGAATGCTAGTTCAGTTATTTTTGTCTGGTTATTTTCCTCGTGAGGTAAACCCGTTGTTTCCAGGTCGAAGAATACAAATGTTTGGATGGCCATCTTGTAAGGGGCTTCTTGTACCAATAAACACTGTACTTGCATTTACATAAATTACTATCTTAATATAATACGAAAGAAAAAAGATCTAGCCTCACAGCTCACTGAGTTCAGAAATTTACAACTAAGCTATGACTAATACTTATTGGCCGCGCTTATAGACGCGTCAATTTTGCATAATTTACATTAAAGCGGCACCTACATACCGATTTGTTGGCCACATACAGTTACTAATACAACTAATACTTACAATCATAATTCATTATTCTCTATAAATAGATTAATTATTATTATTACTTATGGTACTGATAAGGAAGTGTCAGAAATTCAGAATTATTGTAATGTAATGTTACCATATGATAGATTTGCATTCTGCCCCTTGTTAGTGCGAATTCGATCAAACGTGAATTTAAAATTTGGTATATCATAAATGTTTTTAGTGTACATTACGTATAATAAAAATACAAAAAAAAAACAGCCTTACAGGATGGTAAAATAATGAGTTGCCAGCATTATACATATATATCTCTATATAGACAGTATACTTTACATCTCAAATCTTCTTAATCTGTACAAAGCGCGAGCAAGATCATGTGTGGAACCAATTTCAAACTTTGGTATCGATTGAGAGCCGTGCTAAGAGGTTAATCGGAGACGACACCCTTGTTGATACTCAACTACAGAGTCTTAGTCAGCGGCGTAAGGCTGCGTCACTATCGGACTTCTACCGCATACATTTCCGCGAGTGTGCCTTGGATTTGCATAACCTAGTTCCTCTTGCCACTTTTCACTATCGGATTTAAGAAAAACTGCTTTACGCCATCCGTTCGTCGAAATGAATACTGTACGAACAAAGCGCTTCGAGTCTACATTATTGCCGGCGTCTGTATTTCCTAAGTCGTACAATGAGAAGATCTTCAAACTACGAGTGAACACGTACCTTCTAGGCAATCGTGTGTCATATAAAATATGAACGCCTTAGGCGTTCTCGGTGTGGTTAAACATCAAGCCGTAAGTATCATACATAAAGAAAGTATATATTGGTTGTGAAATTATTGAACAATTTTGTTAGAAATTCAACAGAGCTGAAGACAGGCCGTCATTTAAGGCCTTAGGCTTGCTATAAACCCCATGATAATTTGGAGTCCTTAAAACTGTCCATACGATTGGCAGTGAAAAATGTTCCCATAGAAAGTGCGCGTGCGATCAATAGCAGCTTTTGATAACTGGCCTTAACGTTAAAAGGATTGTATTGCAGCTAATGGAGACCGTTTCGAATAAGCTTTTTATATTTTTAATAGTTTTATATTAATGTATCTAAGTAGCACACTGTAATAGTAATAAATGTTACGTACATTAAAAAAAATGGTTTTATTTGTAACAATATTTATGGAAAGACTTAAGTATACATCCTATGAATGTTATAATTACTACAATAATATACGTTTAATTATGTTTACAATCCTAATTAGAAGCCGCACTCATAGAAGTAATCTATTCGATTTTGTGTCGTTTAGCAATACTTTTAAATTTGATGTCATTTAATTATTTATTTACTACACCAAGATATTAGTAAGAATATTGATATTGAACACCATTTAAACATTTTGGTGTAAAGGCGGCCTTATCACCACAGGTGATCTCTTCCAGGCAACCTTTACCGAGAAAAGACCAGGAGGAAAAGAATTAGGCAGGTGTAAAAAATATATACTAAAATAAATAAGATACATACAAATTTACATAAATATCAACACAAATATACATATAAAAGTACTCATATATACATATTCATAATATATAATAAACTTACATAAACGATGATTACATAGTGGTACATACATTTTGATTTTGTAGAGAGAGAAAATAGTTTTTAAGACGACGCTTGAATATATAAACAGAGTCAGACTCGTGTATTTCCCGCGGAAGAGTGTTCCAGAGCATCGCGGCTTTGATAGTAAAAGAGTAAAAGTGCTTGTGCACGACTCAGCGCAACGATTGGATGCGACATTCGGTCTCACGCCTCGAGCAGGAGACACTAGGCTAATTAGTTATTAGATCTTTTTATATCTTATATTAATAAATAGTTTTAAAATAATAAAGGTTTTTTTTTCGCCTCGGGCTCGCTCATGTTAACTAGAGTATAAACAATGCAGTGTTGCTATACAAAGTTAAATGTATACGGGAAGACAAGGTTGGTTTGTAACATTATCGTTTTAATAAAATGAACACAGTCAATTTTTAATTTTGGAACCTTTTTTTATGTAATTATTGTGGCGCAGTTGGGGGAATTTCGAACTGTACATGAGATAATTGTAGGTTGTACGAAAATAAAAAAAATATTATCGAAACTGGAAGTTCACATAGATTAGGGGTTTCCCCACATTGATTCACCACATCCTTTAAGTTATATAAATAATAAAATACATTGTATCATATTGAAATACTTGCCACCCGCACGAGGCTTTGCCTGCGTAAACTACAAAATTAAACTGTTTAGATTTTACGTCCGCCAGCGTTCTCAATTAGATCACAAACTGAATAATGTTACAATATAAATTATTGTTATTTCAATATTTATGAACCGATTGATATAAAATAAATACTTACTTAGCCAATATACAATAATCAAAACTGCATTTCAATCGATTAAGTCTTATCTGAGATTAGCGTGCACAAAGGCCAAGACAAACAGAAGAAAATAATAGTAATCATTGTCTTGGGCTATATTACATTAATAAATGGCCACAATAATATTTTTCTTCATATATCTTCCATGTACAGACAGCGATCAGTTCCATTTTTATTATATGTATAGATAAATTCACTAAACTAATTAAAAAGCTGGTGAAAACAAATTAGACGTGTATAAGTAACATATTTGATATGAGGATTCTCGATACTCGTGGAACTAAATGGGAAGTGTTTCTTATTTTCAGGTCTTATTTCATCTACACACAGACACGTTAATAACCGATTAGTTGACTTGTAAGGTGCTTGGGCGGCTGTAAATTCAATTATACATATATGAGGACATATACATAACTCTTTTTATCCCAATTATTGATAATATGTGGCATAAATTAGATCAAATACATTAAGATGAAAACTTGGTACAAGTTTAACGTTGTTTGTTTCTGTAATTTAACACTTTTTTAATAAATAGTCTCCGGTTTCCCCGATTTTTATATTGTTAAGGTGGCAGTGTATAATTTAAATGCGACACTTGTGAAGCACTTTTAAATCGTCAATTAACACTAAATGTCAGTCCTAGTGGCAGTTACCACCGGTTCGGAAAGCAGTTCTGCTGACAAGAGACGGCGAAAAATTGAACAGTTGCTCTTTTTAAATATTACAACTACTTTATATCTATCATTAGCCTGCCAAGTGAGCATCAACAGCATTTAATTCCACACATTAACATCAATATTATAATAAATAGATAAAAAAAACTATTCAAGTATTTGAAACATTTAATTTTATAAATTAATTATAACTGCTAATAAGTATATTTAAGTCTTCTCCCAACAGCAAATAGCTGTACCAACTCCTATGAAGATTAACCCCGTGATGGAACCTGGAAATAAACGATTTTTTCCAACTTCTCACTTTTTCCCTAGTAGCCTCTAGCCCCTCTGGGTAGTCAGAGAGAACCTAGTGTCAAGACACGCCGTCTTTACTAGAACGGAGTAATAAAAATAGTTAAATTATTTTAATTCCACCGAGTGGGAATTAAACCCCAAACTAATCGTGGAACAGTGTTTGACTTTACTCACGATTGATTGTGGCTTGATTAATACTTAGAAAAGTTAAAAATATGCTAAAAGGGGTAAAGCTTATTTACTTAGAATTAGAAACATATTTAAATTCTGAATTCCGTTCAAGCACTCTGATGTTACAATACTTCCAAGATTTGCTACGTTTTTTTGTGTATTTGTGTACATAATTTTTATTTATATTTATTTATATTACCAACATTCAATTACACATATCCATAGTATTATCTATGTAGCACATCATAAAATTTGTAAGTATAACAATTTTCGAAGCATCAAACTTTACGCTACTGCTTCAAACGTGCAATTTGAGAACTTATCACTTCGCCAATGTCATTTTGTATGTCTATTTACATACAAGCAGTCTTACGTGCCAGCCCAGACAGGGATAATATAAATAATTAAAGTGTCAAATATATTACTTAACTATAACTTTGAATTTAACAAGTAAGTGAAATTTCTTTAGATTAGCATTAAGGGATCTTTTTTTGGAAAAACGATTCGACACACTCATACGTCTATAGGATTGATGCTATATTGATTGATCAAAGTATACATTTATAGAACGCTGCTTATTATTTCTAATTGAATATATGCAAAATAACAAAAAAAAAATTTTTTTACACAAATCATGGAATGGAAATGAAATGGAAGAATTTATTGAAAGATAATAATTTTAAAAAAATCTTCTTACGTTTGTCTAAGCGTTCCTCAGTGCCTATTGCAGCTCCTGTTAAAGCTGTGAAGGCGAAAGCTAGACTGTTCGCTGCCGGCACTGCGAGGGACAATGGCACTTTTTGTACCGCGATCACATAAAGCAGGGACCCGCTTTGGTTAATCAACCATGGGACCATGTACTGGAGAAGTTATTTTATTATTAATTTATTTATTATTCATTTCATCTACCCAAGGCAAAGCAGGGTACTAGGGGTGAGGGATGAGGGTGCTCGATCCCTGCGAATCGGGAATGTCATTCCTCCGTGTGGGATCGAACCCATAACCAATCGTGTTACACTCAGACGCTGTCCCACTGGGCAGCAATTTTTTTATTGTGTGACACTTGACTTGTGACATAAATGATTTATTAACGTTTTGAAGGCGAAAACTAGGAGTAATCAGCTTATTTTTACTTCTTGTATTTAAACCGTGTCTTTCACTGTTTTGTTAAATAATCGTATATATTTTTGCGAACAAACAAAATATTATTCTAGATATATTGTGATGCAACCGTAAGGATACCCGTTTTATTAAAAACTTCTTGCAAAGAATTCAGAGCCCCCATGCTTTAAATATGCGGGAAGCTACCCTATATCCTCAAAAATTTAAAACGGTATTTATTTTAATAATTATTATTAAAATAAATACCGTATTATACTCATATGTGATTTTACTCTTTTTATTTAGCCTATATATAGTATAATAAACGTTCCCATATTATATTTTTAGCTTCACATCAGAAGTGAGTACATTCAGTGGAATGTACTCACTTCTGAATGTAGAACTAGAGAATCTATTATTAAAACACTCCTTTCTGATCTATCTAACAATTTTGACAGGCACTGTGCGACGAACCGCACCGATTTTTTTTATTTTTTAAGGGAAACATACAGTTTTATAAATTATTAAATTTGATAACGAATTACCTAATATAAATAACCAATTAAGTTTTCGCAAATTAAGTGCACATCACAATTACATACACATCACACATGAACATGAGTTAGCTTATTCCAGAACAAAAAATGTTAAATGATGCCCTAAAAGCTCCTTTAAGAGATCGAAGTAATGGACATATTTTAAATATTATAAACACTTCTTTACCAAATATCGACTTCGCCAACGTGAACTAATGACAAATGTTTATTAGACTTTAATCTAAAGAACATACCTTCCAATTTCTTATCAAAAACATGATCTCCGCGAATGCCAAACCCAATATGCTGTCAGCTCTAACGTCACGAAAGCCCTTCGTCCCCAATCTAATGAAGGGATTGGTGCATCCCCACACCACCCCGGTCAGGACAAGTAAAGCTGGAACAATGGTAAATAAATTTAATTTTAGTTCCAACAACATATTCAATCATCTCCTTTCTTATTTAATGGAGTAGTAAAAAGAGCACGTTTGTTTTGTTTTTTTGTGTTTTGTTTTGTTATAGGTGTTATTTTTAAATAATATTCTAATCGTACCAAATACGTGTACCTATGGAATAATTATAAAATTACAAATTGTGGCTACTGTAATTCGTAATGCAGTGGGACAGCGTCTACTTGTAATCGTGATGGTCGTGGGTCCGATCCCTATTCCGGAAAAAGATTTATTATCTTTTTCCGGAATAGGGATCGGATCGGAGTGCATATAATAAAAATGTAACTGACTATACATGGAAGATATACAAGAAAAAATATTATTTGGGGCAAATTTTATCAATGTAATAGAACCTGAAATAATGTTTGTCTGTGGGTTTGTGCACGCTAATCTCAGAAATGGCTGAACCGATTTAAATGGATTTTTGTTAACTATTTTTTAAAGTGTTATTTCCACACTTAGGAAATTGAAAAAGACATATTTAGAAAACGTATAAAAATTTGAACGCAGCGGGATTTGAACCCGCGCCTCTTGAAAACCGTTCAAGTGCTCTGACCGCTAAGCCATGCGTCCCACCTCCAGCTACGTTGAAATTCTTATACGCTTATTACAACTTACATTTGTTGTTAGCATCTCTGTAGAGAGATTTTTACAAATTTCTGCTACCCAAAGATTATTCTACGAACAATCGTCTGGCAAGAGAGAATGCTATTTATTTAATATATATTTTTGTTAACATTTTTTTAAAGTGTTATTTCCACACTAAGGAAATTGAAAAAAAAATCCGTTTTCTAAATATGTCTTTTTCAATTTCCTAGTTCCTTTTTCAATTTTCAATTTCAAGTAGCTGGAGGTGGGACGCATGGCTTAGCGGTCAGAGCGCTTGAACGGTTTTCAAGAGGCGCGGGTTGAAATCCCGCTGCGTTCAAATTTTTATACGTTTTCTAAATATGTCTTTTTCGATTTAAATGGAGTTTTGACTTTTCTAATTTGGTAATATATGGTTAACTTCCCGTGTTTATTTTATTTCAATCGGTTCATAAAAAAGTAACTACAATTTAAGTTATAAATTTAAGTAGTTTGTGATTTAAGTGGGAACGCGGGCAGGTGAGAATACTAAATAGTTATAGTTGTGTAGTTTACGCAGGCGAAGCCGTGAGCGGGTCGCTAGTATTTAAATGATATAGATACGCCGGCAGCGTGCCAAGCCAAAGAAAAACACGATCTGACAGTACTGGCGAGCAGCACCCTTTTTCATTTTCCCTGTCTACTCTGTTGTATGCGTGAATGTGTAAAGATCTTTTACTTGCATTATTATTAACTAGCTGTACCCGCGAGTACACCAGAGTGGATTTTTAAAATAAAAGTAGCCTAAGTTACTCGTTATTACAACAGCTACCTGCCAATGAAAGTCCCGTCAAAGCCGACCCAGCCGTGCCAGATATTAGCCGGAACAAACAGACAGCCAGACAAAACTTGTAAAAATAGTTATTTTGGTATATGTATCGTGTATACATACAAATGCATTTAGTAAAAAGCAGTTATTTAATAATAATTTTTCATATTATAAACAGACAATCCAATTTTATTGATTTGTATACATCCTTAGATGTATATATACATCTTGTTTATTAGTGTAACCATAACTAGTCAAGTTGCATGGTAATCCTTTTAAAAGCTTTTATTTAGTTAATCATATAGTCGTCGTGGCGCAATGTGACAGCGCCTGACTGTATTCGTGGTGGTTGTGGGTTCGATTACCACTCGGGGCAATAATTAGACGCAGATAGCGGATGTTAGTGGAGCGTTCTATATTGCGAAAGTATTCAGATATATTGAAGTCAAGTTAAAATTGTAATTGGGGTATACAATATATAAATAAATGAATTATTTACATTTTTCAGGTCTGGCACCTAAGACAAAATGTGGCGTTCAGTTCAGCCATTCAACACTCATTTTCCCGGATTCGGGCGGAAAAAGGAGAACGAAGTGTCTTGACACTAGGTTCATGCAAAAAAAAACACTTTTATAAACAAAGTAAAAAAAGAAACAGTTAATTCTTTAGGACAATATTTTTTACATTTTATTTACTTTTCAATATATTATAATATTTAAAAATATCTTAATTTAATTCTATAGGTACATGTTTTCCATATTTTTTAAGGCAAATGAACATAAAGGTGTAGCACCATCATGTTATGTAAGATGCAACAACAAAAAAAAACTATAAATAAAACAATGTAATATTAAGCTCTAAAATATTTTATTTAAACCATAGCTGTATAAAATAAAGTCTCTAGCTAAAAAGTTCAGTATAAAAAAATAAATGTATCAGGTATACAAATAAATAGAAAAAATATTTTTTTTAAATATATAATAAATTAAAATATAAAATAAACATACTGTCACAATACTCAATTAACTTAAACAAGATATCGTTTAATAAAACCATACTAGGATTTTTCATTCAATTTTTATAGTCCCAGCGGCACTCCAATTGTCATAGGTTTAATTGAGGAAAACTTTTCACAGTTCTGCTCCACCCATTGCACAAACCTCTTACCCAGAACCACCGCACACTCCAGCATCAAGAGGCAGTCGCCCTCAGCATTATGTGCCTCTTTAGGTTCATGACATACAAGTCTCTTATATACCTCCGTCAATTCAAAACTTTCCACAGGTCTATTTCCATTACTCCACGGAAGTCTTCGTCTTATTTTGGAAACTTGATTTCTTTTGTGATTGCTATCTCTGATAATTTGTTTTTGAGGAGTGCTTTCATTCAATACTTTCATATTTAATGAGTTCTCATTAAAAATGTCTGATGTTTGCTTTGTAGTCATATCTGGAGCATTATCAGATGTACACAATGTTTCTGCTAACTGATTATTTACAGTAATGTCATAGAAACATAAAAAACTGTCAGCACACATGACATCTTCAGGAAGTGTAACATTTAGTTTTTCTAATCTATGTTTTAGTATAGGAAAATCAAATTTGTTACCATTATAAGCAACAAGACATATTGGACTAGTAAGCGCTTCTAAGAAACCATTTATTAAACAAAATGTATTATTGTTGAAGGGTGCCTCATATTCTAAAAGTTCGTTGGAGAGTCCAGTTTTTTCAGTAGACACATAGTCTATCATTTTTTGAGGATTGAAACACAGTGTCATTTTGTTTTGCACTCTAGGGACTTTTGTGTTTGAATTAAGAAGATGTTCCCTTTTCACAGCCACAAAACTCAATTCAGTTATTTTTGTTTTATTATTTTCCTGTCGTGGTAAGCCAGTGGTTTCCAGGTCATAGAAAACGTACGTAGCAATCGCGCACATTTTTACCCGATATTTAGTTTAAGAGTACGAAAAAAGTGTTTTACATAATTGTTATCTTACCTACATCAGAAAACATGTTGATAACTAATATTCTTTTAGATAACTTGCACTATGAACATAGTTCAGTACCAATTTCACACAGTTGTTTCATATACATTTATTATGAAATATCATTAAATTATTGTTTAGTATAATAAAATAATAAATACTATAAGTAAAAAAACACAATAAATATGTTGGAAATTTAAACGTCTCTCTGTAAAATCAGTAAATAAACACCACATACTGGTGCTGGGGTTGTTGACTTGTCGATACTACATAAGTCGATAATCATAATGAAAGAGTCATTTGATATAGTATTATAGTTGTATACTCGTAAAGTCGAAACATCGATTCTTTGAACCTATTTGGGGTACAATCGTAGAGCAACGCAGAGTTCGTCCGTGTTACTCTAAGGGAACAATTTACAAAATATGTAATAGAAAAGTTCGATGTATCGATATACTTCATATCGGATAAAAATATCGCATACAGAAAATAATAGATTTTTTGGTTTAGTTAATATCGAGTGAGCTATCGATCGAAATTTTTTTGATAGATCGTATAAGGAATCAATTCTTTTATATTAAATATTTATATAAGTAGCATAAATATAATTGAGAGGCTGATTTTCATCAGAGATATATTCTAAATATTTTTATTTGTTCGTTTCTTTACACTAAAGATTTTAAGTTTAGAAAATCTGCGCCTGGTTTCTTTGAATACTTGGCAAGTAGAGAACGTAATAAAACATTTTTGATATCGTTACATATTCTGTAAATTGGAAAAAATAAAAATAGAATAAAATCTAGTAAAGTAAAATAACGATTATGAAAACTTCGATTCTGTATGCCGAAAATAAATCGATAAAAGACATATTTTATCGTATACAATCAAGAACATTTTATTATTTAAAAATATTTTTCACATTTCATATAAATTTTTTCATATTTACATTACATTTTTACAGCTTTTAACGAAAAATAATATAAAATATGGGATGTTCATATTTTTGACGTATCAGTATGAAATTGTTGCCACTTTCGATGCATCAAAATAAGTATTCCCTAAACGTGTAAAAGGCCTTAAAATTAATGCTTCAATAGCTGCTTCTGGTGTGTGATGTGTGGTGGGGCGCACAGCATTAAACTCAAAATACTTCTGTAAAATGTTATATCTTAACTATAGCTTATTCGTTTTAGACCCCCTTAACGAAATTGCTCCAAAAACACTAAATCGAATTCAATGTAAGTGCCTACGTACAATTTTAGGTACATTAAAGTCGACTCCCAGACGCACTGCAGATGGAGTGATCCTCCTCTTCCTATACCTTACCTATCAGATCGATCTTCAAATCCTGTGTTTTCAGTGGATTAGTGGATCAGTCTACACCTTTTGTGGTCTAAGCTATATGAATTAGCTGACTTCATCCTTTGTGGCAATCCGTACCTGCTCAATATATTCCTTAAATTTACTATTCTTTCGTGTCCAATCTCGCGATATCCACCTAACTCTCTGTATTGTACGCTTTACAAGGCTGTAGTATCCTCACAAATATTGATTAAAGTAAAAGAAGCTTTTGACACTAACGCAAAATTTGAAGTGCTTCTATATCCTATCGAAGTTATTCAAATCATCTTCTCATCTGTCAATCATCAGTGATATTGGTGCAGCTTGCTGCGTCCCAAAATTTAATATTAATTTATAATTTAAATTCCCTTCAAAGTCATCCATGATTACAGATGTTTTGTTAGAAGATACAGATATACAGATACAGAGATACAGATGTTTTGTTTGGTAGTTTTACAAAATCATTAAATTGCTAAATTGCTTAAGGGAAATCCATTTCATAGTATATTAAGGTACCTAATTTTGAGGATTCCTGAAGAGTTGTTTGCATACAATTAAAAGAGTTTAAATGTTTCTTTGGTATGGATTACCATTCTGGAATGAATCAGCAGACTCCTGCGCTCATGACTCTGCAGAATAGACAATTTTTCGAACTCTGCCCAGGATCGGCTGTCTCTCGCTTGCTTGATCTATACACTAGACAAGTCCTGGAATACTTATTGGAACACGTCAAAATCTTATATATATATATATATATATTTATCTATGAGACCTATTATCCTAGGATGACCTTGGTTTTACCGTAAAATATACAACGACAAACGACACACGGGGGCTTATAACAACAATCTGTCTTACGCGTCTTGGTCACACTTGCACACCTTTTCACCTGGAGAAGATCAAATCAGGGATTCTGTAGTGGCCTTGTCGAAGGCAGTAATTCTCATATCATCTTTGATTGTAATTTATTGATTGAAAAACATGGACATGAAGACCCGCCGTGTTTCTTGCGCCTGATCTTCTCAGATCCGAGTAAATAGTTTAGCGTTAAAAAAATGAAGCATGTAAATTGTTATTTTAAATAAAATTATTTGACTTTGTCCTAAGCTACTTTATCTTCTCTACGATGCCCTTTCTTATAAGTTCCTCTTCCTATTAATTTGAATTGTTTGGGATTAAACATTAATGTAATTATATGAAAGGTAATAGTATCAATTTATAAAGTAACTCTGTAAATTATTATTACTAACCAACATTACTACGCATATCTCTAAATTTAATATTTATTTATTTTGTTCTAGGCGAAGGATGCAGAAATTTAAATTAATCTCATTTCAACATGCAATTTAAAAGATTATAACTTAATTCTCATCTTTAAAATAGGACACTCTCCTTCGTGTGTTCTCCGTGCACCAAGTGACATTGTAACGCGAAATGAGTAGTGCTTGGGAATAGGCCTTTGTGGGCCTGGCCCCAGTAGTCTTACCGGTAAAACTGCGAGGAATTTCTTTTCAGATAGACTTACTGATAATAATTTCGTGGGTGTTATTTTTTATATCTTTTTGGGGCATAAATTAATATCTGTAACGAACACCGATCATAACAATTTAAATATTAGGTCTACATGTTATTTTGTTTTGTGTCACTGGTTATTCGGATCGAAATTTATAGCAATCTAACTGGTAAGTCTGGGAAGAAAATTCCCAGTAGCAATACTGGTAAGTCTACTACATGATATGCTGACTTGTGCTCAACTTGCACGTTTTATGCGCCTGAATTATAGAATAGGAACTAAGCGTTTCCTTTATCAATTTCAGTATATTAAACTTCATTTTTTGTAATTTATTATTGTTTATGATTAATTAAATTTTATGGTTCGTACTTTTCGTTTAATAGGAGTTTTTGTTTTACATACAAAACATCTTTAACGTCTCCAACACAGGAACAGGTTAACAATATTAATATAATTTTATATTATATTTAAATGAATAAAACATGTTCATTCACCACACAATATTAATGAAATTGACCAGAGAAGTAACACTAGGTTCCCTATACCATAAAATAACCTGGTAGTAGTATTAAGATAAAAAGGTTTTAAATCTTATTTAATTTGGGGAGTTTGGACAACAAAACAAAAAGATGTTTTATAGCTTATACTTTATTTCTATATTAAAAACCATGAACACTTAAGTCTCTAGATCTATGTCTCAAACAAATAAAAAAAGTATCATTTCAATACCTAAATATGATATAAAAAAAGTAATATTGCTACTGAGTGCTTGGGATACATAAAATAATATTTGGTGTATTTATTTTACATATAATTGTTTAATTAAGACTTATTGTCTTGTCATTTGACAAACTATAACCAAACTACACAACCTTATTTTGTTTACAGTTTCAAAAATCTAATTCTATATCAAATGTAAAAAATGTAATAAATACCAGCCAAAATTACTATGGCTGATGATAAAATAGGAACCCAATATTTCTGCAAGATATTTCTATCATCTCTATTGATAATAACTTTCTTTTCCTTATATTTCTTCTTTTTTCCACTTAACTTCCACTCATACTCTTCTAGCTCTTTACGATTCCTCTCTTCTTCTAATTGTTTTAATCTCTTCTCTTCTTGTTCTTTCTCTAATTTTACAGCTAGTCTTTTTGTTTCGCAACTGGAGTCACATTCAATTTTGATATCTGCATTTCTGACCATATTACATGGAGCATCTCTCTTTAAGTTACCACATGGGCAGTGGACCTTAGTTTTTTTAGTACAGGTTTGGTTGACTCCACATGGACCAGAATGACAAATATTTTTGCAACGATGTCCACAGTCTAAATTCTTTGGACATGTTTGTTTACAGCTTAGTGTTTTCTCATTAGTGGTTGGCAATTCTTTGCAGCGGAAGTACAATTCTGTCACACCACAATGACAGGATACTCTCTCCATAATCTCACAAGGCAGACACAAACCAGGATGACAGCTGCGTTTAGAGCATTTGTGCATACACTTGTCTGGACGGACTTTAGAGCACTCTCTATTGCAAGCTTTACATGTATAAGGCACATTTGGGTAATCAGGGTTATGATTGTATAAATGACATAATAACTCACACAAGTGGTTTCCACAAGCCAATGGTTTACCACACTCACGCCCACATGGACGACAACTAGCTTTATGACAAGGTTGTTCATCTGTTTCATGTTCTCCAAAACATGTCACTGTAACAGGGGCTTCACAAGGTGGACACTCTAAGGCAACTATTTTTGACTTTGGTGGCTGAGCTTCCCATGGTGTGGCAGGCTTTTCTACCTGCTTGAATGTAACCAATACATATTCATGGCATGTTGCTGTACATTTGTGATCACATTTTTGATAAACTTTTTTACAAATTGCTTTGCATGGAGGACAATCACTGAAGTGACAGGAATGTTTATTTTCATCTATGTGGCCACATTTATATTTGAGTTTGCATGGATGATTGCATTTAGGTGGACGAGTATATCTCTCTCTTCCACAAGGAACTGTTATAAATGTCTCTTTGCAGCGGCAAGTAACTTTAGATTCAAGTGGACAAGGATAGCATGGGCCATTGTGACATATCATTGTGCATTTATGACGGCCACATTGCAATGACTTATCACATATTTTCTCACAGGGGGGGCAGTTGCCATTACAGCATTTTCTTCCACATCCATGTTTTCCACATGGTCTGACTGCTCTACATTTAGTCTCACATTTAAAGTCTTTGCTACATGGCAGTGGTCTAGTATGAGATGAACAATGACATTTCTTTTCAATCTGCACTTGACAAGGAGGGCAAGGTCCTTTATGACATTTAGCTGGACAGTTATGTTCACAATCTCCATATATCTTACTGCAAGTTCCAAGGCAAGTTTCAATAGTATCAGGACATTGAATGTATCGCTGGTTTGCTCCACAGGGACATGATCTGACTCCTGAATTGGGGCAAAGCCCACAGCTTCCATTATGACATATTCTGTCACATTTATGAAAACCACATGCAAATGGCTTATTACACTGTTTTTGACACTGCCACACCAAGCTGTTACATGGGCGTTTTGTTTTTTCAGCTCCACACTGACATAGTTGCAAACTTGTATAATTACAAGGTGGGCAATCTCCTACATGACAAATATCCTCACATTTATGAGATTTACAAGGTAAACTTTTGTTACATGGTTGCCTACATGACCAGTGGGCAGCACTACATCTTACTCTCTTATGTTCCTTGTTACAATAGCAAGCCCCATTCACAGTTTGCGGACAAGGAGGACATGGTCCTGGGTGACATAATAAAAGACACTTATGCTTGCAATTGTCACCTACAGACAATCTTTTTCCACACACTTCCCCACAAGTATGAGGTATTAGCCAGGGATGGACAGGAGGGTTATCAGTTTTACCACAGAAGCACCGATATTTACGTGGTATTTCTTCTTTACTATAAGAATTTCTACATTTTGGGCAGCACCACTCAATTTTTTTAGGCATAAACACAGCAATAGGACCATGGCTCTCTTCACTGCGGAGGCTTATACTGTCGTTTGACCACTTTTGTATACAAGAAAAGTGGAAATAGCAATAACAATGATCGCACGTCCATATAGCATCGGTTTTTTTAACAGATCCAATGCAAATTAAGCAGGTTATTGATCGGCCACTCATTGCTTCCTCTAGAAGATGCTTAGTCCTATTAAGCATTTGTGTATCCCCGCCGCCTCGCCAATAGCTCTGGAATACACTTTCCAGAACACTGCTTTCAACTGGCTCATCATCTTCAGAGGATGAAAGTTCCTTCATCACTTGTAGATGTTTCTGGACGTTTTGCTGCAATTTAGCAGCAGCATCACGGTATCGTCCAGCCATGGTTGTAAATAGTTATATAGTTTATATTAGAATATTAAATTCATGGTATTCACAACAGAATTACATTTAATACCTATTTTTACGAATATAAAAAGCTCCATGTCGGCAGTCCATTGGAATGACGTTGACAATAAATGTCAAATTAAAATGTCTTTGATGATTTTTATTCGCTTACGGCCAAGATTATAGTTTATACGGTTTCTATAAATAATAATTTAAGGATATAGAATAAAAACATATCAAAATAAGTAAATAAAGTTAAATATTACTGCTTTTTTAAAGTAGCCTAAATATACAGTATTTACCAGCATTCAAATTTACCAAGTAATATATAAATACTAATTAGGTTAACTTGTCGATTTAAATTACATATACAATAGAATAAGTGCGAAAGCCCTTAAAGATTAAACAGTTCGTAAATAATTTACCATCTGAAATCCTAATTAAAAATACTTTTAAATTTAAAAATAACTATGTAAATCATGTGTTTTCAGAGTAAAAGACATTATTATTGAAAACCAATGTTGTTTTTGACAAGCGCACATAAATTTTAATTTAATATTTTTTGTTAAAAATATTAGGCAACTATATACAAAAATAAAACAAAACAATTATTGGGACGATATTTATTACTGTTTGAACACAACCTAACGATCTATATAACATTAAGTACGTAAACAACAATAGCAATGCACTTGAGGCCCTACGAAATTATACGACTTATGCATTACACATTTTAACATGTAAAATTTTTAAGAATGATATCAAAAAAAGTTAGTACTCACAAAAGAGAGAATATAAGTATATTATGATACTTTTTAATTAATTTAACTAAAATCTAAACAATATTATATATGCATTATATAATATATCCATTATATTAATAGATCTTTTTTTATTTACCAAAAAGAAAAACTTTTATATGTTAAGCAAATAACATATTCTAAGGATATTTCAAACATGACTTATTCAGCTCTAATATGAACCTGTTTTGAGGCTATATTTAAAATAAACTCTTTAAACATTTCACATAGCTGTAGCTATGTGAAATGTTATGAAATGAATAATATAATTATGTGACAAATCTGAACAAATTGGTGAAAAAATCTTTAAAACGACTTTATGAAACTTTCGAAACTACTTTAAGCTATGAAAAAGTAAACTATGTATTATGCAACAAATTAAACTTAACTATATCCAATATAATATAAATTTAACAATATTTCTACTTGTAAAACTTGTCATATTTCCTAAATTGAAATTCAAAATGCATCTTTACTGAAAGTTTATACAAATAAAATTAATCATCACAAAATATTTGGCCTATTGACAGAACACATTTGCTATATTCATATGTAAAAAGAACCAAATACAATTCAATTCTATTAAGTGTAAATGCCTATAAAATAACTGGGATATATGAAAAAAAATCTTATCGAATAGCACAAGAGGCAGTGTTTGAATAAAACAAATAATTTGTTATTGTAAGTTTGTTAATAAAAATTGGTAAATATTACAACTCACCCATACAATTAAGAAGAGAATACTATTTTAGGAACATTCAGGTAAGTGCGTTTTAATATTATATCAATATATTTAATGTTCACCATTATTAACATTAAGTTAATTAATTAGTTTTCTGGAGAACCTTCGAATATACTGTATTATATGGATTTTGAATATGAAACATACGAAAGCCTTCATGTCGTTATTAGTTTAATTGCATAAAAATATATGTCGTTTTAATAGTGAAATTAGCGGCAAATGAATATATGATTACATACATTTATTTGGAATGGAAAAAGGTATATGTTGAATATACAACATACACAAATATAGAAAAGTAAAAATTTTTTATTTTCTTATTAATAAAGAAATAAAATACCTTAAAACCTCTTGTACTATGAAACAGATAAACTACTACAAAACTATTTTTAGTTTACATTCCATGGTTACAAATGGAGTCAAGTGTATATATATATATATACATAGAATATTACAATATATATATACATACATTGTGTGCAAATACCAGAATAAATGAGTTAGACTGACTAATGATAGTATTTCTTTCCTATTGTAAAGTATCTGGTAATAAACATTGTTTTTAATTTCTTTATAGCTGTTAATAAAAATCAGCGTATCAATTAGTAGGGACAAGATTTTAATAACCAAGTACAAAAGTAATCAAACTAAATTAATTTATTTCTTTACTTATATTGAAATATCGAGAATTGAATAATACATTTAACGCAGATATAGCTAGTAATAAGTTATTTATTACTTAAAAAAAAATGAAATAATTATCAAGCTATCGATTTATTAACAGTAGAGTCAATTTAGGAGGTACATATATATAGATTAATACATATATATTGAATGGAGATTCAAATAAGCTTAATACTGAAACAATAAAGTCAATGCAGGAGTTATCTTTTTTAAAGTTAGTCAGCTATTTCTTAATATATTGTTTTAACTAAATGATCCTGCTGCTATTGTAGAAGATTAACTCTTGTAACACTTTGTATTTACATATTATAACCAGGACTTCTTCCAAACCCGCAATACCTAGATCTCGGCATATATCCGGATATAACGATATCTCCGGATATATGCCCGTATGCCCCGGATATAAGCGGGATTAGAAATAAATACTCGGGATATGAAATTTGTACTCGGCCTCGGCAAAACGTAACACTACTACGGATTTATAGTTGAATATTTGTATACAGAGAAGAAATGTCCCATCTCATATTTCATTTTATATCGATATAATCAACAGGATTTGCATAATTGCGGCATGTAAAAGCTAATACTACTGCTAATTGAAAATTATATATTTTGTAGTTGATAGATTTTGTCTGTGATAAACGGAATAATATAACTGACCATCATATGTTAATGTACAACTTAAATAAACGTTGCTTAAGTTCCATTGCTCATGTAATATTTTCCATATGCGAGATCCCGCAAATACAGGGATTCCGCGGGATTGAAAAATTCTAGTTGAAATGATTGAAAACCGGCGGGATTGAAGCCTTGATTATAACATATATATAGATATTAATTTCTACATCACAAAAAAACTTTTCTTTAATATTAAGCCATACATGTCAGTCATACAAGAGTAAGGATTATAAATCTTGCGTACTTATAAAAACATTTTAGAAAACCAATCAGCGCGAGTTCAAATCCCGCTTCGTTCGAATTTTTATATGTTTTCTTAAAAGGTTTTACAAACTCCTAAGTGTGTGAATAACATGTTAGAAATACATACATAGATATATAAAAATTTTAACAATATTATTATATTATAATACTCAAAATGAAAAAAAGTTCAACCATATCACTTTATTAATATAAAATACTGTTAAATAAACACTTCATCATCAAACACCAAAACTGGACACCAAAAACATATTAACAACCTATACTAAAATGTCTTAATTTACAAATTTAATTATTTTGGGGAAAGACAATAATATATTTAAAAGTTTCACGGTTTTTCCCGCATAGCAGTTAAGTTGGAGGGAACCTAGTGTCAAGAAAACTCGGTTCTCCAATTTTCACCCCAATCCAAGACATTGCGTGGCGGAGTCCAACGCCGTGCTTTGTCTTATCACCAGAGCGGAGACATGAAAATAATTTCTCCGAGTGGGATTCGAACCCACAACCCATTATGTTTTACAGTCAGACGCTGTCACACTCTGACACGATGGCCTTAAAAGTATATAATTAAAAAAATTTTTAAACAAACTGCGTGTTGTATCGAACAGTTTAATTTAATTTAAATCAATATATAATTTTATAGAAAATTACAATTTGTAAGTTACGGCACTTTAGTTTACACCGTCATTATTAACAAAACTAAAATAAACTAATACCATTAAAAATACTAAAGCCACATCAAAATTAGCTCAGCCCATTTCTTTATTGGAAATAATCTTAAACAAAGGTACATCTCTATAGAGCTTTATCATAATATCACTTTATATGTTGTTTTTAGAAAAGTTACATTTCAAATGTACTATGCACAAACTTACGTTTGAATTACCTTTTTATTCAAAAAATCTAATAAACTAAAATCTTTAAATAAACACACACATATATGACAACCACTATTTAAAAAACATATAAAAAATTTAACGCAGGGGACTCGAACCCGCGCTCCGCGTTTACCGTCCAAGCGTTAAGCTAAGCAATGCGTTCTACATCCGGCTACGTCGAAATTCTTATACGGTGATTACAAGCTTCTGTCAATTTTTTATATGTTTTCTAAATAATGTTTTTCATATCCAAAATGTCAGAATAACAATTTAATTTTTTTTAAATATACATACATTAAAAAATAAACAATAAAAAGTATTTAATGGAAAATTCAATGAATCTATTTTAAAATAAAGTGGTATTTTTATTTCAATAAATAATGTTTATAACATATGATATAATATATTGTAAGTCCCATATTAATTTTGAGATATTTTTTCGTTTTATAGTAAGTTTTTCCGTATATAGCGGGGTAGTAAGAGGGAACTTAGTGTCAAGACACTCCGTTCTCCACTTTCCGACCGAATTCGAGACATTGCGCTTTAAGTTGCGCAACTCAACGCTGATTAGATCGTTTTTATTTTTTTGGGTGGCTGACAATATAGTTATATATATATGATTCAAGAATTAAAACAATTAAAAGAGAAAACAGATAAAAATAACCATTAAATTATAAAATATATTTACATTCTCATACTCAGCTGTCAAATTTTATTCGCAAGCAAGTCAAAGCAGCCATAGTATGTACGAGTATGTATGTCTGTATGTCAGTGGCGAATTGTGACATTGTTGTCCGTTTAGTTTACAAAGTTTATTTGTCTCTATTTGTATCTAGTGATAAAATGTCAATTAAAATAGATTCAGATATAATAAATAGTTTTTTTTATATATTAATAATTTGTTTCTTTATTATGATTTACAAAAGGTAAGCCGGTGTAAATCGTGTTATATGGCTCCACACTTCGCCACTGATGTTTGCGTATACACATAACCTTACACATAGTCCTAAATCAAAGCAATAGAACACAAATATAAAAAAATGTAGGAGATCCGCATCACTCAATATTTGACGAACATTTTTTGAGAAAAATCAGTAGTTATGGAAGATGTTGAATTAGGTCACTTTCATTATGTAAAGTACAATGTTGTTATGTACGTTTGATGTACGATGAGAATATATTTTGTGTAACACGCGGATATCGGCCTTCTGTTAAAAAAATATATAATTAAATTTATTTAAACACCAAAATAAAAAGAAATGCATAAATAAATCCAATAACGATAAGAATAACTAAAGACGAATCTGTGTTAATTTTTATTTTGCCACCTTTTTATTTACCGGGTTCTATAAACAATATGAGAACAAAAAAAATATCCCGTGAGGTTATCAAGTGAAGTTCGAACTCACAACCATCTTGTACAGTAGGCACTTTCACGTTGCGTCACGATGTTCTAAATTTACTAATTATACAAATAGATTAAGCCATCCATAATTAACATAAAAATGTCAGTAATATCAGTGTTGTCAGTCCAACAGTTTCAAGTTACCAATACTTACTTACATATAGATTTAGTATAGAAAGAGCTCGGGGAAGTACTTGGTGTATGGCGGCGGCTTGGGCCCGCCGGGGGAGCCCCCGCTGGAGAGCAGCGGGTCTTCCGATAGCGAGTTGAATATCTCTTCTAGCTTGTCTTTTATTTCGTACTGGAATATTTAAAAGGAAAAAATATATATGAAAAAAAATAAGAAAGGTTCAAGTTGACTGGACGGAAGCTAGCTACTACAATGAGCGTCGCAAGAGCCCCGGATTTTTAAGATATGATTGCCGCAGACGATTGGGCGGGGGCAGCCTTGGGCGGGCGACACGCGCTGCGTGACTCGCTGTAATACCTTGTCTCGGTCACGTCAACCCTCATTGGCCACTCGACGTAACCTGCGCGAAATTTTCGGAAAGAAAAAAACATATCTCCTGTCGACATTGTCTTATAAAACGTGGCTCATGTCCGCTTTTTGGCTGAACCAGCTATCTTTGCAAAAGCTATTTTGATCTACTTCTTTGTATACAATTAGCTTGAAAATTGATAAAGCATGTACCTGATGTCATTAATATAATTTAAAAGGCGTCCTTATTATTTTATTTAACGGCTTTATAATTACTTTAGAGCTCACAACTATCGTTACTTAGTTCTTTCATAGTTTGACCTTTGGGTAAGACAATAAAAAAAAAAAATGAAGTATGAAAAGAGTATTTTACAACCTTGATTGTATACGGGAAACTTACCAACATGTTAGTAGTATTGGACATCTTATAGGAAATTTAATATGTAACAGTGACGTGTCTCAGACTGTGATGTGTAAGTTGATACCTTAGGCTGTGTCAGATGCAGCAAGCAGATGATGGTCGGGAGGCGGTGCGGAAGGCGGGTGAGTGCCGCTGCGGCGGTCCGCCTGCGCCGCTCCACCGCTGGGCCATGTACGTCGTAGCGCTTCTAGGCTCACACTCTCCGATGTTGATGGGTGCTATAGAAAAATAACACTATCATTTCTCCTTCTCTCTCTCTCTCTCTTTTGCATATAACAGGTCAGGTCAGGAGCAGCGAGTATCAAGACACCCTCCATCAATTTACGAGGTATTAGGTGTTAAAAAAGTACTTATAGCTGCATATACGGTAACCCACAACTATCACGCGCGTGTATAGTACATTACGGTCTCACTGCGCCGTTGGTGTCATCTCTATATTGTTAAGTGACAGAGGTGTTGGCGGAACTCAGCACACGCTTTGTCAGCTCTTACCAGAGCAAGAGCAATATACAGCAATATATTAAATTAATTGTTATCTAAAGTGGGAAGGAAACCTATAACCATTCACGTTTACAGGGCCACTATGGCTAAAAAGTATTACTATTCATTTATGTAACTAATATAAATTGAAGCTAGACGATAAAAAATTCATTCTTTAACAGCTTATTTGAACACAGAATATATATGCTTGTATTTAATACTACCGACCGCTCGTGAACTACAGCCGTTTCTGTATTTTCGGCTCTTTTTTAGTAGCAATAAATTCACTGTAAAAACTTAAAAACATGGGGTAGCCTGTATTCACCAGAAGACCCTAAATATCTATATATACAACACATTTTTTATCTGTGTCCGTAATAACGTCACAGACATACAGACAGACAGAGTTACTTTCGCATTTATAATATTGATATAGATTAAGAATATATTAGTAGATATGAAGCAACCAGCTTTCATATTATAACCAGATAGTGACTATTTTTAGAAACTTATTTCGTTTACGTTTCACGCATATCTTAGCGTAGGCGTATTGGATGCCTACTGCGCTTTTTGACGCTCTGAAGTCAATATATCTTCGACATCGAATAGTTTCGAGTCCTTCGCGACCACACTTTGCAAGCGGGGTCCTAGATTGTCGTGATCTCAAAGCCCTCGAGAAACTCTCCACTCACCCCACCACTGTCCGGTTAAGACCAACAGGGATACCAGTTTTTAACTCAGGGTGTAAAAAGGAAACCATAATCTTCTTTTCAATATTAATGTTAAAAAAAAGTATCTGTTGTATAGTATAGTAACCAAATAAATTTGTTCTCTCCTCTCGTATCACGTAACGGTACATCGATCTCATGATTCCAATGCCAAAAGTCACTTTCGTTTCGCTAAAATTAATATACAAATCTTAATAAAAGTTATTGAGACGAAAGTTTGAAGGTGGAGGGGATAACATCCAACGACTTTGTTTCACAGAAGATCTAACTGACTATGTCAAACGGTAAAAAATAAAAAAAATTAACAAAACTATTTATTAGTTTGGCTCATCTTCCACGTGAGAGAAATCTAGAGTTTTGTTCCGTTTTTATTTCCTTCACTACGGACACTTTGTAATAACTAGGTACCTATTACATATTTTTTTTGTTATAAAATTTACTTTTTTTAAAGCGCACCTAGTGTTAAATCACTCCACGTATTCACTAATATGTTTTTGCTTGGAGCTAATACAATTAAAAAATTTGTAGCTTTTCTATATATTGAATAAAATTTTTTTAGAAAAAACGTACAATTCGACAATGATTTAGAGATAAGAAATTATATATAATAAAAAAAATAAAGATAAAAAAAAACACAGAAGAAAAATGGATATAGGTTTAATTTCCCTCAAACATCTATATGTTTGAGGGAAATCTCTCTGCCTATGCAGAGAGAACCTTGCGTCAAGAACCAAGTAACGCCGTAACTCAACGCCGCACTAACAAATAAATCAATAAATCATATTTACATAAGCTCCAAACATATGCATGGACGGACGATAGTTATGATTATATTTTTCAATAAACTTTCTGTACTCCTCATCCAGATCGTCATATTGAGTTTGCTTAAAAACATTAATTATTTATAGAAATAAATGAAATTGGAGTGTCTGTTTCTAATATTTCAATAACCGCATATTAAATGCATATACGGTACATATTGTTTGCATTTTTTAAATTTTTACTGTCTGTCTGTTTGTTCCACCTAGTCTTTGGAACTACTGAAGCAATTTAGCTAATATAATAAGAGGTAATTTGCATAATCTATAAGCTGTACTCAGATATGTCAATGGACGTGATAAAAACGTGGAATTAAACGAGTAACGATTTATTTGTGTAAAAGAAAACCGGTAAAGACAAAAATGGTTTGTAATATATACTATATACCATATGTATTAGGTTCCATTAAGGATTAGGTTCGCGGAAGATTGGGGCAGATTCCGTGGCCTCTGCTAGTGTCGGTCCAGGAGGAGCACCGTGAGCTTTTAGTGGGTATCCGGACGGCCTATCTGACAGTCCGGAGTCCCACATAACTGAGTTCGAGTCCCCAATCGGTCTGGTATCCGTGACGGATTTCCTCACGTCAAAATAAGAATGGTGAAATTTAAATCAATTAATGATTTAAATATCAATCACGTTTACAGTCCGACCATGTCCCGCTGCGCCACGATGCCCACAAACAAAGTAGCGCGGGTTCAAATCCGGTTCGTTAAAATTTTCATACATTTTCTCAAATATCGAAATATATAGGGAGATGTATAAATACAAGGTGATAACTCCATCCTCTTATTGCAACGTGGAAATTGCTCTTATTTACAAATTATATGAAATATATACACGCACCCGCTGCACGCCCGGGGAGCTGTTCGCGCTGTCCAGCTCCGTATTGGCGGCCGTGATGTCGGCGAGGCTGTCGCGGCCCTGCACCGCGCCTGGAGGGGACGGCGAAATTACTACACATCACATTGCGGTCGGTCGTGGGTTCGATTCTCAATCGGAGGAATGATTATGTATAAAACATTCTCATTTTCCCGCTTTTTCATACAGACGCAAATACGCATTCAAATATGTGCTGTTACAACATTCTCTATATAATTTGATTATTATTGCTCGACATGTTTTGAACTTTTAACTGAGTCAGTCACGAGAAGTTGTGAGTCGAGGGCTTACTGACCGGCCTCCACCCAGCTGTGGCGGTGCGCGAGCGCGGCGGCGGCGCTGTAGGGGGAGGCGCCCTGCAGACGCGCCGCCTCCACGCCGCACGCCTTCAGGCACTCGCCCAGCGCCATCTGGACCAAAAGATACAAATCTCGCAGGTTTGGTTTTTCTTATGCAAAGTGTGTGAATTACAATTTTAAAATATTCAAAGTAATTTAGTTATACTCTAAATTCTTAGAAATCAAATAAAATATATATATTATTATAACCTGATCGATCATCAAATACGGTAGCTTATTGGGCATCTTGGCGGGACTCAAGTCTTCGTACTCGTCTAGTAACGGCGGCAAGAGATGCGATGCTTCTTCACGTCGAGCTTCTATTATCTAAAAATATATATTCTTATTAATATATGAAATAAAAAAAAAAACAGAGCATGTTAATTGATTGAGAGAGAGTACAAGGTCTGTTTTAAAAATACGAAAAAGTCAGAAAGGTCGTCTAGTCACTCGGAGAAATAATTAAAAATGAAATGAAATTATTTTGAAATCTCTGCTCTGCTCAATCTAAGCGCAGCGTTGAGTTCCCTGCTGGACATAGACCTCTCCTATGACACGACACTGAGCTCGATCGACTTTGGGACCCGTTCCCTGCAAGGGCCCTCCCGGCACCCACCTGCGCGACGTACTCGGCGAGGCGCGGCAGCAGCAGCACGTGGGGCACTAGCGCCGCTAGCGCTATCGACACCGCGTGCAGCTGGCATTGCTGCGCTGTCGATAGTACCGGGTTCGAAATCGCCGAGTGTTGGATCCTGACGAAATCATTTTAATAACATGTGCGGATTCAACTCTATATTTTAATCAGATAATTGCGTATTTATTTCAAAAAATATTTATACTAAAAACGATATTTATAATAAAATAATATTAAATATAACTAGCTGTAGTCGTATATAACTGTATCTTTATTGATATATATATACTACTAACTATATTCTCTTTTAATATTCTGCTATACGGAAAAAACCGTGAAAGCTGTATAACTAACTGCAATGTTTATTAAAAACAAATACTTAATACGTAATAATCAACTTTTTTTTACTTTTAACTAAAAATAATCAACATGGGATTTAAACCTACACTATCTTAACAAAAATATCTATACATAGCATATACACTCTAACATGAAAAAAAACATTTAAAGCTGAATGAAATTCCACGTTTAGCATTGCAAAATATTAATATACTAATAATCTAATTTAAATCGACGATCATTGCACTGATTGGACTGTATCCAATGAAGACATCCCAACATTTAACCTATACGGTATAATCTCACTTACGACAGTATAACCTGCAGCATGTCACATACAGTCTCCTCCGAGGCCAGCTCTATGCACAACAACGCTAAAGTTATATAAATGGCGCCTATGTTCTCAGATGTATTGGACTCCAATTGTAAACCTAGAAATGTAAACAAAACGTTAAATACTAGCGACCCCCGCTCGTTCTAACTTAAATCAATCAATTAATTGCTTAAATTTATAATTTAAACGGTTGTTTTTTTTTTGTTATGAATCGATTGAAATAAACTTATAAATGTTAAGGGAAGTTTACGATAATACAATTGTCGAAACTGCATTAAAATCGGTTATGCCGTTTTTGAGATTGGCGTGCATTAACGAACACAATAAAAACAATAAAATCATTGTTGCATTGATAAACCCCCCTAAATTTTCTTTTTTCCATTTTACTTCAATGTACAGACAGCGATCAGTTACATTTTTATTGTTTGTGTAGATAAAGATTATTTAAAAATAAAACCTTTACACATTTCCAATATATTTACAAGGCAGGTAGATAGATAGTCTGTACATATTTCGGAAAGGGAAGCGAAGCTTCTACCATTTTATTTATTTTACGCCAATTTGTTGCACAATTTCTCTGTACCCTTATAACAATTAATTAGTGAGTTACAAAAGTATTTAAAGATAAAATATATTTGTATTTCTCATAACGTATGAATATGAATGAATGAATATCCCAAAAGAAAACCGTGAAAGTCGTGGGTTCGAACACCGTTTTAGGGAGAATAAATATAACTTTTGTGGGCATCGTGGCGTAGTAGAGCTTCTGTAAAATACAACCACAATGGTTGTATGTTTGAAGTTTACTTTCGAGAATGATTATATTTATATGAATTCAGGTTCCACCATTCAACACGAAGTCTCTAAAACGTGAAGAACGGGGGGTGTTTTGACTAGGTTCTCTCTGATTACTAGGACTGCTATGCGGGAAATAAATAGCCAGCTGAAAAAAATTAAGGGTAATTTTTGTTACCGTCATAAAGCGAGCTGAATATAGCGTATCCGTGCTTGCTGATGAAAATCAGGTCTGGACGCGAGCATTTTTCCACCACGAGACCGAGCTCCGCATATTCTACACTGGAAAAAATTACAAATATTACATTTTGTTATACATATTGAATATTGCTATTACCTGGTGTTAAAATCTTGGCGAAAGTGGGACAGCGTCTGACTGTAAACGCGATTAAGATGTGAGTTCGATCGAATAAAAAGTATGTGCAATATGTCTTATACTAAAACACGTATAGGATCTCCATTCACTTCTTTCCCTCCTATTTACCTCCACAAGGATTATAGATACGTTACGTTAATGACGTGAGTAAAGGCAATGGCGCAGTGTGACCGCGCCAGTCAAGTGAAAGGCATAAAACATAGGGGTTCATCCCCTTGCCTATTTATGTTCCCCGATAATGCTCAACAATTGTATGAATTTAATTAGTTTCCAAGAGGCGTGGGTTCGAGTCTCGCTACTTTCAACTGCTTAAACTTTATAATTATTAAATATAATTATAAAATATTGAAAAAAAGTCAGATAACATTACTAAGGTGTAAGCTATAGATAGTCACACATGGTTCCCGCGTCTTTCAAACACCATGTACAGTACACACGTTCCCCCACCATCATCTCCAGACACACCACAAGAGCGGTAACGTTACTAACGTGGGTAACGCGAGCCGCGCCGCGTTCCCGCGCCGGTCCAGCAGCGTGTGCAGTATGCGCTGCAGCAGGGCGCGCGCGGCCGCGTCGCCGCCCGCCCCCGCGCCTCCCCCTCCTCCGCCCGCCAGCCGCAGCAGCGCCTCCAGGAACGCGGCCGGGAACGCCTTGCTTAGTTCCGTCGTTTTGTACGTCGTTCCCACCTGGGGAGGGGGAAATATTATCCTGGTTTTTTATCATGTAATTGTAAACTGAATAGAATAAAAGAATGAAGTAAAGTTAGAAATATTACTACTAATATAAGTATACAATTATATTTCTCGATTAGCGCCATCACCCAGTATCTGACTCTAAAAACAATGGTTCTAGATTCAATCTTCCAATAACACGAATTAAAATAAATAAATGTCTCTCAAATTACTGGAAAATGGAGAACGGAGTATCATACCACTAGGATTTCTCTGCCTAAGATTATATTTGAAAATAGCAACTGTAAAATTTCTCTGTAGCTCTTCTCAGCAGAAATGCCTTCCGAACTTCTCATCGGTAGCTTGTCGTAGGACTGACAATACTGGCATGTATATGTTAGTTGACGATTCGAAAGTGCTTGTAACGACCTATTCGAAAATCTCTATACAAAATTTCATCACAATCGGTTCAGCGCTATATCCGTGATGACGTCACAGAGAGACAGTTGCTTTTTAGTTTAGATTAGATTAAATATAAAGAAACGACATGCCTTAAGTAAGGATTTGAGCAGAATGCTCTGCAGCATAGCGTCCGCCTTGGTCTTCCCGCGGGACGCCGGGATCTTGCTCACTATGAACATCATGATGTCGATCTTCTGGAAGTCCGGCAAGTGGTCCGCGAACTCCCCCAGCGCGTTGATGAGGGCTTCCTGGTAGAGACGCTCGTCGGACTCTTTCTGGCATTGGTTTTTGTAAAATTAATATTAATCATTTCAAGAGACTATCGCGGCGTCTGGCTTTAATTGCAATTAGTCATGGGTTTGAATTCCCGCTCGGAGGAATGATTGTGATTTAATTATGTACATTTCCCCGCTTTGGTGTGCAAGACAAAGCTAACGTTGAGTTCTGAGGACTCTACTACATACATATACAGGAAAAAGCTTGAAGCTGTTTTTGTAAATAATTTTAATAATAATAATAAAAGATCCGTAATGAAACAATAAATATATGTATGCTCATTTAAAATACAAAGCGTGTTGCGTGGCAGAACATTTCCTGAACTAAATCGTAAAAATATCAGTTATTAAATTATAAATATATTTTTTAATTGACTTGAATCCAAATCGACATGAAATGATTACAATGACACATGTCAACAAAGTCACGACAAATTTGTTATTTAATGTGTTTTTAACATTACCTAATGTGTGTGTAATGCTAAGGAGTTAAAAACACATATAATTTATAATTAAAAAAAATGTGGCTTTCTGCACTCCTCCAAATAACTATGTACAGACAGTAATAGTACAGACGAAGGAGTCCTTCGTCCGCATAATCTATAGATTACGCTATAGATTATAATCATAAAAATATAACTGATCGCTGTCTGTATATAGAGCATATATGAAAAACAATATTATTAATGGCATTTATCAATATAATAGAACATAAAACAATGATTTTTATCTTTCTTATCTGTTTGTTTGAGCATGCTAATCTAAGAAACGGCTTAACCGATTTAATTGTATTGTGGTAAACTTCTCTTAACATTTAGTGTTTATTTCTTCATAATCGCTTCATAAACAAGAAAGTTACAACCATTTAAATTATAAATTTAGTTAAATTAGAAGTTTGTGATTTATGTGAGCACGCGGGTGAACGATAAATCGAAATAGTTTAGTCATGTAGTTTACGCAGGCGAAGTCGCGAGCGGGTCGCTTGTACATAATATAAAACGTGAAGCGAAAACATCGCACCCCTTTTTGATAAAGTGACGCAGACGGAGGAGTATAAAATTTTACATAGAGAAGGAGTGCAGAATGCTAATATATTTTTATCATAACACGTAAAAATATTGCTATGGCAACGCGTGTTTACGAGTCAACGGGTTTAGTCTTTTGTTTTTGTAGTTTTTATGGAAAAAGAGATCAAAGGTTTTTTTCTTATAATTAAACAGATGAGTATATTCTTCTTGTTTCAGAGTGTGGTCAGTGAGAATTTAGTGTCAAGAGACACTCCGTTTGTCACTGTAAGCATATATGAATATTAAAACACCTATAATTATCTTTAAATTATTTTTTTATATAATATTATTACCTCGGAATCTCTTGCCACCGACGTTCGTAGGTTAGTTAACAGGTTGTTGATTATTTCCAATACAGAAGGACCTGTGAAGTAGATAATGAAAACAAATTAATATGATATATTAAGGAATTAGTAGTATTCAATAAGTGATTTAAAATTTGTTTTTAAGTAAAAAGCACTTTAAAAATATACGCGTAGGTGCGAAATATACATGTATGCTAGAATATGTAGAGACAGATGTACGCTCACCCACGCTGTCCCCGGCGGCGATGGCGACGATATTGCTGAGCACGTGCGCACGAGCGGCGCGCACGCGCACGCGCAGGCGCGCGTCTGTCCCCGCGCACGCGTCCAGGTGCTGCATCAGCGTCTCCACCACGCTGTAGGAGTACTGCGCCTGCGTGTACAGAGATGTTGTGAATTGCGTTGTGGCCTTCTTTTATACTATACAGCTATTTTTTATTTAGTTCATTTGCTAATTGTAAGTGTGTAAAAAACCTTACTTGTATAGAGAACATGATGATTTTAAAAGTGTGCACGGCGAAATCATTTGGAACCCACAATTCATGACGATCGAAGTGCCTAAAAATGAAATATAATAATTTAAACATATAAACAAATAAAACCATCGTAGCGCAGTGGACCAGTATCTGACTGTAAACGCGACTGACTGTAGGTTCAACTCCTACTCGGGAAGAAGTGATATATTTAAATTATTTCACGTCACCGCTTCGATAAGACTAAGCATGACGTCAGGTTCCGCTACTTAACACACAACGTCCTCGTACTCGGGCGGAAAGTGAAAAACTATATTTTGAAGTATAGCATAAAATGTATATATACAAAGAGTCAGTCAGTCATCAGCCCTGCCCACCATTCATCACCATCAGGCAGATGCCGAAATAGAGAAACAGAGCAACACTGACGTGAGCACCGGCCGCAGCACGCTGCGGATGTGCCCGAAGGAGGCGCGCCCCACCAGCTCGCGCAGGCAGGCCTCGGCCAGACGCGGGGGCTCCTCCTCGCCCTCGCGCGCCTCTATTTCGAGGGACGACACCGTTTCGTACTTGTCTGCTGTCTGCTGAACAAACATATACATATATCTAGAAGGGGTAGGTTGAGGGTTCCCGGTCGATGAAATAATTATATTTAATTATTTTCATTTAACCGCTCCGGTGATAAGATAATACGAGTAGAGCGGCGTTGAGTTCCGCCACTCAATCCGGATTCTGGCTACCCTGCTATACGGGATACGGAATGAACCTATAATGTATAATTCACTAAATAACCAAATTATTCATTACCATAAAAAATACCACTATCAAATAAGAAGTAAATTCATCAATCACATCTTTCCATCTCTTTCTAAATAGAACAAATAAAAAGAGACAGCACTCGCCTGCATGTTATACAGAAGGGACGGCACGATCTTGTCCATGTGCTGCGCTTCCCAAATATTTTCAACGAGATCATCCGACACTGTCTTTCTTATAACACCCTGTAAAATTATTATATAAGAATTTGATAATTTCTCATTGTTATACTTTATTTTTAGCGAAGCACCAATGTTAGCAAAAAAACAATTTTAAATAAAAAATATTACATACATGTTTTATTTTTCCCTACAATGCAGGTGAAGGAAGTATTATGATTTCTTAAGTAATTGTTGATTTCTTAAGTAATTAATAAAATTGCCTCCATTCAATTAGTATAGTATAAGGCATTGTAAAAGTTCTACATATTTCACCAATTACAACACACACAATGTATACAAATAAATCAAATTGAAGTGAATGCATATGTATGTATGCACGGTACATATACGAAAATAATATATTTTACAATTTTTGTTTGTCTCCGTGTTTGCTCCGAGTAATTTTACGAACAGCTGGACTGATTTTGATGGTACTTTCACTGGCAGATAGCTAATGTAATATGTAAAAACTGAAGCGACATTCATTTTAGAATTCAATTTTGTACCTTAAAACTACAGCATACAAAAAACAACCCATCCCATCCCACTTCACCTGCAATCCCTGGATCCCCGCGAGTCGTATGCTATCCCGCGTCTGCGCATCGCTGTGGTTGCTGTGACACATAGCTGAGAACTTGGACACGAAGAAGTCGTAGCGACGGTGGTAAGACGGCGTGTCCTCTTCTATGTTTGCGAAACGAACGAACTGGACACAGAACATTTACAGTTCAGAGAATTAATTATAAACCATAAAATTAACTTGCTTCTGCTATTATAGTATGTATTTAAAAAAAAAAAAAAACGACAAAAAATTGGGAAAAACTAAGTTGTATCAAAATCTAAATTATCTTTATTCTAATAGGCTATTTATTACAAGCATGTTCGAATCGTCAATTAACACAAAATGTCAGTATTGTCAGTCCTACCGGAAGCTACCACCCGCTCGGAGAACAGTTTAGCCGAGAGCCACAGAGAAACTTAACGATTGCTCTTCTCAAATATAATTTTGCAATAATTTCATTACTATGATTAGTATAGTAGCTCCCAAGTGAGCATCAACAGCATTTAATTCCATAAATAAAAACTAGAATAGTATTTTTGGCCAGAATAATATACTTTCTTGAAAATTATGTTTTTAATCTTGATTTTTAATTGTTCAAGTGGCAAGTATGAAATTATTTGTAAAATTTGATTATACATACGTCGTATATATACCATGTGATTTATTCACCTTTTGAAGGCGAAAACAAGGCGTAATCAGCTTATTTTTACTTCTTGTATTTATACCGTGCCTTTCACTGTTTTATAAATAATTGTGTATTATATTAATTATTTTACAAAAATACGTAATAATGGCTTAAATCATCTTCTGTTACAAAAATATACAAACAGTTAACTAAACCCCTTACTTGTACTAAAAAAATTAGTTTTCAAGTTTGAACAAACAGCTCTTGATTATTTTAAAATAAATTTTCATACCGAAATTTATATGTTTAATTTCCGACTTAAAACTTACGCTCTGTGTAGCCAATATCTGCAACTGTGGATCAGTAGATTCTAGAAGCTTCTGTACCATCTTGAGGAAACTTTCCACGAATAAGTTAAGAGTCTGCGAGTGACACGCGAGGAGAAGTTGGTCCATTGCCTCCATTGCTATTATTACGAAACTGAAAAATAACAATATTACCTTAATTAAATAATTATTTGCAGTTATTTACAATTATTATATTCCTGCATCGCAGGGAAGTCAGAGAACTTAGTGTCAAGACACTCCATTTTCCACTTTCAGCCCAATATTGAGACATTGTGTGTTGAGTGGCGGAACTCAACGCCACGCTTTGTCTGATAACTAATATCAGAGCGAGGACATCAAAATATTTTAAATTTAATTATTCCCCCGAGTGGGAATCGAACCTACAACCAATCATGTTTAAAGTCTGACGCGGCCCCAGTGCGCCACGATGGCCTCATGACTTACTAACAAAAATATCAATATAGGATTTTATAGGTATTAGAATAAAAATTTTAGGTTTAAATAACTTCAATATGTTTCAAATTTTATTTCTACATTGTTTTATTAAATACTTTTCAATGTTTTCATTTAAATTGTTAAAATATAGTTTACAACTTATCGAATCACGTTACATCACTTAAGATAACTTTATCACGAGTGTTTTGAAGTTAAGTCACTAGAAGGTTAACTGTGAATATCAAAATATAAAAATGCTTGTCAACTTGTCTTGAGCAGAGAAATAAAAAACTTATATGACTTATATGACGACATTTTCCTTTTCGTGTATTATATTTGCTATTAATATTAGATTTTCTTAAATAGATGTGAAAATATATGTGAGAAATATCAGGATAAAAAATACTTTAAATATGCATAAGAAAGTTTTTTTTTGAGAAAGTAAATTCTGTCAAAGAAGCGCCCTACTCCTCACCCATGCTCCTTCTGTATATATCTCTCGATGCCTTTTGAAACAGATATTCTCCGATTCTATCAAGTTTCTCCGGACTCGAGAGAGAGTAAAAGGTGAGTTTTTCCATATTGGACTTGACGAGGCCATCTTGGGGGGAAGCGGGGAATATGTTGTCAACCAAACGCTTGTAACGCGGACGAAGCGCGGAACAGCATCCGCAACAACCTGGAAAGAAAGACATGTTTATAAAAGAGTTATATATTAACTAGTATTTTAAAGCGCGGATCCGAATCCGAATCAGGTTTTTCATTAACAAGTAATCCATTATTTATACATAAATATATATATAATAAGCACAGAATGCACGTGGGGTTTGACGGAGTCTCGATGACAACGTCACTGTTTTTTTATAAGAGTGGAAAGAAAGGGGTTCTTAACGCCTACTTATATGTTAATATACGGAATATGCGGTAAATTGCAATAAACATTCTTATAATATAAATAATATTATTATTATTCTTAAAAAATACCATATCTGACTTACAAATGATGTCGTTTTTTAATATAATAATCTATATTATCAAGTGGCATCATTTTGTTGGCAATAAAACGTATGAAGATATATCGCATGCTGATACTACAACTGCACTGGTAACCACTTCTGTTTGATATTTGTATAAGACAAGGCCGATTCCATAATTAAGCCGCACATTGCGCGGCAGTCATCGACAACGTAGCGCTAGATTCTCCGTTCTTTACTGCTCGCCCATATTCCGTGTCTCAAAATTTTAAACAATTACTGTTTTAAATAGAAAAAAACGCTATAAAATTGAATTCAATTTATAAACAATCATGAGTTTAAATTCTACAGTACATCATATTTCCAACAAAGACAAAGTATAGTCTTAAATTTCGCTACATTTTCATGTGGCCACTTGTTATGTATCCTTATTAAAAAAAAAAAAAGGAGAACGGGGTACTTTGTCACTATAGTCTCTATAGCCACTGCAAAGAGATATTAAAATAACTTATTTTATACATGACTATATACGATTACAAGTTTATCTAACGAGTTATAGTAAGATTAAATGTCAGCTAAATAGAAAGAGATAATGCAATCACAACACTATGATTAATGGACGATAGAGCCATGGAGTTTCTGTACTTATATTATTTTAATAGAACCCCTTAATTCATTGTCATTTTAAATACCTTCAAAATCTGAAAATTTACAGAAATTTGTTGATTCTGGGAAATACTTTAACAAGCGGTAGGGAAAGATGGGAGGAAATTGTGGAAATGTTGCCACTTCGCTTGGTGTAGTTTCGCAATTACGACTGAAAGGGGCACCATAAGTTATAATATCGACGGGTCCCACAGAGAATGGTGCAAGTGCAAAAACACAACTTTACAGGAGAGGGATTTAAAAATTTCTAAAGCTAGTGATATTGTAATTATTCAAAGAAAATGATTTAAGTTTCTGAATGTTGATTATTCTTTTGTAAAGTTGTGTTATAGCACTTGCACCAGTCTACGGTAGCACCCATTCATATTATCATCATCGATCTTAGTTTAAGGCACTTGTAGTTAGTTGCAGGCAGGTGTGTAAAAGATAGTTATGTCTTCAAATTCCACTCGAAAAAATATTTGTATTTAAAATATAAGTCTTTTATTAAACGTCAATGTTAGACATGGATGGTTGATTACTTCCACTCAAGAAATAATATAGGCGGATCTAATATATCACTTAGTTTTCTATGTTTTAAGTAAAACAATTAAACTCACACGTCATGTAAATAGTACGGCTGATGAAGAAGCATGTCCGATGTGCGATTTTACGCATTGGTATCATTTGTTCACTCACTATTAACTACTATTTTGTAAAAATACACTTAAGCCATAGTTATTGATGAGTGTTAAAACTGGCATATTATTACTACTACAGTTGCTTTTCCATTTTGATCGAATAAGTCAAGTTAACATTGAGTAAGTGTATGCATGTGAAGGAAACTGATCGAATATTAACACTGGTTTGTAAATTGCCGTTGCCTTAAATATCATATTCAAATTTTAATGCAATTAATTAATTCATATAACACGACTTTGCCATTCTCCAAGGTTCTTTAGCATTTTATTAATTCATTAATGTGGCTTGTGATTTTAACATACATATTTTTTACACAACACTAATGGAATTAGTTCGCAGAATAATATTTTACATACATTTAGGTTCTATTTAAATTTCAAAGGCATATTATAACAAACAATTAAGTGTCATTGAATTGGTATGATTGTGTATTTGTGTTTGTCAGTATCATTTGTTGATGTCGAACAGTTTTCAAAAGGTAAAAAAATTAAAATGTCGCGGGTCTCGAACCCGCACCTGTTGTTTTGCGCCCAAGCGCTGTGACTGCTAAGGCATATTCCAGTTCTATCCAGCTACGTCAAAATTATTATACACTTGTATGAAGCATTAAATATAATTAGATGGCGTCTTTTTCTTGAAAGATATCAAGATATTAATTATTGGCATTTATATATTATAAATATATATAACGTATTTCAAATAGACACAACCCATAATATACAGTGGCTGACAGGAAGACGTTAATTATTTTGGTCGCTACTGGAAAAAAATATGAGATGTGTTATTTTTGAAACTTTAAAAATATATTACATTTCCTTTTCCGCTTACCCCAAACGTAATAATAATATTGTTGAAATTTAAGTTTATTTATGTCTTGTACATTGTTTAAATTATATAACATATTGTTCTGCTATGTAAATACGGTTATTCTGTATATATAAATTTCATTTAAATTTTATTAAAAAAAATATAACATTGTATTTTTAAGTTTTTTTTGGCACGTTCGAAGCGCTATAATTAAAGAACTGAATTATAAGTTTTTTTTGCCAAAGCAAAAGTCTAAAAAACAATTTTAAAATGTTTAAAAAAAAGATATGTTAAATATCATCTATTTATAAATAAACAGACACATAATTCGTCAGAATCCATCCGGGATCAGGGATTTCTTTATATTATTTGGATAAAAGTAACCCGTACCGTTACGTCCGTTTCCGGTATCCAAACTAAGTAATAGTTACTGACTCTGTTAAAATTAGTAGGTATAAATAAGAATTGAATAAAAAGACGTAGAGACAAACTTACTTTTATATATAGCAACCTTAATTTTAAAGAAAACACGCAAAGTCTTATCAAGTAGTAAAAATAATAATTTAAGCCGAGTAATTCTTTATTATTGACAATACAAATCTATTTTTATCTAACTCGGTTAGGAAACATACAAACGATAAACTATTTAATTGCCTAAGAGTCTTGGACTTCTGTTTTTTCACTAAGTGGAGCAAAATACAGCTGTTTTGATATTAATACTATTATTAGTGTGCATATTTGAAAATTTGGAGAACAATATTTAAATGAATTCTCTTAGTAATTACATCCTCAATATTTAAATTGCAACTAGGAAATTCAAACCATTATTTCATTTAATTCATTTTTAGATTTATTATATCGTTATATTATTAGAATTTTTTTAAAATGAGGTAAAAAAATAATGTGGCCGCACATCAAAATTCAAAAGTAATTAAAAATAAAAAAAATAACATTTATTGAAATAATTTACATTATTATAATAATACTAGCTGACACTGTGAGCTTCGTGCCGCCGCAGAATTAATATGTCAAAATTCAATAGAAATTAACGGAAAACCAATTATAAAAAATACGCTACGACATTTTCTTGATGATTGGTTGAGACAGGACAGGGATACTTGATTTCTAAGAGTTCTAACGATTGGACTTGCGATTTGTTTATCGTCATCGCAATGCAAATAATAGGTCCGTTAAAATCATCAGCTTACGAAGGATCGAGACATCCTCTTCTTTGTATTTTCCCCTGATGACCGTTGCCTGGATGGCATTAGTTTTATTATTATAACTTTAATGATTCATTTTACACAGCATGATGATAACCGTGCCTACTTTGAATAGTATATTGTGAATTAAAGTCCAGGAAACCTACTGAATTCAAAAGCTCTGTGAGATAACGGACTACGTGATCCTGGTTTTTAACCGTGTGAACTGATAATGAAACGAACTATCCCGGAACCCGGTATCATTTCCCAAATCGTTGCAGATTTGTTGGAAATGAATGACATATTTTATGTCAAATGTCGCGCGCGTTCAGAAATTTTCTTTTAAAGAAAATAACTATTTAAAGATCAAATGACCGGCCAAGCTATTAAATGTATAAATTATATATCGTCAAATTATGCGGCCGATTTTTTCTTATGCTAGGTCTTTTAATATTCCATAGTTTTAAGCTATTTTCTTTGCTATATATATTAATTTTTGTTTGAAAGGTACGCACAGCTTGTATGGGAAGGTAAATTTGTTTGTTTTTTAAACCTTCGTTTGATTTCTGCAAATATTTTGTTTTATTTCAATAAGAATCGTTCGTCTTATTTTAAAGATATCTATAATTAGACATATTTAGAAAACGTATAAAAATTTGAACGGAACGGGATTTTTATACGTTTTCTAAATATGTTTTTTTCAATTTACTAAGTGTGCGAATAACACTTTAAAAAATTAAAAAAAAAAAGAAAATCTATAATTGATTAGAGATATAAACAAATCCTAAATATTTGTTTATTTTTAAATATACCAAGAGTAAAATTCACCTAATTTATTATATTAGAAACTGTAAGTAGCATAAACACTTCCATTGACTGAAACTGCACTTGAGATTACTAATTAATCACTTTCAAATAAATTTCACAGTTATTAAACAAAATATATAAATCAAAATGGTTCATAATATTAAAGCATTATTCATTATATTATTTTCACATCAATAATCCACTATAAAATCACTGTTACACCATAAAAAACGTAATAACACACATATGTTATTGAAAAATAATATAAAATATCAAGAGTGTCCGCAACGCGACGTTTACGAGTGAGTAGTGAGTACTAGCTGATAACGTATCTACACTTAGCGTGCAGACGTCAGCATATAGTAGTCTCAGAATACGATTTTCGGGTGATTACATTGATTGTATAACTTGTAAGCTTTACGGTTCACTTTACGGTTTACGGTACGGTTTTAAGTATTTGTGTCAAGAAAAATTAAATAACAATTTACAACTACTTGAATTTTAATTGTGTTTGTGTGAGGTCGATTTCTACTAGTGATAATAACGTTTATGAATAAAACACTTTCATTTCTCTAGTTATATATACTGAAGCGTATACAGAAAGAAAAGGTTCTCTCTTACATATTAAGTATAGCTTTATTGTATGGCCGAATGTTATAACAAAAAAACTTAAATTTTAACAAAATGTGATTAGGATCAAAGTCGTGTAGTAATAATACTCGTGACGCAGTTGGAACGTGTATAATTGAAAGTGGTGATTGTGACTTTATATTTATTTAGGTCTGGAATATATACTTTTACTAATATAATATTATAAAATAAGTGTCGTTACCATCACCTACCATTTAATATATAAATAAAAAAACAATTCACCAAAATGCCCTGTGAGTACATTCTTTCTACAAACGATGCGTGAAGATAGAAAAATTTCTTACAAAAAACTAAATTTAAACTAGAAATTTGTTTAAGATTGTAGTACTTTTTAAAATAAATACAAATAATCTTGTTTTATTCAAAGTAGTTGAAGTGATTATGAGAAGGTGCAGAGGTTATCAGAAAATTCGCCTATCGATAATTAAATCACGATGCCTATCCCAGCTGAATAAAATGATATCGCTATATATAATATGTCGTGATATACAAGGTGGGTCAAAAGAAGTCATCCGATGTTGGCTTGGGCGTAGGTTACACGCGTTTGGCGGTCGACAGGCAGCAGCTGATACACGGAACGGACTTTGTACGGGAACATGAGCAGGTCTTTAACTAAAATTCGCCTTAGGGACGACCGGCTGATGGCTAATTGCGAGGCACGGTGTCTGGTCGATGTTTCTGGCGACAGCTCGACATCCTCGGCAACAGCGGCGATATTCTCGGCAGAACGGGCGCTCCGGGGCCGGCCACTTATACCCTTCAAGGTATCAACCTTGACCTTGACCTTGACCATCAGGTCAAACGTCGCAGTGTTTGCGCAGTCAGTGCCGGACGACCCGGGAATGGGCTCCGGAATTCGCAAAAAAATAAACACGACTATTCCGCGCTCTTGAGGAGTGTATCGCTCCATGGCTTTCATTTGAATTCTACATCTGTCTAGTTCACAAATGTCAAAACAGATTTGACATTGGCCGTCATTTGCAAAAATAAGAGCATTTTCCAATAGGGTGATTTCTTTTGGCCCACCTTGTATATAATAATAACGAAAGCTGTATTTGATTCATATATTATATACATTCAATAATTAAAAATAACTTTAATATTATCGATATATCATACCAGCATACGAGTCATATCTGCTATATATTCATCGGAATTTTTAAGATTTTCTATGATCTTGATCAATTGTCTGCTGTTGTTTGACAGTGCGCTCCTAGGGTGAAATATACAGTACAGTTTCAATTTATCTAGCCTTAAAAATTATGCATGAAGTTTTTAAAAATAAGTTGCCTGAAGTATCTAAATAAATTTTACATACAAGAGTACTTTACGCGAGACGCGTTAGATATCTATAACACGCTTTATTGATTGTATGCTCTATTTATGTTGTGGATCATTTTCACACAAATAAAAAAAGAGAAATTATATTTAAGCGTCGTTAAAATACATTTTAAAGAACCAGACATTTTGTAGTAGTACGTGGTCACAACTAGACCACCTTATACGCTATTAATCTATTAAAATAGTTTAATTTCAAAAGTCTAGTCAAACTTATGATTATAACCTTTTAAAAATATGATGCTGTAAAATCGGAAAATGAATATTAGAATATAGATGAAATTAAAAAAAATCTTAATAATGAGACTAGTGCCAACTTTATATTAAAATTGGATATAAATATTGTTTTTTTTTAATACTATTTACAAATTTTACTAAAACGTCTATATTATGTCAATTATTCTATTGTTTTAATATTTTTTTATGGTATATTATATTTATGTAAACCATACACTTTTTGTCATTAATTTAAATCTTTCCCAAACGCACTGAAAGCAGAATACAAAAAAGTTAATCGCCCGTATAAAACTTTTTTGCCGTCGGCTCTTTTCAAAGAAATATACTAGAAGGTTTCTTTTTATAACCATGCGAGATTTCCACTAAATAATAATATTTTTTATACTCTTTACTAAATTTAATTTAATTTATGTGAAAAAAGGTAATTTCATTAAAAATTCAAATTAAATTATGGATGTTAATTCATTAAAATTCAAAAATTTAAATAATCAATAATATAAAGAAGACAAGAACGGAGCAATACAGATTAAAATAGACGTTACAATTGGTGAACCGTAAAGCTTACAAGTTATTGTAAATAGAAATGGAATAATATAGGAATATCGTATAAAGCAAACCACAATACAATCTGTGGTTGGACTTGTGACATAAACGTGTCATCTATACAAATAAATAAAATTGAAGTGTCTGTTATAATATTAGAATAACCGCTTTTTACTAAATGCATATATATGTATGTATACAGTGCATATACCAAAATATTTTTATTACAATGTTTGTCTGTCTCTCTGTTTGTTTCGGCTAATCTCAGGAACGGCTGGACGAATTTTGACGGGACTTTTACTGGCATGTAGCTGATGTAATAAGAAGTAAATTAAGCGACTTTTATTTTAGAATTCCACGCGGACGATCTGACTGCGATAGGTCCCAAGGATCTCCACAACGATCAGCCCTGCGCTTTCCATATTACATCATATATTAAAAGTTACATCCAAAGCATATTTTTGCTCTTAATATTAATTTATTACTTCACTATCATCTACCTATCAACGTAAGAAAATATTGCAACGCAATTTTGATCTTGCCATCCAAATTACGCACGTGTCCTGATTCGCTAACACTATAATATTTTCATAGCAATAATACTGATGTCCTGTCCAGGATGACCAGGATAGAGAGAATACAATTTTGTGTGCAGTTTTTAAAACTCTTTTTTGGTTATTATGTAAATAAAATAATAAACATTCATTGTTAATTAAATTCTATACAAAAACAAATTAAGAGAGAAGAACGGAGAACCCAAAATTTGCAAAGATTATAAAATTCTACAGGCCGTTGTGGCGCAGTGGACAGCATCTGTCTGTAATGGCGATTAGTTCAGGGTTCGATTCGTACTTGGAGGTATTATCATAATTTCATTATTTTCATTTCTCTGCCCCGGTCAACAAGAAGAGCGCGGCGTTGACGTCCACATCTCAACACGCAATGTCTCGGTTTCGGGTGGAAAGTGAAGAACGGAGTATCTTGTCTAGGTCCTTACTCACTACCCTGCTATGCGGGAAAAGCGTGAAACTGTAGGAAATTTAGTTTATACGTGTTATTCCTAAAGCGCGGATTCAAATCGTTAATTATATAAAATCGGAAACTTGAACGCAATTTCAATACAATTAAATAAAAAAATGAAAATATGTAATTAAAACAATATAATAGACGTTTTCATAGGTTTCAAGGGAACCCTATAAAGTGACAGGCGCCGTCAATGTCGCCGGAGCGACTGGTTGCTAAAATCTTTAGCCTATTTACTTTGGACTTATCTATAGTAGATATACCTACGTAATTTATCTTTTTAACGCGATTACTCGTAAGGCCGTGTTTCGATATTATTACATACACTGTTTTACTTAGTAATAAGTCCATTATTAATAAGTTCTTTGATTTCCACGATTATTACACATTTTGAAATGAAACTATTTTTAAGCGGATTAATCGCGTATAATATTGGTATTCGAAAATACATTTTCCGTGGTCACAGGTAGACTCTACGCTATAAATTGCAGTCTAAAGTCTAACTGTGTGTAGTGTAAGTCAATTATTAAAATACACGAATGCTTTGTCTATTTTTTTGACTTTCCTTTTACAATCCGTATGTTTATAGCGGGATATGAGAGAACCTAGTGTTAATTCACTCTGTCAAACAGGGGCACTGTTTTGTTAGTGTATAATGACTGTCATGGTTAGGTACTTTTAAAATGTTGTACACACTTTGCATTATAATATATATTAAATATCCTAGTGATCGAACACACTCGCTTTTTCCATTTTCCATCCGAAATCGAGACATTGCGTGTTGTTGAGTGGCGGAATCCGACACCGATAATATAAATGTACTCATTCCGAGTGGGAATCGAATCCACAACCAATCAGGTTTACAATCAGACGCTGTCTCAATGCGCCACGATTAGCTTTATACTAAATCCTAGCTGTTCAGACAAAATTTTAAAAGCGACACGAGCGCGGCAATATTGCGTAACTATGAGTAGGTACAATTTATCTCGTGGATGCTACGATAGGTACCTTGTTTTCACAACGTTCGGTAAATGTCAACCTATTTCGAGTTGATGATATTGCATGTGTATCTAGGTATTCAGGTTAATTAAACAGGTGAACCTAAATTAGTACCTACGTGCTATTGGAACTAATTTCAAAAATTATTATATCCTTTGAATGTCACTATGGCGTTGTATGACATTATCTGACTCCACATGGGGGATGATTATATTTGAACTATATTAATATATTATGCTATGCTCTCTTCTGTTCTGCTGCTGAAATTGCTGTGAAATCTCTCAAAGTCCGGCAGGAAGCGGAGAACAGAATGTCGTGACACCAGGTTATCTCTGTTTACACTGCTATGCCGATAAAAGCGTGTAAAGCTGTTATAAATATAAAGAGATACTTCCAGACCAAGGTCAAGATTAGTTTTTATTGCTTTCATAGTCCACCTCATTAATATTCTTGTTATAATAAGCTCTTGATTTTCGTGATTGCACTTTTTATGAAACTATTTTAACGAATATTCACCGGGCCTCACGGTTTTTGCGATATGGCAAGAAGACAGAGAGAACCTAGTGTCAAGGAACTTTATTTTCCGGCCGAATTTGAGACATTGAGTGTTGAGTAGTAGAAATCAGTACTGTGCTTTGCAATATAATCAATTCCCGAAGTGGGAATCGAACCTATAGACGGTCCAGTCCGATTGTGCCACGATGGCCTCCAAAAAAAAATAAACACGACCAACCAAACAAAAACAAAGTTAGTCTATAACAGTTATCTAAAAGCTTTCATATAATTCCTATAATTTAATGTAGAGGCGAAGTGATATGAATTTCATCCCTTTCTCGTATCGCTGGGTGGGCGATATTAAGGTTATAACCAAACCTTATGGTTTGCTTATAAGTAATTGATCTGACGTATGCATATTTTTATAGAACATAGAATTTTAATGTAGCATTATATCTAAATATCTACAGAACGCACCCTTATAATGTAATCTATATTTTTACGCACCTGCTATAATTATCAATAGACAGGTTTTCTAAGATTTTATAGTGATTTGCTATGAATTGGATTCTTTTGTGTTAGGTTACTTTCAACATAATCCATATATTACCCAATTTAAGCGACTTTGCTTTTTCGATGGGAAAACGAATTATGATTATCTAATCTAGAAAAAACATCAAAGCCTGAATGAACCCAGAACTATCACTTACTCCTACTTTTTCATCTATGCCACGATGACATTTGAAAAGTCACAAGATCTTCTCCACCTATCTAACAAAATATGTAGATAATTATTCAAGTATGCTTATATCTTACGCGGAGTTGGGTTCCGCCATGTAATATCGAAAATTCGCTTGACCTATCATCAAGTTATTTCTGTTTTCCCCGCATTATTGCAGATGTATACGTATACGTATATACAGATAGAAAAAAAAACAATAGCACGCTTTAAATATTTCCTGGTAAATCTAATTATTATACGGTAACATTGAACGTTGCATCTTTATTTTATGCCGTAACAAATTAATTCCATCTTAATATGATATTAAATATCTAAGTAATAAATAGTTATATAGAATATTTTCACATTTTTATAGAGTTATTCAAACATTTAAGATATGAAAAACATATTTAGAAAACGTATAAAAATTTAAACGTAGTTGGAAACCGTGCAATAGGCGCGTTTTTATGTTATAGGTTTGAACTTAAATTGATATTTTTTACGCATCGAAACATTTTTTTATCACCACAATGGTGCCACCGTACAATTTAAATTGATTCCGTTAAACGACAGTCTCAAAATACATATTTATCTACATAATAAAAATGTAACTGATCGCTGTCTGTACATGGAAGATATGTAAAAAAAGATTATTATTGGGTGCATTTATCAATAGAACTCAAAACAATGATTTTCAATTTTCGTTTCTGTTTGTCTGTGACGCTAAACTTACAAACTGTTCAACCTAATCTACTACTATTGTATTGTGGTAAACTTCCCTAAATAAAAAAGTTACAACAATTTAAAATTTAAAATGTTAATTTAGCCAAACTTGTGATTTAAGTGAGAATGATAAAAAAAAAAAACAGTATTGATTTAACATTAATTCTACTTTTATCATTTTAAAAATTAAAATAAAATATATATACGAAAAAAAATTAAAAAGGTTTATTATTAATTAAGTGTGATTGTATGAATATTTAAAAAATAATGCCACTTTCGTTGTTTTTATTTCTAGTTACGACAGCTTTTCTTCAAGACACTATTTAGCAAAAAAATATAATAACATATAAATTTTACGAATATACGTTCAGTTTCACTTATTCAAAACTAACACCAAGCTGATTTCGATACAACTTTAACTTGACGATATCTCAAAAAATTTACAACTATTTCTCCATAGTTTTTAGAGCTTTATTTAGATATTAAAAAAATAAGTTACTTTTAGATACCGCGATAACTTGCACACACGTGCGCGCGCCAAGGACAACTGAAAACACTGACGAATGGCGAACAAACGAGAAAGGCATTCTATATTTAAACAGGCCGGCAAATGCTGAAATATATACATCTCTAAACATAAAATATTTAAACAATACATTATATATTTATATAGAAGTAGTAGTAGAAGTAGTTTTTTACAACATCACACTACTAAAAAGACATATTTAGAAAACGTATAAAAATTTAAACGCAGCACGATTTAAACCTGCGCCTCTTGAAAACCGTTCAAGCGCTCTGACCATGTAAGTAAGCGGTAAGCCATGCGTGAACGTGCATGAACGGTTTTCAAGAGGCGCGGGTTCAAATCCCGCTGCGTTCAAATTTTTATACGTTTTCTAAATATGTCTTTTTCAATTTCCGTAGTGTGGGAATAACACTTTAAAAAATGTTAACAAAATCACACTACTATTTTTTTATTTATATTATGTTTTTTGCATTAATGAAAATGCGTGGAACCGCGTTTTTTTATAAATGTCAACGTCGTAATTAGAATCTGAATGTACCGCTTGCGGGTATATTGTTGAAAAATATTTATTCAGTAATATTTTAGTATATTTTTTATTCTAAATCACGCCAATAAAAAAATAAAAAATTATGTGTGTAATGACAATAAGTACCTAATATATGATTGTCGTGCCAAAAAAACCATAAGCCATTTTTTTTAAATTGATGTTTCATTTAAAAAAAACGGTTCACGGTCTAATGCTTCGTAGACACAAAACGTCTTTACAATTACCGGAAAATAATGAGAAATTCAGAGAGAAAAATCTGCACTTTTGAGTAAAAAGAAACAAGGCTTTTCATATTCTATATTTTTTTTAATGTGCAATAAATTTTTTTTATTAAAAAAATAAATTACATTTAAGGGTCCAGAAACAAGTTACTGTATGTTTTCTTAAAACAAAATTAAATTGAAAATAATTATATAAATATGTCTATTATATTCTAAATGTAATAATAAACAACATTCAATATTTGTTTTTCAACAAATCTTGTATTATGCTATATTAATTTAAAAAATTACTGCTTGGATTTCCTTAGTTAAAAGATTAATCATATATTGAAGTAAGTAACAATTTAATTGAATATGGCAGGCTTCTAATATTTTGTCCAGCTTCACACCTGCTAGCTATTAGCAGGGAAGGCTCATATAAAGATGTGATAAACTGCAGTCTACAACACTTTGTCATGCCGTTGCATTGTAATAAGAATAATTTAAACACATTAAAATCTCGAATGGGAATACACCCTAGAACCATCATATTTAGTCAGGTTATGTGCGTCACAATGGCGTCAATTGTATTATTTTACATATATATAATTTTTTTTATAGGAAATATAGGAAAATTGCATTAGTTTGGAGACTGTAATGTTGTTTTTGACATTTGACTTTATAGAGCACAAAAATATATATTTTTTAATATATAGTTCTAAATCACGTTAGTTGATGAAAATGATGACTTCTCTTCTTCAGTTTATATATTGTCAAAGAAAATGTTCAAAAAGATAAGAAATGTATATTTTAATTTGATATTTTATAACTTTAAAAATTCTATTTTAAACAAAATGAACAAGACGGAAAGAAAAGAAAAATAATTTATAAATTTAATTCCAATTATTGCATATTTCTTTGTATGCACATTTTTGGCTGCATGTAGTTAATTTACGTTAAAATAAATGAAAATACAACATTAAAGAGAAAGATACTTTATTGTATTATTAAAGCTTAGTCAATGTTTTCTTTTATCGTCCCTGTCCCTTGCTTTAGAGCGATCATAATCATCATACTTTCTGGAGGAAACTCGGTTTCTTTTATCGTCTGAACGCCTTTCCCTAGACCTATCTTCTCTATCCCTGGATCTAGACTTATGTCTCTTACTAGAATACTCTCTTTTTCTATCATATGGAGAGCGAGATCTCCTTTCCCTTTTCTTGTGACTACTATGATATTTAGATGAAAGTGGTGGAGTTTTAGGTGATTTATCTTTCTTTGAATCACGTTTTGAATCTTTTGAGGTAGAAGCAGTGGGTGATTCTGCCTTTTTCTCATCCATTTTAGCTTCTCTCTCCTTTTGTGCTTGCATATGCTTGTTAGCTTGATATATTTTCTTTAAACTTTCAACTTTTGCATCTAATTCTTCAGGATTTACTTTTGTCCTCTTATATAACTGTAGTATTTTAGTACATACATCTCGAATGTCCTCCTCAGTAACTTTAAATATAAGGAACCAATGTGGATTATTGGGTAGCGGTAAGCCAATTTTACGAGCTGTTAAATAGATACAGGCACAGGCAATAGTTTCTGGAGGAAATCTCATGAAGACATTTGTGCGAAGAGCATCATTCATGTAATTCCAAGCCATTTGCATAAGCTGTTTGTTCTTTTCATATTGTAAAACCTGTAGATATACTACAATCAACTTATGGGGGTGTTTGACATGAACACAAAATCCTAGTTCTTTTAAAATCCTCCTCTCGGCTTTGATAACTTGATTTTTCAATTCAATATAATTGTGATCCACTATTAATGGTGATATTGTTTTTTGAGCTCTAACTTGTTTTATGTGATGAAAGACATTAATAACGTCACGAATTCTACAAGGTTTTTCTTCGACCTTGGAGGCCAAGTATATACTTCCCATAGCAGAAGTTTCCATGGGATATCTGACAAATGATTTTGAGTAGTAGAATCTCTGAAGATACATTTGTCCAGTAGCCATGGCGACTTGAGGTAGTTTTAATAATATGCCAGCCGTTTGTATCATCTCACAACCGAGAATACGTAAATCTGTCTCAGTGTCAATGTCTAAGCCATCGGACTGAGACGGTGTTTCTTTAAATGTAGATTCCGGCAGTAAGCAGTTGTGCAGAGTCAAAATAATCTTACCATACGTTTTTTGTGGTTTAACAGGGGTAGCATTGTTATTTTTTGTTTGATTTTGTACAGTTGAGGTGGTCATTTTGATTTCGTAAAGTTGTATGCGGAACTATTGAAACTATCACTTAAAAACGTACTTAAGTATTACATCACATCATCCAATCATTTATTACTACAAAAACTTTCCTAAATAGTTTTAAAAGTAATTTTATAACGTTAAATTAAATGTACCAAGTAAGAAAACGCGTTCTAATGACAGATATGGAGTGACAAGAACCAAGATGGCGTCACCTAAACAGATGTCAACTAAGCATTAACAATGTTTTTGGCTTATTAGAATACTCAATACCGAAATGTAAACACTTACCTTGTGCCATTATGAGGATCGGTTGTTTTAATACACTTAGAGTCACATAAATTATAGGTTTACAGGACCATGGGCGTTAATGCCTGACTCACTGTCAACATTTTAATCGAATAGTGTTTTGACTTATAACTTCTTACACTTTTTATTGTTGTGTTAGCTCTAAAATTTATAATTTCGCCCTTCATTAATATAAACGTTAATTATTTTAAATAATTTTGTGTTATATTATAATGAAAGTTCTAATAACAAAATGTTTTTTATGGGCATAACCTTTTCAGGACGAAACCGGAAGTCATTCCGGATATCCAATTTGGCGGTACTAGTTAAAGCGTATAGGTAAGCAATCAATAACTTGGCTCTAGGAGCGTGCCAAAATAGTACGAATATCGTGACTGGGACCATTTAATTAAATTATATAACAAGACAAAAGGTATATATCTAAAAATAATAAGGTAATGACGAAAAATGAAAAGAAAATAATACTTACATCCAGGATCGGTACACTTTTGAATGAATGAATCCAAAAAATCATGTCCCTCAGTGGATTCAAAACAACATTTTACAAAAGACATTTTGCTTATATTTTTATTATATATTGAAGAATGCGCATTTAATAACAATAACGAGGGTAAAATTTAATAGGAACAACTTTAAATAAACTTTATAATAATAATTAACAATTTTTAGGGGTTTCAAGATTATAATCTACGATAGAATTAAATTAAATTTAGTCTAAAAAATATATGGAATCACTATATTTAACAGCACAAGTTATTGTATATAATTTAACAATATGTTAACGAGTTATTGTTTAATTTTATATTGCTTTATTTTGTACACTAAATTTAAAAACAAACCACTACTATAAAATTAGGTCAAATATGTCACATTTCGGATGAAGAGTGAGATACTACAGTCATATCTGTAAAATTAAAAAATGGCAATGAAGTTAGATATTATACTACTATAAGAAATGGTCAAATACTGTAAGTTGCTTCATGTTAGGCTTAAACATTTCATTCGGTCGGATAATGCGCGACGTTCCACAATGACTTTGTCATAATATTTAACAAGATGGCGCTTCCAATTTTGCTTAGTGTTGAGCGTGATCAGCAACAGATGGGATTATTTGTAATTTATTAATAAAGTTATCAACAGATGGCGCTTCAATACAAAGGAACAGGTAAGCGCATACAATCGCTTTTGTAAGTAATTTTAGTAATTAGAATATGAACTTTTCGATGCAACTTCGAAGTTCACTTCTTTTAATATTATGTTGTCGTATAGCTAGGCGAATTAAAAATAGATATTATTCTAGATAAGTAACGGTAGTTTATAAGATAATTGGTAGAAAAAGAACAGTTTTCTTGAAACTTTTAGTTAACATTTAAATAAATAAAAATGCTTATTTAAATTTTTCTATAATTATTTTGTACAATTCATAAGTTACGAAATATAAAAGGCCTGCTCTTGAGTTATATATTATCATGAGAGAGAGAATCAACAATTTATTTATATTTTCCAATTTCTTCTAGTATCCCTTTCTTTTTTTTAAATAAATTTAAATTAAACGTTTAAAATTTAAAATTTCCAAAAAAATAATTTAAATCTCTCAAACATCTGCCAAACCATTAAAAATCCTGAACATATATGAAGATGAGATAAATAGACAGGTTTGATGGAGGCCCTTTAACTGTGGTCCACTTATATATTATAATACGTACGTAATCAAAAATCTACCTAGGAAGCTTAAAACTATCCTCACTTTCTACCATTTCGTCTGTAAAGTAGATGACGTAGCCGAAGTACTTTTCTGCCGAAATCAAACTCACAACCATCATGATACAGTCAGGGCGATACGAGACCAGGAGTAATACGAGTTGTCCTCGCAACTTTGCTTGCGTGGACTTTATGTTCCTTGCCATTCTATTTGCCATACTTAGGACCGTAAAATGTAAAATTAAATCATATATTTAGAACACGTATAAAAACTTGAACGCAGCGGGATTTGAACTCCCGCCTCTTGAAAACCGTAAATTTCTAAATATGTTTTTCAATTTCCTAAGTGTGTGAATAACACTTTAAAAAATAAAATATGTTAATAAAATTAAATTGTTACCGTCGTTTTAGAATTTTGGAATTTTCTCTCTTAGTGCTCTCATCTCTTTCTCTTAATTGTTAACTATTAAATAATGTCTGCCCATCGTCTGTCAGTTACTCACTGAGTAACGAAATAATTTTATATATTGATTGTCTGTCTGACTGTATTGTAGGCTTTACTCAAAGCTGTAAGCTATATTTATGACTAATTACATCACAATACGCTTAGGTACGTTAAAAAAGTTTATAATTTTGCATTCATAATTTAAAAATAATTATATTTAAATATCATATAAATATATTCCAAATATATCTACCCGAAGTCGTGGTCGAGAAAGTATATTTTTTATCCTTTAAATATTTTAACATCCGTTACAATAATTGTTTAGTACTTAAAAAAATCAATATTTTACACTAAACTAAAAAAATAATAAAAACTTACATTTATGACCGCTATATTAGAGAACATATCCGTTTATAACAAAAAACTAACCAGCTAGATTTAAACAGATTTAACCAGTTTATTGAACTTTGTTTGAAAACGCCTAAAAGTTAGAGCGGCTTTATTAAATTATTCATACTTTTTAGTGACGCTTTTCCCGAAGAGCAAGGTAGAGAACATAGTGTCAAAACACTCCGTTCTGCACTTTCAGCACGAATTCGAGATATTGCGTGTTGAATGTGGGAACTAAACGCCGCGCTTTGTGTTATCACCAGCGAGAAGAAATGAAAATATATTAAATGTAAATGTTACCATTTAAAATATTAAATACTAATAAACCTATAAAACTCTCTTCTGAAAATTCAGTCAAAATTGAAGTAGATTTCCTTGCTACGGCCTCCTTTAAAATTTGCAGTGTCTAACTAAAGCCTTAGTACGTAACACTTGCAATTTTAACTTTAGTCGACCTCGAGGTAGCGAAGAGAGCGGTTGTCTCATGCTGTGCAGTATATTTCCATACAGTGTTGATTTTGATTGTGTTTTCACTATTCGATAGTTCATATTTTGTGATTTGATACTAGTGTGTGACTTTTTGTATCGCCGGATGTGCTTTCTGGTAAGTTTTTTGTAGCCCGGTTTTTTAAATAACGTTTTTATAGTGGCAGAATTATATTTTTTTATTATTCGGACGTTACAGGTAAATGTTTTTATTAAATTTATATGGAAAAAAATCAAGAATATATATATATTTTTTAATATAATAATATATATCTAAAATAAAACTTCATCGCTTATAAAAAGTTCAATAAGTATAGCTTAAGTGCACTTTAAGCAATATTTTTAAGAATACAAACCAAAAGCTTTTACTAGAACGAGTGGTATATAAATGTTTGTAATTACACAATACAACACTCTCGCCGCTCTAACCTTTGCTAGGGAATTGAAAGCTATCTGTGGGTTTCTGCTTTATTTGCAACGATTGACGTCATAGTTTCATATTAAATATTAACATTATATTATAATTATTCAACAGTTTGTAAGGATTCGTCAAAGATTAGATGTATGAAAAAAAAAATGTTTTTCTAAATGTAAAAAAGTATTTACTATATTAAACTAATTACCATCGTGGCACAGACTGTCATCGATATGGTTGTGGGTTCGATCAACACAACGTAATGATTATATTTAAATTATTTTCATTTCTCTGCTTTGGTAAAACAAAGCGTGGCGTTGAGTTCCGCCATTCAATACGCAATGTCTTGAATTCGGGCGGGAGTGGAGAAGGGAGTGTCTTGTCACTTGGTTTTCTCTGACTATCCTGCTATGCGGAAAAATGACTGAAGCTGAATATATCTAATACTAATTAAGGAAAAAATTAGGTTTTTTGGTTTTTATTGATTTACCTACATTTTTACGTAAGTAATGACTAAGTGTTAAGTCACTCCGTTAATAACTTTTCGCTCATTGTTATCAAATTGCGTGTTAAGTGGTGGATTTTACTTTAAGAACTTTTTAATATTTTTTGGTGTTGAATTCGAACATATGATCTTGGTGTAAACTACAAAAACTGTGCCACGAAGTCGTCAATTAAATGTCAAGAATATATAATAATTACTGGGTAATTTACAATGATCTCTTGAAATACACGTCATATAACTTGACATATCGAGTTTAAATTTCACATAATATATTATAATGGATGGAATAAAGGATTATATATTTAATGAGATTTTTGTATATTAGAAACGACTTAAAGTAAGTAAACTAAAATCAGGGTATATTTTGAATAGTAAAATTTAAATACACGCTATAAATAAAATGAAAATAAATAAATATTTTTTATATAAACCACAATTATTATTATACTACACAATCTTCGATCAACTATTTATGATATAATATATAATTAGATATTTCAATATCTGTAATATTGAAATATCTGATTATATTTGAGACTCCAGGGATGGTTTATTTGGAATTATGCATATTATGCATGCAAATATACACTACTAAAAAAAAAGCCTTATTTGAGCCACTTTTTAAGAAAAGATTGAGCATGATGATTAATTATAGCTATAAAATATTATTATTATGCAATATTAACATTTAGATAGATGTGGAGCTTTCGTCATTTTCGAAGTTATAAATTCGCGTTCCCAATTCAACGGACTTGTCGAGGCTATTTAAATCGTAAATGTTTTATTCATCTTTCATATGACTTTCATGATTTTATATTTCAATGTTTTCCAGTCCAGATATGTACAATTAGAGTACGGAGAGTAAACGAAGTTGTAGAGAGACGAGTCACTGCAATTAGTTTATATTATAACAATTATATCATGCTCGTATCGTTGATCAAATCAGTTCTTTCATTGTGATGCTTCGAGCGTGCCAGTACAGTACAAATATCTTTTCTTTCCATTACTTTAACTAACTAAATTAGCCTTGTAATATTCATTGAGCCTAGGTCACTAGAGATGATGATGAAGATTTGTTAGCTAAGATTGACTAACTAGTCAATGCAATCAATTTTTTTAATTCAGTTAATAAATTATTGAATTCTTTAGAATAAGTTTTTACAAAAAAATAGTTTCTAAGCATCGTGACGCAGTGGGACATCGTCTGACTGCAAACGCGGTTGTGGGTCCGATCCCCACTTGGAGGAATGTTTATATTTACATTTTTTTCGTTCTCTGGTATAATTTTGTCTTATACCATGCCGTTGAGTTCTACACTTTATTTTAAAACAAGATAGTAAAAATTACACACCTTTTATAAAGTTCAAGGAAAAGGGTACTGTCTCATATGTAGTCTATTTTCGTTTTAAAACTTAAGTGTTACACGTTTTTTGAACTTTGAACCCAACTCTCTCCTTTTTTATTTACACAGGTTTCTTTATAACAATAATCAGTCACAGTCAATCTCTTCAATGACAGTCATATTTAAATTAAAAAACTACGAATAATATAATATAGTAGTTTGATCATTTATCCAGTTAGCTTTTCGTGAAGCTTTTTTATCAAAGTAGAGAGAACTTAGTGTTGAGATTCTGAGGCTAAGCAATATATATTTTGTTAACATTTTTTAAAGTGTTATTCCCACACAAAAGAAATTGAAAAAGACATATTTAGAAAACGTATAAAAATTAAATTTGTATAAAAAGTAATAAGCGTATAAGAATTTCAACGTTGGTGGATGTAGAACGCATGGCTTAGCGGTCAGAGCGCTTGAACGGTTTTCAAGAGGCGCGGGTTCAAATACCGCTGCGTTCAAATTTTTATACGTTTTCTAAATATGGCTAAGCAATACGCTGGCTTTTATTATATGTTGGTATATATCAATATGCTTTAAGTGGTACTTGAATTTATAACAATACGTGATGCTATGCTCTGCGATGCGATGTGATGCTATGCGATGCTAGTCTTAAGTAATAAAAATAATATATATATATATATATATATATATATATATATTTAGATGAGAGTACAGACCATATGCCAATAGTGTGTTAACAAAAAAAATAAAAAAAAATATAATAATTTTTCGAAGTATTCTTAGCAAATTCTTTTATTATCCATATTGTAGAAGTATCATATTAATTGAACATGTAAAATTTTAGTTCAATCTGTTAAGGTTATATGCTTCAAAATTAAGGTGCAATGGGATTTGTATGTGGGAATTCAAAGCCGAAGTACAAGGCTGTACTGAAATATGTAATTAAATAGAAACATTAGAATCATATTTTAGATATAAATCTATGTACAGGATTTTTTTTAATTAGCAAGTGGCGTCATCACTACCGACCTACGCCTGCGCCCGCGCAAGTCCAACAAAAAATCTGTATGAATGTATTGAAGTGATTCCTACATTTTGTTTGTTCTGTTTTTTCTTCTGCGTTTGTTTTTTCATATACTGTGTTTATAATTTACACTTTAAAATATATTTTTGCTAGTTTTACGCTTTTTATCGCAAAGCTGGGTAGGCAGTGAGAACCTAGTGTTCTTCACTTGTCCGAATCCGAGTATTGAGTGGTGGAACTCAACGCCGCGCTTTGTCTTGTCACCAGAGTGGATAAAATGTGTGTATGTGCATAAGTGTGTAAGTAGGGGGTTCAAGGATTCAAATCCGGCTTTGACAAATTTATATTTCAGTATGGGTCTATATAGAAGAGACCTAAGTTCGTCATTCGTCTAGATAAGGTATCATTATAATAAAAAATATTAAAAAACTTTGAATTTTCGTTACAGTTTTTATAATAACCCACTGTAATTAGAAAAATACGAAATGAAATTTCGACTTATATAATATTGAAATCTGCTTTATAATAACACAAGTAATAGCTCTGTATAAGTATGTATTTATCAACACAAAAATCTTTATAATTAAACTTATGTATTCAAAACACTTTTTAAAACAAATTTAAAACCCTGAGAATAACCTTGAAGTGACAAAGAAAATAACGAATGGTTATGTAAGTTTCAGTAACCTCCATACCGACTTAAAGTGTTCAATATAGTTCACAAAATAGGGGAATAACTTAAGAGTGCGTTCAAGTAAGCGAATACGATTCCTGATTGAGGAAAAACTAAAAAATAATTTAAAGAGAGAAGGAACACACACCTCCACAGTCCAATCCAATAAATTTCTAGTTCAATAAATTTTATATACATTTTTATTGTTTACAAACTTAATTGAGAATAGTACTTAGTAGTATTAAGATAACGTTATAGTTGTCTATGTCTATAGTCTGTTAGGTAAATAAAACTTGTGTACTAAGTACCAACTATACTATAGTAAAGTAACAACTCTTTTGACACTGACTGACAGACAAGGCACAGCTACGGGTTGTAGAAAGATAAGATTTCCCGGGAATTTACTATTTTATACTCCACGCAAACGAAGTTGCTGGTGACACCTCGTATTATAATAAGATTGTAGACTCGTACTTATTATACCTGTACTATGTATAGTACATAGGATGTTTACAGGTGTATTTTTATTTTTTATTTTACAGCCCGTTTCAATCGAAGATGGTAATTAAACTAAAATAATTATTATTTGTTCATTTTAATAGTCCTTTTATGGTCTTCGACACGGTCATTTGTAGTGGGAGGATATCTGAAGGTGACATTGATACGTACATATTCATAAGTTAATAGCTTTATTACGCCAGTGTGTTGTATTTTAAGTGGTATATTAAATACGTTAGTTAAGGATTCAAATTCAGCCGGGGGTAAAATTATTTATATCACATAATAAAATCATTGCTTAGTGTTGAGTCACCTCTTAACTCGCAATGTTTCGAATTCGGACGGAAAGTGTAGAACGGAGCATCTTGACACTAAGATTACTCTACCTACCAACAAGTACCCAAGAACAAGTGTAAAACTGCCTAATATCATCATAAAAAATATAATATTAACTGCTAAAATAATTATATACAGTATTTAAGCAATTGAATCTTAGTAACAAGTAAAATTATTCGAGAGATAGAAATCTAATACAATTCCGACTGTAAAAAATTACATTGGTTTAAACGTTATCTTTGAGTTAGTTAGTATATCTGTTTGTTACGTTTAAACGCCTTTACAATTAATTTAATCTTTGACATTCACCTAACTTTAGATACTATCAAGGTCATAGCTGAACTTTTATCCAGTTCTATACAATAGTATACGTGGAACTATTTATTTATAATTAATCATTTTATTTAATATTGTATTGAAATAAAAAAATCCAATTCACGTTTTTTCACGCATAGTATGCTAGGCGGAGAGAACTTAATTTTAAGGCACTCCGTTTTCCGCTTTCAGTCGGTATTGAAGATAGTGCATTGAGTAGTAAATCTCAACGCTGGAAGTTCTCTTAGTAGAGCGCGGAAAAAATCAATACAATCATTTTAATCGACTCAAGAAGTCTAAGTGGGTATTGTAGAGCCAAGAGGCTACTCTGTATATATAATACCGTAACACGGTATAAGCATGATGAAAATACAATAAAATGATTAAATTTGACACACTTCCGGCATTTTTAAATTTTTGAGCTATTTTTGTCATTTCTCTCTAAAACCAAAATCAGATTACTAATAACTTACAAAACAGTTTCATGCCGAGACGTACAAAGCGATCAGATCTAGGCTAAACATTAAAGAGACATATCCAAAACGGTGCGTTCCACGCAATTACCGTCGAACGAAATGTAGAACGACTTTCGACATACGACCTTCGATGCAGGTGTAACTTGTACGTCTGTTCAACATGAGCTTTGTAAGGCTCTAAATATTATATTGACTGGCTGATTGGAAACTCTTTTTTTTAACTATTCTTGACAAAAAAAAATATAATTGTGGGAATTATGGTTTATGGTACCAATAAAATGTATGTCAATTTTTAAAAAAGAATAAAGCATGGATTTATTGATTTCCTGCTGTATTCTTCATAATTAAAATTAGATATCTCATTATTTACATATACTTATAACTTAGACTTAAAAGATTGTTATTTTTTTTACAGAAATAAAAATAACAAATATTTATATCTATTTATTTTAAACTTCATACTTATTTAATTTACAATATAGTAGTTAAGAACTTATATTGAAAATTAAATAATGTACCAATGTATCAATTGGTAAGTAGAAAAAGAATCGTCATCAAGGCATGATAATAAAGATAAGAAAATGGGTAGCTTTTTTCTATTTTCTTTGTGGAATTGGTAATCAATATCATTGTCACCATCATCATATCTGTCTATGACGTCATTACGGCCAAATCGCTAAATCGATTGTGAAGAAATTTTATAGAGATACTTGAGGATCTTGGGACGACGCTCAACTGGAGCTACTGGGCGTCGAAAGTTAAATTTTAACATTTAAGTCCCTTGGGAAGTGCACAAATAGATAATTCCTCGAAACTTCTACGCGAACGAATAATACTAAGTTCTACTTTTTACTAACCACACAAACAAAATTGCGGCCTACAACTAGTTTATTAATAAAACAAATAAAAAAATCACAACTTATCACATGACAGTATTATGTCTATATAATCGCTAACTCACCTGTACCGCACCGGTTTGCCCTCGATGCTTAAAGAGGTCAGATGACAATCTCGGACCTGCAGTACAAATCTATATCTGAACATAGAAATAAATAAAATTGACGCCTACAATGTATTGTGTAGATGAGTTTGACTGAGCGCGATGGTTGTGGGTTTAAATCTCGTTTGGGTGAATATATTATATAATTATTAAAGTGTTATGTGAATTGGAGAACGGAGTGTCTTGACTCTAGGTTGAAGATTTTCTCTTCCTACCCCGCGAGCCCCACGGTAATAGGCGCTTGATGTGTTTAAGACAAAGCGGGGCAGTAAGCCTTCCAGCACTCTATGGTTTTAAATAAGAAAAAGTGTACGATTTTTGATTTTTTTTAAGTAATCTTGCAAAAATATAGTTGATACGTGAATATTTTAGGATCTTATCTAATTTGGCTAACAAGGGATAGATGTTTGGACAGTGAAGAAGCGTCCCTCAGCTGGACTTGCGACCCAATTTGTAGGCTTGATGCAACTCTTCTTCCTGCAATGCAATGTGTATCTGCATGGTGAACTCATTTAATACTAAAGAGTTTCTTCTATCCTGTTTTTTATTTTTATAAAAAAAATGCATTTCTGTAGATTCCATTTGTTACATTATATTGTTAAAGGTGTAGTGACCCACTTCAATACAAGACTTACTTCAGATATACCACTTATTGTATAAACATCACGAATTCTATTCTATGAAAACAAAGACAAATTAGTCAATGCCTTTAGCTATTATCATTTAAATATCCCTTTAATAGCACTTGAGTTTTGTAACAAGTTGTGACATGTATTTCTTCTCACGCCCCTATTCTCCTTTTGAAGGTCCTTGTATAGATGGTGTCATGAAGGTGATATATTTAGTTATTTGTAATGCAATCGATAAAACTTAACTAAACCATTGACAAATATACTCTATTATTAATCTAGCTTATTTTGTTACGCAAGCCTTCCCCTAATCGATTCCATCGATTGAATCCATAATCAACGCACCAGCCACCCACGATACGAGAACGGAGTGTATCAACACTACTACTAACACTAACACTCTCTGCCTGCCTTTGCTGTACACAGGAAATGTGTTTATTTATAGAAAATATATATAAGAATAGTCATCATATACTCGATGCTATATACAAGTTTCATTAAGACATCAATTAGGTACTCATAATCAGTACTAAAGCTCACCAAGGCTTACCAGTGCCATCTTAAGTCTATCAAGAAAATATATTTTTCATTTATTAGTGTCATAAGTTATTAAAAAGTAATAGTTACTTCACAATTTAGCATAACCCAAGAAAAAAAATAGTTTACCGTTTCTCTCTCTCATGACAATGAGCAAAAAACTAATTTTAATTCTCAAATTAAACATTATATAAAGCCTTGTAGTATGTAACGGAGTTTCCTCAACTTCACACGGAACTACTTGAGAACTCCCCGCAACTGCAGATTTCGATCCCACCTTGGAAGAACTATAATAATGAAATTATATTCATTACCCAGCTCTGGTGAAACAAAGCATGGCGTTGATTTCCGGCACTTAACAAAAAACGTTTTGAATTCAGGCGGAATGCGGAGAAGGCAGTGGTTTGATACTAGGATATTTCTGTCTACGAGTACACTGCTGAGAAACGTAAATCTAAAAAAAATGTTTTTAATAATTTTCCTTTCTTCGAACAGTAATCAATAGACACATGATCACTATGCTCTCCATTTTTCTCCTTCAGACTTAAAATCTTACCAACCAATCCCATTGTGGCGTTCTTTCCTATATGAGAATTGGGGGGTCTTAATTGTATTATAAATCAATGTATATTCCGACTTAGTTGCTTACATGCCATTTGGGGTCATAGGGGCCCTAGGCAGAGGCTCTGTGTCTTCTTATGGTAAACACGGAACCTTTTATCTTGTAGTTATTTATAGTATGATGCCATAAGTATGACTGTGTATAACCATAAAATGTATGTCACATCCCAATTATACCACAAATGTCATAAATATAAGGATCACATAAATATAAGGAAAATAGACAATAGAAACTTAAAATAACTCCAACGGTATTGTAGCGCAGTGGAATATTTTACGAGTGTATATGAAATTATTGATGGTATGTTTTTTCACTTGTGAGAAAGTTTACCCGTAAAACAGCGTTTATCCTCATTTATTAGAAATAAGACGGCCTCAATACCTACCAAAGATTCTTAATTGCGTCGACAACGGATAACCTAGTGTTTTAACACTATTTACCCAAAAGCAGAAGATAGAGAAGCGTAAATATAGAGAAAAACCCACATCTATTCTATACAATCACTATACATTGCAAGTTACATTGCCTACTTTGATATGGAACGTGATCCAGCTCTTAATGGCATGCAATGACAGCTGTTTAAACAAGGACCTTGGATGACTAGAGTAGACAAGCTAGGATTGCTTAAACGTGTCACAATTGTTAAAAGCTTTTTAGTTTTCTAAAATATGTGTATTTCTTTTGCAAAATTTATACACGTGAGGAAAAACTGAGGAGTAATAAATTTAACATAGTTAAAATAATAAAAATATGATAAAGTATATTTAGACTATATGACTATACTTACTATTTTTATAGTGTGACAAAAACGTTGCAAAGCAAGATATATTTTACGCGATAAGGGGCTACTGGTATATGAATTATGTTGTAAATGACTATATTCTCTTATTTATTTTAAGATACATTGCGTATTGGTGTATATATATTTAAAAAAACGTATTTGCATACTTAAAAATATTATGGCAAAACTAATATATAGGAAATAATTTTTATATAAATAATATTTAAAAATTAAATTTAAAAATATGTTCACGACACGACTCGAATATAATCTGTGGTAAAGCACAAATACCAAAAAGTTTGAAACGTTGTCTTTTTAAAGTTTTTTGTTGATACCTCAACCATTATATTATTATATATTTCCGGGATTTTTTTTATTTTACTACAAATTTACATAATGGATACTAACAAAAAATATGTATTGTAACTTTTGTCGCAAGAGCCTTTATTTGAATTAAAATGTAGATCAATGATATAATTATACGTTGGTTTATTAAATAAAACTATTTTTTATTTAGTTACAGAAATGTTTCAATTTAGAAATATGAAGAAATGGTTTTTTTTAATTTAATTTCTCGTGAGACGGTTTTATTATTATATACGTGTTTTGAACTCCCAATTAAATGATATGAATCCTTTTAAAATAAAGTAAATTATTAAACGAAGTCAAAAAGATTTAGTATATTCTCATTAAATTTCTATATATACAATTTTGTACAATTTTTATACCGCTCCTTGTATTTCCGGTACTCTTGGGACTATAAAAACACTAATTAGAAGGAGTTTTTAGGTTATCACGTCTTGACTTCCGTTGAATATTTCAATAAGTGAATTAACATGATATGGCCTTTAAAATACATTAAGAAACTTACTTCAGTAATCGCAAGCGTAATTAATATATAATTAAATTGTATGTGTCCTATTATGTTGTAATATGTCGTTTTAAAATTTGGAAAAAGTTAAATAAGCTTATGATAACTTATTATATATATATATAGTAGTATATATAAATAGTCAGTAAATATAAATTCACACATCAGGCAGTAGTTAGTTCAAATAATTGGCAATAAATTTATATTTTAGTATTGTTCTTCTACATACATATGTAATGTCACGTTGCGCACGAGTCGGTGTGACGTCACGCGTTCCTTGCGCTCTGATTGGTGGAAAATGTCACCTTGGTGGGTATATAAGAATTGTATACATATTTATTTTATGTTACAAAGTAATTTTTTAGCTGATTTGTAAGTACATGATAAAATTTTGTTACAGTTTTATTGTTTGAAAGTCTTCCGGCTTTACTCAGTTTGTATACTTAGAGGTCCTAGATTCGAATCTTAGAATGAATATTTTTGTTGTCATATGAATATTTGTTAAGTAAGTATTAACATAATAATATTTGCCGGCAAACGCGATTGGTTGTGGGTTCGATCTCCAATCGGAGGAACGATTATATTTAAAATATTTGCCGGCAAACGCGATTGGTTGTGGGTTCGATCTCCAATCGGAGGAACGATTATATTTAAATTATTTTCATTTCCTTGCTCTTAAGACAAACCGCGGCGTTGAGTTCCGCTACTGAATCACAAGCATCTCGAATTCGGGTGGAAATTGGAGAATATAGTGTTTTGACACTAGGTTCTCCCTGACGGATAGTCATCTGTTCTGTTAATTCTTACACTTATGACTTACGGCAAATATTGGCTCTATTAGAGGAAACCTTTATTATAATCATAAACATTTCAACTTAGGCTAGCTTGGTGCTGGGACAGCGTGTAACCGCGATGATACCTTACTGTAAGCGCGATGATACCTTATTAAGGGTTCGATCAACATTCAGTGGAACGATTGCAACTTCTTCGCACTAGTAATTTAGTAGATAAAACACGGTGTTAAGTACCACCTTGACAATGAGTTCTGGATGATGATAAAATACTAAATATGAAAAAATATTTCTATTGAGATTTGAATTTAGATTCATCATCATTCACCTACAAGATTAATTTTATGATATATAATATTACAGAAAAACAGACAGAAATACAATTTTCAGTCATTCAGGCAGTAACTACGTTACCTAAATTTACTTTTATTTAATCATATTTGTGTCTAAAAATTTAATAATTAACCTAGTATGTAACCTACTTCCCTTCTATATAACAGTGCTTTATGACGGTTAGAATCGCTGTCATGTAAAAACGTGACGGCATGTCGATTTACTTACATTTGTCCTTATTTTTTTTAAGCGTTACGCTTTTTTGGCATTAATATGACATTTGTGGTTTAGAAAGCCAGTTTTTTTTCTTTTTACTTACATGTCATTCATCAGAATATAATAAATAGACTTGCATTATTTAAATATTTTACATTTATTTTGCCTGTCCTTAAGTTTCGTCTGTGTAAACTACAACTATTTAGTTCTTTTCACCCGCCTGCATTCTCACTTAAATCAAAAAGTTGCTTAAATTTAAGCTTTTAACTTTTTTATTTATGAACCTACTGAAATGAAATAAACACTAAATGTTCAGGTAAGCTTACCACAATATAGTTCTTAAATCAATTAAGCCATTTTTGAGATTAGCATGCACAAACGCACAGACAAACATAAAATAAAATTTAAAATTATTGTTTAGAGTTCTATTACCTTCATAAATGCCCCCAATAATGTACTTTTTTATATATGAAGCATGTACAGACAGGAATCAGTAACATTTTAATTGTGTGTATAGATATAGATATCAAATATACAATGAACATTTGAGTCCATGTCGTTCTGTTATTTTACATGTAATTTTTTTTTGGTACAAGTATTGCTCCGATTAGCAGAAAGAACTTAGATTTGTGACACTCTGTTCTCTGTTTTCTAAGAACGGAGGTGGAAAGAAGAGAACTCTGGTGGAACTCAACGCCTCGGTTTGTCAGCGCGCGCACGCGCTTTATTTCAGTTTAACGCTTTTTTCCGCATAGCAGGGGTAGTCAGAGAGAACCTGTCTGAGAGAACCTGTCTTGAAAGTACACTATTCTTTACTTTCAGTCCGAAATCGAGACATTGCGTTGAGTGGCGGAACTCAACGTCGCGCTTTGTCTTAGGTACCAGAGCAAATTAATGATAATAATTTAAATATGATCTTGGCCCTCGTTGGGAATCGAGCCCATTACCATCACGTTTTTAGCCAACCGCTGTCCAACATTTAAATTCTATAAGGCCATTTTAAATTAATTCTATACAATAGTCTAATTATAATGTACTGAATAAATATTTAAATTAAGTAACAATCAGATTTGCAATGATTTTTGCGGGACTTCTTTAGAATATTAATCAAAGTTTTACTTAATGAGCTTTGTATATACGTAGTTTTTTAAACTTATGAAAAAAAAAAACGAAAGAGGTTCTCAATTCGACACGAATATATTTTTTTATGTTAGACCGCGCATATCTTTTTACAGAGTAGACCAATTTTATAGTATTTTTTTAATGGTTAGAGTATAATCCGAAATTGGTCTCAAAATTTTTTTTATCCAAAATTCTCTCCCTTAAATTTTTTTTATACTTTTTTCAATTTCGGGTTTTCAAAAAAGTAGCTTCGAGCTTTTTTCTGCATAGCTGGGCAGAACCAAGTGTCAAGACGCTCCGGTTACCTTCCGAATTCGAGGTATTACATGTTTAGCGACAGAACTCATAGCTACTGGTATACTATGTTTTTATTTGTATTAACCAGTGCTCGGAAATAATTTAAAAAAAAAATTGACAATTGAACCCACAACCAATCTCGCTTGCAGTCAAATGCTGCCTTACTCCACCATGGTCTCATAATCAAATAACTAAATAATAG